>CM059267.1:3165352-3177852 GCA_030347295.1 Setipinna tenuifilis | reverse complement strand
AGTACACAACAAACATACACCTTCACACACACACACGCACACACACACACACACACACACGTGTATGTCCACGTGCCCACTCACTCCTAATTACATACATAGTGCCATACATACATACATTAGTCAGTGTTGGCCAGTGCGGTTGGGTGTGTGTTTTAGGAGTGTGTAATTTAGGAGTGTGTGATTGAGGAGTGTGTGATTTAGGAGTGTGTGATTCAGGAGTGTGTGATTGAGGAGTGCTTTAGGAGTGTGTGTGTGTGTGTGTGTGTGTGACCAGCTTTAGGAGGCCCAGCTCAGCTCAGCTCAGCTCAGGAGGAGTCCTCTTCTGAGCGCGCTCCACTCCACTCCGCTCCGTGAGGTGAAGTGTGTGAGGTGTGGCGGCAGGTGAAGGTGTGTGAAGGTGTGTCCGCGCTCTGCTTTGCTTTGTGTGCTTAGGAGGCCCAGCTACATAGTGCCATACATACATGAGTCAGTGTTGGCCAGTGCTGTTGGGTGTGTGATTTAGGAGTGTGTGATTTAGGAGTGTGTGATTTAGGAGGCCCAGCTACATAGTGCCATACATACAGTAGTCAGTGTTGGCCAGTGCTGTTGGGTGTGTGATTTAGGAGTGTGTGATTTAGGAGTGTGTGATTTAGGAGGCCCAGCTACATAGTGCCATACATACATACAGTAGTCAGTGTTGGCCAGTGCTGTTGGGTGTGTGATTGAGGAGTGTGTGATTTAGGAGGCCAGTGCTGTTGGGTGTGTGACTGAGGAGTGCTTTAGGAGGCCCAGCTACATAGGGCCATACATACATACATCAGTCAGTGTTGGCCAGTGCGGTTGTGTGATTTAGGAGTGTGTGATTGAGGAGTGTGTGATTGAGGAGTGTGTGATTTAGGGGTGTGTGGTTTAGGAGTGGTTTAGGAGTGTGTGTGTGTGTGTGTGTGTGTGTGTGTGTGTGTGTGTGTGTGTGTGTGTGTGTGTGTGTGTGTGTGTGACCAGCTTTAGGAGGCCCAGCTCAGCTCATCTCAGCCCAGGAGGAGGCCTCTTCCGAGCGCGCTCCACTCCACTCCACTCCGTGAGGTGAGGTGAGTGAGGCGGCAGGTAAAGGTGTGTGAAGGTGTGTCCGTCCCTGCTTTGCTTTGCTGCTGGCCACGACACACACACACACACTGTCTCTGGTTTCAGCCGCTGCGCTCAATGCCACCTGTAAGCCGATAGCAACGTGATAGATAGACCTGCCTGGGCCCGGCCCGGCCTGAACTACATTCACCACGGCAGATTCACATTCACACACACACCGGCCTACTCCACACACACACAGCGGCATATAGCTAGCGTGGCCCTGATGGCGTTTCATAACAGCCCTTTAATCCGCTAACGGCCCCCCTGAAGAGATGGTTTCGCAGCAGAGCTTTCTAAAAAAAGGGACAGACAATGGAACTTTGCCTGAAATGAAAATCTAACCTTACCACCGGCAGGCATCTTAAAGGGATTTGATTGCAATGTTTAGGGTGTTACTGTGTTTACTAAAATGGCAAGATCGCGTCACAGTAACACTTTTAAGAAAAAGCTGTTAGCTGACTCTTCCCATGGGACGGGGGGGCTCCAAAGACATGTTTTAGAATTGTTTTCGGAATGTATGAAACTTGAGTCAAATTACACAGCTATTGTGGTAACAACTTTGTGGTTTTGGAGTGACTGTGTAAGGACAGCCTGACATTTATATGAAAGGTGATACACAAAAGATATATTTTTTCCACAATGCACATAACAACAAAAAAAAAAAAAACACAGCTGCTAAGGTTATGGTATTTGGTGTGCCTACATCCTGGTTTTGTAGGAAGCCAAAGATGCTGTCACTTACTCACTCCGTGGCCAAGGCCTACTACAGTCTGTCCTTCCCCAAACTGCGGCTGTCCGCAGAAGTTGCTGGATTATAACATATAGAAACGTCGCCCCCTGTTGGTCATAGTCTGCACTCGCAAGCACATCCAAACTCGCCAAATGGGAATTTCCCACATTGTAATTCTGCTCAGTTTTTTGCGGGTATCGCTTTATATGGATGAGAGGGAATCCATGAATAACCGCTTTATTAAATAAATAAAGTACATATTTGAACACGGACACAGAGATCACATATTCTTTATTCGTAACTGAACCAGGAAATCATATTTACTATACAGGCTACAGGCCTAAACCCGCAGGCTGTGTTGGTAATTATCTTATCAATAAGAATGATGAATAAATATAATAAGGAATCAATACGAGTCTTTTTAAACATATATACGTTTTAGGTTATTTTAATAATCTGGCCAAAATTCAGTTACTTAATTATTATTTCATCTTTAGAGGTTACACACTAATGAATCCTGAATTGTGATGATTTATGTCGTCTAGGCTATGACTAATTTCAATGCGGATCTACAGGGTGTGGGATATCAAATGGTTTAGCTTTGAAGGACATTCTAAAAATGAATGATCTTTTCTCTAACTCCAACCATGTTCCAGGAATAACTGCATTAAGACATTCCCGGGAAAACCCGGGCTATTGGCCACCTGCTGTGGCTTACAGTAAAAGAGCAGGATCACACCTGCGTCAAGTGAAATACAAATTTCCCCAGAACGACCCCGCAGCCTTCAATTGCGATTTGTTCATTGTTGTTGGTTGACGACATCTGTTGCAATGGAGCGTTTAAAATGCAAAAAACGACGCAATTTCCAAATGTTGACATATTATTTGTCCTTTTCCAGTGCGTAGCCTACCTGTAACTGACAAACCAGCCGAGAAAAAAAATATGCTGATACTACCAGTACAAATGTTTGCGCTGTTTTCTCTGGATAGGTAGTCTCGCCATTTGTGTTTTGTTTGCCTGCACCAGGAAGATCCCTGCTCAGTGACGCGCTCTCTCCATCGGCTCTAGTCGGGATCCGTGTTTTGCATTGCTGCCCGATTTGCATTTCTTTCTCAGATTTTCCGTGCAGCGTTCCAGCCGCCCAAAACCTGAGCGAGCGCATACATACCTCCGCAATTTTATGCCTACCAATTTCCCGAGTTGCACGTTTGGAAACCACTGGAAAATTTGAATATTGTTTCTACGCGAAGCCAGTGGAGCGGACAGAGGAAATTCGGAAATTCGCATCCACTTGCTGTTGGACTACACGTGCTGGGGAGGTGGGCAAAACATCATCGGATCTGAGGACGACAGTGTGGGAAATTTGCCGTCTTTTCAGATCGGAATTGAGGATATTCCCCGTGTAGTCTCAGTCTGCTTCATTTTGGCTTAAGCGTCTGCTGAGTTAGGACGTTTGAGCTAGACATGTCGGAAGTGCTACCGTACAACGAAGAAAAAATGACTGCTTATGGCACCGAGGGGGAGGACGAGGAGCACCTTTCCTTCACCTGTCGCCTGCAAGACACCAATAACTTCTTCAGTGGCTCACAAAATAAGCGACCACCAAAGCTTGGACAGATTGGCCGAAGCAAACGAGGTAATTGTCCAATTATTTTTCGACGTTAGGTGTACAAAATTGTGTTGTGCCATCGATGTTGAATCGTGGCACATAGATTAAGCAGGGGCTGGAATGAGAGGTATACGACAAAGGAAATGGTATTGTGCGTAATGGCTAGGGCTGAATGCTGTTTTAAATGCCGTGTGGGGTTTTCTTTGCCGTTTTATCCGGGTTGCTATTCCTGCATACGCAGTGAAGATGCCAAGCCATTTTTCCACATTTACAATTATTTATTTTTTCGTTAAAGGAACTGTGGCTTGTCTGTTTGATGTAGGCTAATATTAATTAAGTTTATGCAGCTGTATGTTTATTCGTGCTGAACAACCTTTTCATCTTGACAGTACAGAAGTGCATGATGGCAATCATCAGCGCTGAAAGCAAAGCGCGGTGACGGCTCATGCATACATAACCCAATGTGTATATGCATCCCTATGCATGTATATGTATGTATGTATGTATGTATGTATGTGCCTGCGTACATGTATGTGTTCCTCCATCCCTCTCCTCCGTCCTCCCCTGCCTGTGTGTGTGTGTGTGTGTGTGTGTGTGTGCGCGCAGGCGAGTGTGTGTGTGTGATCAGTGCTTGTCTGTCAGTGCAGTAGCACCAGTGTCTCCAGTGAGTGCCTGTCCCCTCATGATGTGCCAGAGCTACCTGGCCGCTCACAGGACGGAGATGGACGCCTCGACTGGCGAGCCCTCAGTCCCCGTTATCGCTCGACCAGCTCATGACATCCGAGGTTCTCGCTTTGCCACGTCCTGTCCTCCTCGGCTCCACGCACACACAGCTCCCACTAATGCCTTGCCTCCCTGTCTCCTTGCCGTTCACAGCCATCGAGGACGACACGCTTGCACATACACACACACACACACACACACACACACACACACACACACTAATGCATTGCCTCCCTGTCTCCTTGCCGTTCACAGCCATCGAGGACGACACGCTTGCACATACACACACACACACACACACACACACAGCACCCACTAATGCATTGCCTCCTTGTCTCCTTGCCGTTCACAGTCATCGAGGACGACACGGATGCGGAGGGGGCGCTGGAGAAGCCCACAGAGAAGTCCAGCACAGGAGTGTAGGGGGGGGGGGGCGGCCAGCGGTCAGCGGTCAGTGGCAGCTGCATCGGCGACCCCGACCCCCCCACCACCAACACAAGCACCCCAAAGACTCCTTTTTGTACATTCAACATCGATGGTTTCTACCCAAAGACAGTGTAAGCGACAGACAGACATACCCAGACCCAGCACCCTCCTCCCCTCCTTCCAAGGCAGCAAAGCAAATGCACTGAGCCTCAGCGCAAAGCAAACCCGTCTCCACACACATCTCCACACCATCATCGCCACCATGTCTGCTCCGCTCCGCTCGCCTCGCCTTGGCTCCGCTGGGCTGGGCTGGGCTGGGCTGGACTGGGCTGGACTGGGCTGGGCTGGGCTGGGCTGGACTGGGCCCTGCGTCTGGCTCGGCACCCAACAAGCACACCGACCAACCCGCAGACCCACCGACCCGCCGGGGGAAGGCTGGCTGCCCGTCCATGTGCATGATGGAGATTTTATCGTTTTTTAAAAAACAAACAACAAAAAAAAGCACTCGTGCACAAACGCACATGCACACACTGACATACAGTACACACATAATATAAGCACACACTGACGCATAGAAAACTCACGCACACAGATCCACACATACACACACAGACACACAGACACACACACACAGACACACACATTTTTAATTTTCTCTCACATGGAATCAGAAGCAATGATGAAGCAGGGCGTGTGTGGTGATGGAGAGAGAGAGAGAGCGAGTGAACGATAGAGATAGAGAGAACGAGAGAGAGAGAGAGACTGCAATAGTTACCTTTTTTGAGGTTTGAGAGTGTGTGTGCATTTTTACAGCACATCAGCATGTTGTCTCAGCGCTGCGCTGTGCTGGTGTGTGTGTGTGCAGATCCAGGGTAGGTGTGTGTGTAAGCAGAGGACATCTCTGATATATATATTGATAGCAATCGGACTCTTCCGCAGGGCGATGTACACACAGGTGACACAGGAGAGATATTTATTAAATCTTTGGATAATGTTTTTTTCAGTGTTTTACGTCTGAGCAACTGTTTTGTAGGAACAGGATGACAAAATATTTTGTTCTGTTTTTTTTGTTTTTGTTTTTGTTTTTCTTTTGTAATGTACTGAATTTTGATGTTGCTTGATGATTTAAAAAGAAAAAGAAAAACCCATCAGCTCCTAAAGTCTTTTTGCAGCAGGTTATTTTATACATTCTACATATTTATACGCTTGCCAGGGTCATCTGGAATGTTAAAGGTCATTACTATGAATCCTACTGATGTAGAGAAACTCTTTCTATGGTGTAGAGTACTGTTGTAGGTGTGCCAAGTCCACTGCTGCGTCATGTTCCTCTTGTGTGCTCTGCACAAGTGCGTTATTTTTAATCATGTTTACAGGGCTTTTCCATAGCGGTGGTTAACCCCCCTACCCCCTACCCCTCCCTCCTCCCTCCCTGCCCCCCCTCCTTTAATGCATGGCAAACCTCAAGACCTCGAGACCCTTCTTAATATAACAATGTTGTAGCTGTTTCACATGCATTTCTACGGTAGCATCTGTAATAAAGATTTTGGAAAAGCGTCGCCGTGGAGACAGGTGTGTTCTTTGGACAGCGTTGGGGCTGTGACAGAATGTGGCCTGTGTGTGTGTTGGGTTGTGTGTTGCTTGCGGTGTCAGAGCCGAGCCGGTGTGTGTGTGTTGTGTGTGTGTGTGTAAGTGAAGGTGTGTGTGTGTGTTTGTGTTTGTGTTGCTTGCTGTCTCAGAGCCCAGTCCATGTGTGTGTGAGTGTTCTGTGCCATGTCGTGTGTGTGTTGTGTGTTGCATTGTGTGTGTGTGTGTTGTGTGGTGCACGCGTGTGTGTGTGTCATGTTGTGTGGTGTGTAAGTGAATGTGTGGGGTGTGTGGTGTCTGTGTCATGTGTGGTGTGTAAGTGTATATGTTTTGTGTGCTGTGTGTGTGTGTGCCATGTTGTGTTGTGTGTAAGTGAATGTGTGTGTGTGTTGTGTGGCATGTGTGTAAGTGAATGTGTGTGTGTGTTGTGTGGCATGTGTGTAAGTGAATGTGTGTGTGTTGTGTGGCGTGTGTGTAAGTGAAGGTGCGTGCTGTGTGGCGTGTGTTTGTAAGTTAATGTGTGTGTTGTGTGGCGTGTGTGTGTGTGTAAGTGAATGTGTGTGTTGTATGGCGTGTTGTGTTGTATGTGTGTGTGTGTAAGTAAATGGGTGTGTGTTGTGAGGCATGTGTGTGTTTGTGTGTGTGTGTAAGTGAATGTGTGTTTGTTGTATGGCGTGTGTGTGTAATTGAATGTGTGTGTGTTGTGAGGCGTGTTGTGTGTGTGTGTAGTAAATGTGTGTGTCGTGAGGCGTGTTGTGTGTGTGTGTAGTAAATGTGTGTGTTGTGTGGCATGTGTTTGTGTGTGTGTGTGTGTAAGTGAATGTGTGTTTTGTGTGGCGTGTGGGGTGGCGTGTGAATGTGTGTGTGTTGTATGGCGTGTTGTGTGGCATGTGTGTGTGTGTGTAAGTGAATGTGTGTGTTGTGTGTGATGTTGGGTGGCGTGTGAATGTGTGTGTGTTGTATGGCATGTTGTGTGGCATGTGTGTGTGTGTGTGTGTAAGTGAATGTGTGTGTTGTGTGGCGTATTGGGTGGCGTGTGAATGTGTGTGTGTTGTATGGCATGTTGTGTGGCATGTGTGTGTGTGTGTGTAAGTGAATGTGTGTGTTGTGTGGCGTGTTGGGTGCTGCTCTGAGACGTGACATTTGCAATGCTGCCTCACTCCTTAAATCATTCATCATCGGGGAGGAGCCTCGGCAGTGTACAGCACTCTTACACTGGCACACACACACACACACACACGTCAGCGTACAGCACTCTTACACTGGCAGCACACACACACACACACATGTCAGCGTACAGTGTACAGCACTTCTACACTGACAGCACACACACTCACACACGCACACAAACATACACACACACACACACACACACACACGTCAGCGTACAGCACTCTTACACTGGCAGCCCAGCTCTCACACACACACACACACACACGTCTGCGTACAGCACTTTTACACTGGCTGCCCAGCTCTCTCTCTCTCTCTCACACACACACACACACACACATGTCAGCATACAGCATTTGTACACTGGTTACCCAGGTCTGACACACACACACACACACAAGGCAGCAAGCAACATTTTTAAACTGTGTGTCCAGGTCTCTCCCACACACATCACTGTACAATATTTTTAACCTGTGCCCAGTTTTTACACACACACACACACACACACACGTACAGTATTTTTAACCTGTGCCCAGGTTTTACACACACACCCTCGCACACACACGTACGTACAGTGTTTTTAACCTGTGCCAAGGTTTTCCACATGTACTCTCGCACGCACGCACACACACACACATGCATGTGGCATACAACAGTTCTGCACTGTCTGCACAGATTTGTTACACACACACAACACACACACACACACATGCATTGCACACACAGACACACGCACGCACACACGCACGCATGCATTGCACACTCTCACGTGTTCATGCAGCATACAGCATTTCTACACTGTCTTTCCAAGTCTTTTCAGGTTCTCACACAGACACACACACACACACACACACACACACACACACATATGCAGCAGCCCATGTGAGCAGGCAGGCCATGCCCAGATGAACACCATCTGCAAACATGTGGAGAGCGGCTCTGCTGATCTCTCTTTCGCTCTCTTTTGCTCTCTCTCTTTCACACTTACACACACACACACACACACACACAAACACACACACACACACACACACAAACACACATGGAGAGGGGTTCTGGTGTCTGCCCAGATCTCTCTCTCTTTCTCTCTGTCTCTCTTATACAAACACACACATACACACACACACACACACACACACACGTACACGCGTGTGGAGAGGGGCTGTGGTGTGTGTGTGTGTGCCAATCCCAGCTCAGCGCTCACAGTCAGAAGGAGAAGAAGTGCCCGGGTTGGGTACCATGGCAACGGATGCACCTAGCATGCAGTCAGTCAGTCGGAGAGAGAGAGGGAAAAAGAAAGAGAGAGAGAGAGAGAGGGAGGGGGGAAGACAGAGAGAGGGGACAAGAGAGAGATGGGGAGAGTGGGAGACAGAGAAAAAGAGATGGAGAGAGAAAGAGGAAGAGAGAGAGAGAAAGAGGAAGGGAGAGAGAGTGAGGAAGATAGAGAAGGCGGGAGATGGTGGTCTATGCAGTCTTCAGAACACAACGGCTCGACACGATCGGAATCTTGTCAGGAATGTGCCCAAGTGCCTCACTGTAGCAGAGGCAGCCTGCTGTGTGTCCTGTGCTGTGTGTCCTGTGTTATGTGTCCTGCTATGGGTCCTTCTGTGGTGTGTCCTGTGCTGTGTCCTGTTATGTGTCCTGCTGTGTGTCCTGTGCTGTCCTTGCCCTGTGGTAGCCACCGTCCCCACTCCTTCATGTGCTAATCACACCTTCGATTGGGATGCTCTGTGCTGCATACTCCAGTAGACTGGATAGTGACCACACGAGACTGGCCTTGAAGGTTTCGTAATGGTGCAGTGACCTCAGTAGACTGGGTTTGGAGGCTTCATAATAGTGCAGAGTGACCTCAGTAGACTGGATTCGAAGGTTTTGTAATGGTGCAGTGTGGCTCCAGTAGACTGAATATGAAGGCTTTATAATGGTACATAGTCAGGACCTTTATTGTCATTGAGCAGCTGCCTGTACAATGAAATCAGATAGCAAGGCCACAAAGGTGCAGCATGGGAGTGTCAACGTGTCAAAATCACAAGAGAGGAAGCATTGTAGTAACAAAGGAAGGAAGGGAGTATACTCAAGGGCACAGTACATGTGATAATGGACTATGGCACAGAAGAGGTCAATAACAATAGTGCACATAGTGTCCCCACTGTAGTGACCCCTGCAGACTTGATTACTGATGTGATTTTTGTACCTGTGTCATCCGATAACTTCTATCCTAATGTTGCACCCGCAGTTATGACACCGTTATCTTCAGTAGAAGAACTGTATTTTCTCCAGAAATGCCGGTAATACAGTCGAACCTTCATGGCATAGTCATAGAACATCAACAAAACGTTTTCCCTCCAAAATACTTCCACTCCCACGAGGCCTACTGGCGTATGGTCACCAGCGTTAGCCTACAGCGCCACCATGGCTCTCTTTCTTCAGTGCTGTTTCTGCCAAACTGGCACTTATCTTTTATAGCGCCACACTCACAGTTACTTCTTTTATAGTCCTCAGGATAAACCCAGCAGTGTTCAGGAGCTGCATCACACAGGCATCATTTCCATGGCGATATCACACAAGCATCATCGCCATGGCGATATCACACAAGCATCATTTCCATGGCGATATCACACAGGCATCATTTCCACAGCGATATCACACAAGCAACAGTATCATGGTGATATCACACAAACATCATCTCCATGGCGATATCACATAAGCATCATTTCCATGGCGATATCACACAAGCATCATCTCCATGGCGATATCACATAAGCATCATTTCCATGGCGATATCACATAAGCATCATCTCCATGGCGATATCACATATGCATCATTTCCATGGCGATATCACATAAGCATCATCTCCATGGCGATATCACATAAGCATCATCTTCATGGTGATATCACACAAGCATCATCTCCATGGTGATATCACATAAGCATCATCGGTACCCAGCTCCTAGTTAGTGTCTATACATTAGCATATGTTTATACATTAGCATATGTCTGTACATTAGCATGTGTTTATACATTAGCATACGTTTATACATTAGCATGTGTTTATACATTAGCATATGTTTACACATTAGCATGTCTGTACATTAGCATGTTTATACATTAGCATATGTCTATACATTAGCATATGTTTACTGGCTCTGCAATGGAAGGAGGGCAGCATTTGCATGTTCTTATTTTTAGAAAGCAACAAACTTCAGACAGTCAGGAAGCGTTTGTATCTCCACAGAAGTTACTGGCGCGCTCGACTCTCGAGCGGTGGACCTAATTAATCCTCTCGTTATAGGGCTGGTCCGCGCCGCAACGGCCCAACAGTAACATTTTAACAGCTACCAGGGCTCCATAAAACACACATAAAATTAAAATAAAATAAAATAAAACTAGAAAAGCACTCGGAGAGACCCCAGACCTCCGCCAAGCAGTTCAACACCCCACCCCCCAATTTTTGACAATACCAACATCCTGTTAAAATTTCAGATCAATATGTAAATGACTTGAGTTATTTTGCTAACAAACAGACAGACAGACAGACAGACAGACAGACAGATAAACAACAGCAAAAACACAACCTACTTGGCAAAGGTAATATAATAAAAAGAAAAATAAAGTGAAATCAAATAAAATAAAATAAAATGTGGCCTGGAGCACTTAAGCTGCCAAAGTCCCTGCTGCACAGTGCTGTCTAATACAGCTCCTCATGGACATGTCTGTGTGCACACTTATTTATTTATTTATTTATCTATTATAGTTATTTATTTATTTGAGTTATTTATTGCGTAACCATGAAGCCTGCTGACATGCAAGGTCCAACGCATGCTATGCGATGATCAGTCACACAAGACGTCACATCCATCCAGTGTCTTACCAATGTCAATGTCAGGTACTGAAGAAGTGATTGCACACAGTGGAAATGCAGTGTGTGTGAGTGTGTGTGCCTGTGAGTGTGTGTGTGTGTGTGTGAGTGTGTGCATGTGTGTGTGCCTGAGTGTGTGCGTGTGTGTGTGTGTCTGTGAGTGTGTATCTGTGTCTGTGTCTGTGTGTGAGTGTATGTGTGTGTGGGGTGGTGCTGGTTCTGTCTGTAAAAGGGCTCTCCTGGGCAATGCGGTGCCAGTGGCCTTAGCGAGGCAGAGCTCGTGAAAGACTGAGGCTCGGTCTCAGAGAGGCAGAACTCATAAAAGATAGAGGCAGGAGGTTCTGATTGTGAAATGGCTTTCCTATACAATGCAATGACAGTGGCCTCGTAAAAGACAGAGGCTGGGTCACAGAGAGGCCCTGAGGAGGGGCCTCCACTGCCTCGCCTCGCCTCGCCTCGGTGGAGAGGAGAGACCAGAGAGCAGAGCAGCGGTTACGTAATGTGAATGTGTGGCTCTGGAGGAGGTTTGCGTCTGTGTGTGTGTGTGTGTGTGTGAGAGAGAGAGACAGAGTGTGTGTGCACATAACGAGGTGTGTGTTTGTAGGGGGGGGGGCAGCGCAGGGTCATGCCCACGTGAGTCGGGGGGGGTTCTCACTACCTCTCTCTCTCTCTCTCACACACACACACACACACACACACACACACACATTTACTCTTTTCTTTTCTCTCTCTCCCACACACACACGTACACTACCCCTGCATGATCACACAAGTAGCAGAAGCCACAGAGGGAAATGAGTGTGTGCATGTGTGTGTGTGTGTGTGTGTGTGTGTGTGTGTGTGTGTGTAGTGGTGTTAATGGGGGATATCCAGGAGTAGCGTAGAGTGTTGGTGTAACCCAGGCAACCACGGGGGAAACCACTACTCACCGCTGGCACTGGGGATGAAGCGTGGCAGAAACATTTAAAATAAATGCCCCTGTGCAGTGTTCTGTTGCCCCCCCTCCTCCTTTCCTCCCTCCCCAGTACTGCACTGCACTCGTGGAAACTTGTTGTGGGGGGGGTTGTTAGTTAGTTGACGCTGGCCTCTCAGTGTTAGGACCTTTTCCAAGGTCAAGGTCATCATGTGAAGAATGGTGGTGGTGGTAAGGACGTAAGCCTGTATCACAGCGGTCATCACTGCCCACAGGTGGAAGGACAGGTGACACATAAGGTCATCGTGTGATGAAGGGACATCGTGGTGAGGACGTAAGCCTGTATCACAGCGGTCCACATAAGGTCATCATGTGAA
>CM059267.1:3135352-3160352 GCA_030347295.1 Setipinna tenuifilis | reverse complement strand
AACGGCTCTTTGTCATTAGCTCTTGTTGAAGCGTAATTAGTCATTAAAGCAAGATGTTGGACACAGATCAATGAGCTCCTCTTTTGCGCAAGCCAAGGCCGCCGCCTCTTCCACTCTTCTCTGGCTGTCCGACAAGGGCAGACTAGTCCAAAATCAATTCTTCATTTAATACCACAGCGATCCCCTGGAAGGCCTTGCTCACAGAGGTGACTGTCTCCATCTTGATAGGGAAATGGCTCCAAACGTTGCTATAAATAAAAATAAAAAGTCTTTTGGGAGCTGTAGTAGTAGTCAGTGTGCGTGCGGACAACTTCCTCTCTTGTACACTTGAACTCTTGTGATCCTGCACCCGTCTAAGTGTGGCAAGGGGATGTGCATGGCCGCGCACCTGTTTAGAGTGATGAATCACACTTGTGACCTACTACACCGACCAGAGGATCCTGAGGACACTTGTGGCTGTGTGGTTGGCAGAAGGAGGCGACACACCCATTCGTGGTGACTGATGAGCAGAGGGAAGCTGATGGAATGTGTCTGATATACAGTGGTAACCGGTGGTAACCCGATAGCCAATCTGTGCAGGTTTGGAATGATAAGGGGTTGTTCTGTTGTTCTGCAAAGATGGCTGAGAGACAAGGGTGGATGCATCTCCTGGCTGACGTCTCATTCAAAGTCAAAGTCAAAGTCAGCTTTATTGTCAAAGACCATATGTACAGGTTGCACACACAGAATTTGAAATTGCAATGCTCCCTAGGCCCACAGTGAACATTAAACATCTTATAAACAAGACAGGAAGACATTATGACAAACATAATAATGTAAAAATAGCAAAGGGTACAATAGTATATAATACAAATAAGTAAAAACAAGTGTAAAACAAGTGTAAAAAAGAACATTTCTGCCAGGTTAAAAAAAATAGTTTATACTTTCGACCTACAATAGGCCATGAGTAGAACATGTATTAGTGAAATTTAATCAGTCAATAATGTAACTCATTTTCAAACATACTTATTTTGCTTTTGAGTACTTCAGGGTATTAAAAATTGGTAGGTTCTCATCCTCATGCATCCTTACTCTTCACTGCTTCTTCAGTGGTAGGCCACAGAATGTATTAAAGCTTTTGGATATTCTTTCTTAAATTAATGCTGAATTATTTATTCCAATTAATTAGGCATTAGATTCAGATTAAGTTCATGATGTTACTGGTAATCGCTGAATTTAGATTTTTACGTTTTTCTAACAATCATATTTCTTTACTGCTTGCTTACATTTCCCAGATTGGGATCAATAAAGTAAATCTATCTATCAATCTATTGTCACAAACGACCTACACGTAGCTCCGGTGAGGAATTCTAACATAGTAGGAACCAAAGGACACGACAGGCCAACTTTCCAGCCGGAAGAACCAGTGGAACACACACTCGCGAGGGTAGATTTCTCACGCCATTGTACATTCCCATCTACCTTGTGAGCTGTGAGTTTTAGTAGAATTGTGTACAAGAAACGGGACGGCCAGTGTAGCTTTTTAAAACACTTATTAAAGTAGGTCATTGTTTTAATCAGAAAGAGTTTTAGCAGACGCGGCCGCCATGGCGACTGATTCCTGGGCCCGTGCTGTGGATGAGCAAGAAGCTGCCGCAGATTCGGTAAGTAAAGCATGCACTTTACCAGACTAGCTAGCATGCTAATGCGCCAGGACATGGCCCTTACTTAGCCATTTATTGGGCTTACGCTAAAACACCAGCGATTCTAATCTTGAACTGTATTTACAATTAAACAAGTATGACAAATTATGACAAAGCTAACTAGCAAACTGTCTAGCCTGTTAATTATTTGATAAGCATCATGTGTAACATAGTCAGAAAGCTAACTAGCTACCATTACACTAAGTTGAAGCCAAGTTACCGCCTTGTTGTCCTTTTAACACTGGCTTTGTAAGTAGTAACTAACAAGCTTATTATAACCATAGTGTGCCTCTGTGGAAGTTTTTGCTTGTTATGAGACTGTTAGCGGTAGCTATGCTAGGTTCAGTGGGGGCTTAGCGTGGTTGTCCAGTTATCCCAACGCGCCCCGGATACTGCACCCGTGAATAACTACAATATAATAGCCCCATTTTACAACTGGGGCGCAGTTAGTCTGCGCTTTTGTTTCTGATTGTGATCAAGTGGCAGGTTTTGTTCTAGCGCCTCACCTTGTCCCTGGCGGGTGCAATAACGCGATTTCCTCTCTCTCTCTTTTTGCAGATTAGTACCCTGCAAATTCACGAAAAGGAAGACAAGGCCAAACCCGAGGAGAATGGTGAGCGCTCGACTATTCGCTATCAACTGTCGTTTGAATGAACAGCACTTGTTCTGGAGTTTAGACTGTGCCGTTCCTGTGCGCTAAGAGTGTAGTCATGATGATGGGACAGCGTTGTTCTCAACTTAGACCGCATTGCACCCACACTTACAACTACCAGGACATCATCTATTGGCATAATGCAGTTAATGATTGTGAAGTGCTGTGTGAGTATGATCCATCATGTCGGCTGTGTGATCTCTCGCAGGTACAGTGAAGGCTGACGGAGAGGGAGAGACGAAGACGGAAGAAGAGGATAAAGGTGGGGATGGTAATCAACCTGTTGTCATTGTCATCTCTACATTGTGTGTCATTGGCATGCTGTTCCCAATATTTTGATATACATTATTATGATACAAGGATAGTTTATTGTCACATGCATAGACATACTGGGTAGAGTTACACATGCAGTGACATTGGTGATTGTTTGTCTAAAACTGTGCATGAGGAGGCGGGGAGTAAAGTGCATAGTATGTAGCTTTGGGGATCACTATGTATGTAAACATTTGATTTACATTATTATGAGGGGTTTTAGTGGTGTGTATTAACATTTAAATGGTGTGTGCTTCACAGAGGACAAGGCGGCACAGTCCCTGTTGAACAAGTTAATTCGGAACAACCTGGTGAACACAAATAATCAAGTGGAAGTTCTTCAGCGAGATCCGAACTCACCGCTCTACTCAGTCAAGTCATTCGAGGAGCTGCGGTTGTAAGTATTCTTGCAGTGTGTGTGTGTGTGTCTCATGACCAACCTTAGAGGTTCACAAATCATCTTCACTTATAACTCTTTTACACTGGCGTGGAGGGTTTACTAGTGGTAGTCAAAGGAGCTAAGTTGTAAGCAACTGGACTTCTGGTAGCAGCTTGAAGACATTTCAATAAATGAATAGGTGAAAGGTGAAATGTCTTAAAGCTCCTTAAACAAGTCCAGTTGCTTACAGCTTAGCTCCTTTGAAACCCATACATAACACCTATAAATGCAAATAAGCCACTAGTTTACTAGTGGTGGTTGATGTTCCTGTGTTGAGACCTACCTGTGAACTGTGCTGATGACTCCTGTATTGCTGGTGTTGTTACACAGCATGGAGACTTCACTAGTGAGGGTTGATGTTTCTGTGCTGATGGCTCTGCTGTTGGTGTTTGTGATTGGGAGAGAGTTGGAGGGAGAGCGAGAGACCTTAGAGGTCCACAAATCATCTTCACGTATAGCCCTTTTACACTGGTGCCCAAAGGTGGTCAAAGGAGATAAGTTGTAAGCAACTGGTCCAGTTTAGCTTCTTTGACTACCATGACCGGATGAATAAGAATCTTCACAGGCATATTTTTTACTAGTGGTGGTTGCTGTTCCTGTGGTTGAGGCCTACCTGTGAACTGTGCTAATGGCTCATGTGCTGCTGGTGTTGTGCGTCCACAGAAAGCCGCCCCTGCTGCAGGGAGTGTACGCTATGGGCTTCAACCGCCCCTCCAAGATCCAGGAGAACGCCCTACCCATGATGCTCGCTGAGCCGTGAGTATACACACACACACACACGCACACACACACACCAGAGGCCACGAGGGGATGAGGAGGCTGCACTTGCTGTCAAACACTAGTATGCTATTAACATAAACACAAACATTTATGATATTTAGTTTAAACACACCAAAAGCCAAGAGGGAAATGTTCCATGTTGTAGTATCGCTGATGTGCACTGTCTCTCTTCAAGTAGGACATAATATACAAGTAGGATGTTATATACAAGACAAGTACACATGGACAAGTGTGTTCCATATTGTTGTAGTTTTTGTGCATGTGCATGGTGCAGTTTGTTTTCTATGTTTATATAACATACAAGTAGGCCCTACTATACAAGTAGGCTATAATATACAAGACATGGACATGTGTGTTCCATATTGTTCTAGTATCTCTTCATGGTGCAGTTTGTCTTCTAATGCCCTCATACATGTTCCTCCTCCCTCAGCCCACAGAACCTGATCGCCCAATCACAGTCAGGCACGGGCAAGACGGCCGCCTTCGTCCTGGCGATGCTCAGCAGAGTAGACCCGGCCAACAGGTGGCCACAGGTAAGGCCCGGGTCTGTGTGTTTATGTGACATTAGAGTGGAAACTTTATTGGCTTTGGTGAGGTATATACGTAAATATACCAGAAAACGGTGCTTGAAAACAAACAAATGGCCACAGGTGGCCACAGTCGAGCAGGTTCTTGTCGTTTCAGCAATATACAAAGTACATAGACTAAACAACATTTTACTGGGAACAGTTTGTGATGCACACAACTGTTCAAACACGGTAGAAACAAGACAGATGAAATACAGTGCACAGGCACACTATTAGCTGGTAAGGTTAGGCCAGGGTCTCTGTTTTAAGTGACTTTGAGGTGAAAACTGAAAATTGTGTCTGGAAAAAAGATGTGAAAACCCTTGCTGAAGTTTGTTTTACTTCATTTTGGAGTTATAGAGTTTCATAGCGGTTTATCCAGCCAACAGGTGGCCACAGGTAAGGCCAGGGTCTGTGTGTTTATGTGACATTAGAGTGGAAACTTTATTGGCTTTGGTGAGGTATATATGTAAATATACATAAATATACCAGAAAACGGTGCTTGAAAACAAACAAATGGCCACAGGTAAGCCAAGTTGAGCAGGTTCTTGTCTTTTCAGCCATATACAAAGTACATAGACTAAACAACATTTTACTGGGAACAGTTTGCGATGCACACAACTGTTCAAACACGGTAGAAACAAGAAAGATGAAATACAGTGCACAGGCACACTATTAGCTGGTAAGGTTAGGCCAGGGTCTCTGTTTTAAGTGACATTGAAGTGAAAACTGTATTGGCCTTGGTGGCGTGGAATATACCAGAAAATGGTGTCTGGAAAAAGATGTGAAAAACCTTCCTGAGGTTTGTTTCACTTCATTTTGGAGTTATAGAGTTTCATAGCGGTTTATCCGGCCAACAGGTGGCCACAGGTGAGGCCCGGGTCTGTGTGTTTATGTGACATTAGAGTGGAAAATGTATTGGCTTTGGTGACGTGAAATATACCACAAAACGTTGCCTGAAAACAAACAAATGGCCACAGGTGAGCCAAGTCGAGTAGGTTTTTGTCCTTTCAGCCATATACACAGTACATAGATAAAACAGCGTTTCACCAGGAACAGTTTGTGGTACACGCAACTGTTCAAACACAGTAGAGAAAACACAGATACAGCACAGTGCAGGCACACTATTAATGGTTAAGGTGATGCCTGTTTTTATGTGACATTGAAGTGAAAACTGAAAATGGTGTCTGGAAAAAGATGTGGAAAACCCCCCTGAAGTGTGTTTCACTTCTTTTTGGAGTTGTAGAGTTTTACAGCTTTTCATAGCTGTCATAATTAAGTTCCTCACTTGTCACTTTGCTGCATTGTGTTTACCGTATACAAGTAAGCAAGTAAGCAAATATATTATCTTGCTGCTTGCTTATTACAGTGAAGTAAGGGTACAGTAATGGCAACACTTTAGGTTAGTGGTGTCTTGAGCTGTGGTGACCAAGTCGTAGACCGACAGAAACAGACAGCTGTTGTTGTAGTAGTAGTTTTTAAAGTGCTTTATAAATACATATGACTTGACTTGACTCATCAGCCCTGCTCTCCTCTCCGCAGTGCCTGTGTGTGTCGCCCACATACGAACTGGCCCTGCAGACCGGCAAGGTCATCGAGCAGATGGGGAAGTTCTACCCAGAGGTCAAGCTCATCTATGGAATCCGTGGAAACAAACGTAAGTGCTGCCTCTTTTAGTAAAAGGAGCTAAGTAGTAAGCAACTGGACTGAACAAGTTCTGAACTGAACAAGCCTTTTGGATGAAACGTGAAGAGACTTCAAGCTACTAAAAGAAGTCCAGTTGCTTGCAACTTAGCTCATTTGACTAACATAACCTCGATGAATGAGAATCTTCACAGATATGCTCCTGCTGTTTTTTGTGTGTTTTTTTTTTAATATTTGAGTTTTAAAAGTTGTCCTGGCCACCTTGCAAGTAGTTTGGGCAATAGGTGTGCTAAACGCAAACAGATCTGGTCTGAACATGATTGACACTCAACTGCAGTTGGTGCGTAATTTTAGTGATTGAGATGAGCAGTTCAGGCTCGTTTGCAAAGTGAATCAAATCCAGATTGTGTTCATGTGGCAATGTGAATGGGTGAAGTGGAGTGAAGTGACTCTGGTTCCGGTTCTTGTTTGGTGTGGTGCAGTGGAGAGGGGGATGAAGATCCAGGAGCAGATTGTGATCGGCACCCCAGGAACGGTGCTGGACTGGTGCCTCAAGTTCAAGTTCATCGACCCCAAGAAGATCAAGGTGTTCGTGCTGGACGAGGCTGACGTGATGATCGCCACACAGGGCCACCAGGACCAGAGCATCCGCATCCAGAGGTGGGTGGGGGGAAGGGGTGGGTGGGCTAAAGACTACAGTGTGGCCAGATCTGGCAAAATGAGTCACAGTGACCCAAAATTAAAAATTAAGTTGTTTGGTACCGGTGAAAAGACAAGACAATACACTTCAATGTTAGGTCTTGGTCATAGACACACCTTTAACAGAGTTCAAGATCTAGTCGTTTTAAATGTGACATCCCACTATCTTTTTAAAATTTAAAACCATATCTATGTTGGTAAGACAATTTTTAACCTTAAAGGTGGGTGGGGGGGGTGGCGGTCCTCAGGCTAAAGACTACATGATGTGACCAGATCACACTGTATGCGTGTTGGACTGGCAGGTGCTGTCATGACTGTGAAAAGAGAACTGTCTTTCGATACGGGTGGCCATATTCCACATCGGTCAGCTCCCTGCTCACCCTCTAACAAATGTGACCACATCTGGCACCCTGATCAAGACCCACTACTACTACCCCCCCCACATATCAACATATTCATGTAACTAATATAAAATCTAGCCCAGTTTATAGACAGGGTGAGAAGTGTACCTCAACGGAAAATAATAGGGTAGCACTCTAAAATAACAACTTCCTCATAAGCATTTCTTGTGCATTTACCAACACTTACTTAACAATTTGTTCATCATTCATCACTATTGCATATTGACACCTGTCTGTCTGGATGTCAGTTGGCTCCCTGCCTGTGTGTCTGACTGCTTGTCTGTGTGCTATCTAGCTATCTATCTCTCACCCTGCAGCTATTCTGTCTGTCTGTCTTTCTGTCTGTCTGTCTGTCCGTCAATCGCCTTCTCTGTCTGCTTCAGCATTTGCAAATATGTGTCTCTTTTGCATCATATTTTGTCGAGCATAAATATATATATTTATTTATTTATTTTTCCCACTCGTGGGCTGGTCGGTAAATTGGCGTAAAGAGCTGAGTGTGCGTAAAGTAAAGCCGTAGTCACGCAGAGAGGAGACGAGAGGGCCCCAGACTAGCGAAACAGCAGAGAGGAGAGTCAGCTCAGCTCAACGCAGCGCAGACGTGCTCAGTCTGGGAGCACCAGGGGTGAGACAGCTTTAGACTAGCAGAGGACTACATCCGCAATAAAAAGCAGAAAGAGACAGAGAGAATGAGTCCCCAGACAACCAAAGCAGTCTGATGGCTTCAAAGATCCTGCTTTTGCTGTTAAACTAGTGGGAGTTGTTATGTTGTTTGAGTCACTGTTTGTAATTTCCAAGGATACAAGGGTGGTTTATTGTCACTTGCATAGACATATTGGGTAGAGTAGGACATGCAGTGACGTTGTGATTGGTGATTGTTAGTCTTGTCTAGCTATTGTGTGCTGTAGGAAAGAAAAACATTGAACTGCAGCCTTTGTTTTTCTCAGAGTGAGATTGCAGATCTGCTCTTTGAGTTGTGGAGTTGTTGTTGTTATGTGAGGAATGCTCTGTTGACAGTCTAAGTCACTGATCTGGAGAAGGAGGATCCCTTCCTGGTGCTCAAACAGCACAGGTGTTGTGACCGATGTGTCTGATTGAAACTATCAGTGAAATTATCAGTGGAACCGCTGGCAGCCGATGAAAAATGCCCAACTTCCTCCTGAAGGTTTTGGATGTTTAGAACCAAATGCTTAGGATGCTTAGAAAAATACTCGACTTCTTCCTGAAGGTTTTGGATGTTTATAACCAAAGCATGCGGTTACTATGGGTGATTTTACAGCTGAGGTTTTGGTTGCTATGGGTGAATTTTTATTTATTTATTTATTTATTTTTACAGCAGTTGGTTGCTATGGGTGATTATTGTACAGGCAAGGTCTGGTTGCTAAGGAGGGTTCTAAAGCTACAGATGTGATGTCTGAATCCTCTGCACCATTTTACTTGCCTGGTCTTGTTCCCCAAGTTTATATAGTACATACAAGTTTGTGTTCTTCCACCAGCCCACAGTCTGTGTCTGGCTCTGTGTCTGAGAGAGATGCACAAGAATACACACGACCAAGCCACTGTCACTGTACCTCTGCTGTTTTGCATTTGTGCACTTGACACACACAGATTCGCTTGCATCATCTCTGGCCATATAAATAGGGGTGCCAGGGAGAGGGGTAGAGAAAGGTAGAGAGGGAGAGAGAATATGACAGGGGAGGGAAGGAGGGAGAGGTGGAAGGAGGGAGGGAGGGAGGGGGGGGGCAGAGAGAGCTGTGTTGGAAGGAGAATAATATTATGGCTAGCTGGTTTCACACCGCTACATAAAGAGGGACACAACAACAGGGTTTAGGGTTAAAATCAAAGCTGCACTTTATTTTAAATAAAAATAGTTCTGCAAAGTCTAGGAGCTAGTGGATGTATGGATGCAATGTAAGGTGTCAGTATGTTACAGAGAGAGAGAGACACAGACAGGGTGAGAAAAGACAAAGGAAAGGAGGGCAGACAGACAGAGAGAGACAGACAGGCAAGTAGGCAGGCAGACAGACAGACACAGAGGGAGACAGACACACACAGACAGAGACAGACACACAGAGAGACAGAGAGAGAGAGAGAGAGACACAGACACACAGAGAGAGACAGACACACAGAGTAAGTAAAGGCAGAGGTGCCAAGGAGAGGAGGGCAGATAAAGGGTGCCTATAGCAGTATAAAAAGGTGCCTAATGAGGGAGACGTGAGCCCCTTTTATAGCCCCCCAGACAGGTGCACAGGTGCTCTGAGCTCGGCCCAGGCACTGGCAGACAGGACCTGGGGGGGGGCACAGGGGGCTGTCACAGTAAGAGGGAAGAAGAGAGGAGGAAAGGAAAGAGAAGTGAAGAGAGGGAGGTTAGACAAGGGGAGAGATGGATGGAAGGGGGAAAGCAATTTAAAAAAGGCCTGTCATGTATACATACACACACACACGCACACTTTTTTCCTCTCTCTCTCTCTCCTTCACACACACTTTCTCACTTACACACACACTCACTTACACACACACATTTACACTCACTTACTCACCCACTTACTCACTCACTCAATCTTGTCCTCCCCGTGGTCAGGATGCTGCCCAAGAACTGCCAGATGCTGCTGTTCTCGGCCACCTTCACTTACTTACACTCACTTACACACACACACTATAACACACTTACTTACTTACACACTCACTCACTCACTTACTCACTCGCTCTATCTTGTCCTCAGGATGCTGCCCAAGAACTGCCAGATGCTGCTGTTCTCGGCCACCTTCGAGGAGTCGGTGTGGAACTTCGCCAAGCGCATCGTGCCGGACCCCAACATCATCAAGCTGAAGCGCGAGGAGGAGACGCTGGACACCATCAAACAGTACTACGTCAACTGCAACAGCAAGGAGGAGAAGTTCCAGGCCCTCTGCAACATCTATGGAGCCATCACCATCGCACAGGCCATGATCTTCTGCCATGTAAGGGACACACAGACACACGCACACATGCATACACACACACACACACACACAGACGTTCCAGGCCCCCTGAAACATCTACGGGGCAAGGAGGAGAAGTTCCAGGCCCCAGGCCATGATCTTCTGCCATGTATGAGACCACATGTACACGCACACACGCGTGCGCACACACACACACACACACACACACACACACACACACACACACACACACGCACACAATATCGCCCAGGCCATGATCTTCTGCCATGTAAGAGACAACATGTACACACACACACACACACACACACACACACACACACAGCCAACCAGTATCGCTCAGGCTATGATCTTCTGCCATGTAAGAGACCACACACACACACACACACAGCCAGTATCGCCCAGGCTATGATCATTTGCCACGTAACAGGCCACATGTGCGCACACACACACAGACGCACATTCTGATACACACACACACACATTCTCACACATGCGCATACACATTTCCACGAACACACATTTCCACAAACACACGTTCACCATGGATCCATGAATATATACACAGCCTGTGAGTAAAAGGATAGTGATTTACACATTGGATAAATTGGCAAAGTAGTTTTCTGTTGACTCCTTGGGCATCTTTTGGCACTGGAGGGCGTATTGCCATCGATCGTCTTGGTGTCATATTACTGTCCAGCATCTTTATAGTTGTCAGGGGAGTTTACATTCTGTGTGGGAATGATACAATTATACCTTGTATGAGTCACCCCACCACACACACACACACACCCGCCTCGCTTTCCCGTGCGTCTTCCACATTAGTAGCTTTTATGTTTTCATTGTCCCTTAGTGGAGCTTCAGTAGAGGCAATAGTGTTTTGTATGTATTGCACACTTATATACTCGTTGATGAACTTAACACCCGTGCTGCTTGTGCTACTCCAGACCAGGAAAACGGCGGGCTGGCTGGCGGGAGAGCTGTCCAGGGAAGGCCACCAGGTGGCGCTGCTGAGCGGAGAGATGGTGGTGGAGCAGCGGGCCGCCGTCATCGAGCGCTTCCGGGACGGCAAAGAGAAAGTACTCGTCACCACCAACGTGTGTGCCAGAGGTAAGGACCCCCACACCAGGATGACCTAGAACCGTAATACACATACATGTCCTCCAGGATCTCACAGGCCTCTTTTGATAGTTGCGGCCTAAAATACCTGATTTTGCGGCTTGTTTTCTAAAAAGTTGCATTAGATGTTGCAGAGTTTTAGGCATAAACACGAAAGGGAAATAGGCCTGAACTCCTAAGCCGGAACCTTAACAGAGAAAAGATTTCAAAGTAAGCACATGAATGTAAGAACGTGGGGGTGACGGTGGCTCAGGAGGTAGAGGAGTCGCCCAGTAGTAATAATCAGAGGGTACTACCGTTTACATTCAGCATTAAGTGCATTAATATGTGGGTACCCCCCAACCCTGTTATTTTGGTCTCCTAAGAGGGTACTGTACCCCACAGTACCCCCTGTAATTCGAAGTATGGATCCTGACCCCCTGGTAATGACCAACAGGTGTGAAACACAAGGGTGTAAAACACAGGGGTTGACTCTGCCACTGTGTTAGCTGCATGGCCAGAGCTGGTAACAGGCTGAACAGGTTAAAACACCACCTCCGCCTCTTCCCCTTTGTGCAGTCACAAGATGTGTTGACACGGAGGTGGGGCTATTTTCTGTGTTTCTCTGACACTATCGGTACTAAAATGAAATGCCTAAATACTAAAATGAATTAACCTGATATTTTTTTTGTTTCTACATAAAAGCAAACGTTACCAATTCCCCAATCGTTTGTAGCAATGAAAATACTACACATCGATAAAAAGTACAGATAAAAAATACTGTTACCGTACCAGATCAATAAGCAGTAACGGTAATCGTACTAGTAGTAGATTGTTAACGATGCCCATCCCTATATGTCGCTGCCATGACTCTCGCTGGCTTCGCCCTCAGGCATTGACGTGGAACAGGTCTCTGTGGTCATCAACTTTGATCTGCCCGTGGACAAGGACGGTAACCCGGACAACGAGACGTACCTGCACCGGATTGGCCGGACGGGGCGATTTGGCAAGAGGGGACTCGCCATCAACATGGTGGACAGCAAGGGCAGCATGAACATCCTCAACCGGATCCAGGAGCACTTCAGTAAGTTCCGGAACACCAAAGGGAATCCTGCTGTAGAACCCTGCTATAGAATCCTCTTGTAGAATCCTGCTATGGAACCCTGTTGGTCAGCCACAGTTCTACAGGCGCACTTCCACTTCCCTTCTCACTCAGTGTGGTTACATGCACAGAGAAATCTGATTAAAGCACTGATCATAGTATTTAGAATTAAAAAAAAATCTCAGTTTACATGCCAGGTAAAGACACGGAAATCTAAATTCAATCGGATTTGTCCAGTTACATGACAGTTTCTAACCCAAGTAAGGTGAATAATCAAACGGAAATCTGATTATTTGTGTGCGTGTAACCCCACTGACTGGCTGCAGTACTGACTAAGGGTCTCTGTGTAAGTCTGAGGGAGTCCTAGCCATCCGTATGACATGTGTACAGCGGTGTCCTGCATATAGTCTGTGCTTGCATAGTCCATCATTGCACCACGGGAATATTTATACAGATAAAAAGATTGCGTCTAAAAATAATGTGCCGCATAATGATAGTATTGCCCAAATGTACTTCACAACAATCTTGTGCAAGTTAATGACTTTAAGAAGTGAACAGGGAGGGGTTAGAGGGTGGGTGGGGATGAAAGGCTGAGGGTAAAGTGCCCCATTAAGAGAGGGACATGCTTGGGGCATTACTAGTCTATTGCATTACAGGCCATTAAGGCAGGGACATATCTGTGCTGTGTTAATAATGTCAGCCTTCAGAGTTTCGGTGAAGTCAAGTCTGAGAACTAGCCACTAGTTATTCCACACCCCAGTCTGGTGCTTGTTCTGACTTGTGACAACCCGTAAGCTGTACACACACACAGACAGACACACACACCATAGCCTGCTGTCTGGCAGATGATCTCTGCAGGGACAAGACTTCAATATGTGTGTGTGTGTGTGCCCTCACAGAGAAGAAGATTGAGAAGCTGGACACAGATGACCTGGATGAGATTGAGAAGATTGCCAACTGAGCGCTGGGCTGGGTGGCAGTGGCGGTGGCTTCTTCTCCCCCCCCAACAAACCCCCCCCCCCACAAGGACTGTCTTGCACAGTGTTTTAAGTTGACCAGGCCTCGTCTCCACACAACATGTACGCACGTGAAGATGTCTTATTTCAGAACTGGTCCTTTTAAAAGTAGCTTTGTGTTTTGTTTTGTTTTTTTTTCGGTTTAGTTTTTTTTTCTCTTTCATGTCATGACAGTGTTTTCACTCTTTTTACATCTAAAGGAAACTCTCAGCACCAGCGTTGTTATGGCTAAAGTGTTTGTAAGAAGCTAATTGGAAAACAAACAAACAAACAAACGAATAAACGAATGTGAGGTGTCCACACTGAGGGGCGTGGCCAAAGAGCCCCTCCCCTCCCCTCCCCTGGCCAATCAGGCGCGAGGTCAGTGGACCGTGTGGACATCACCAGGGTCACATCCTCGTTTTTAAAATCACCGATTCTCGTTTCGGAATCACAGATCCAAGGGTGATCCCAGGAATCTGATCCCATTTCAGGATTCATTTTCCCAAAATTGTGACCCGTTTTGGTGATTATTCCTTTTTGTAGAGGAGGAAAAAAAAAACAGCTTTTTTGTCTAATCTGACATTTTGGCATTGGATGCCCAATAGTTACGATACAACCTGTATGTCGAAAATACAACCGTGTTTGAGATGACAAAACCGGTCATCATGTCGGTTTGGGGTTTAAATTGTGTGTTGAGGTTTTGGAAATGACTGAGTACAGGTCCTCTCTGCGTTAGTGACTCGGCTGCCAAATCCCACAGTAACATCAGCACAGACACAGAGACAGACAGTTATGCCAAAGACACAGACTGGAGGCTTCACTAATAAGGTTCATTGGAATCGCTTCAGAAAAGACTTGTGAATCATGACTCTTGAATCATGGCTGAGGTAGAGGGAGTGAAAACGTGCATGCACACGCCCCAGGGACGCTCGCCGCAAACGAGAGAGAGAGAGAGAGAGAGAGACGGGGGGGGGGGGGGGGAATGGGAGTGGGAATCTGTCTGTCTGACGCAGGGCACACACAGTCAAGGTCAAAGGTCAAATTAGTGTTTGTAAAGTCCGTAAGAGAGGACTTCCACATGCAGAGGATCAGTCAGCCCGCCAGGCCGCCCCTCTGCTCCTGCCCCCCCACCCCGACCCCCGCTCACCCCCCCGCCCCCCTCCTGGCCTGCTCAGCCTACTGGGGAGGGCCAAGGCCAAAGCAAAAAAGGCATTTTTAGTACTTTTAAATTTCATTTCTTTTCTCCATTTTTCTCTGTTGTCTGTCTTCTGAAAAGCTGAAAAATGTTTACTTGCCAAGCGCACCCCCCCCCCCCCTAGTAGGTACACTGCTCTGCTCTGGGTTAGCTTTTCTGTCTTTCTTTCTTTCTTTCTTTCTTCTTCTACTCCTAAAACAGGATTGACAAGCAGCCAGTATTGTTGCATTTCCTTGTCTTGCCTCGTCAGGCCCTCTTACATCACCGCACGCAGGATTCTCAACCTTCAGGAAGTTGGCATCGCTAGCAGCATACGCTTCGCTAAACAGTCAGGAGTGTCCTCGGCGAGAGAGACACACACACACAGACACACACACGCTCAAGGGAGCAATCGTGATGAGTTGATAACGTAAAGTGGTCGTGGTGGGCAAACCTGTTCGGCGTTCCCCCGGCCGAGGAAAAGGCTTAAAGCTTAGGACTCCGCACCGGTGCTGCGTTCACAACACAAGATGCCCTTACCGTGCCCCCACCCCCACACCCCTACCCCCTTACAGATGTGTTTTTACTTACTTTATTTTTAAACTCATGTTTTGATGTCGATTGCTGGAACGACACCAAAAAAAAAACAAAAACGGACTATGCTTGATTTTTAGGAACGCAAAATATTCTCTCGCAGACCTCTTTACGTGGCTGTCTCTCTGCGCTCTCCTCTCATCTCATCGTCCTGCTCATGCCAACCAGACTGTCCCCTCTCTGCACATGGCACCAGACTCTCAGTCCTTACACTCCTGGCCTACAGGGACTCACTGGGAGACACAAACACACCATAAATATGCCCTCTCATCCTGGAGACGGCCTCATTCTGATTATGAATGTTAAACGATAGTGTGTACATACTGTACATTCAACAGTGCCCTCTACTGGTACTACTGGTAGCCAACCCACCCCACTGACAGTCAGTCACACACACACACACACACACACACACACACAACCATGTCTGTATATGGCTGTAAGTAAGTAAGTACGAGTAGTCTCGTAGCAGTGGTGTTTGAATGTGGGTGCAGGAGAAGCTAGCCACTTGCGCTGCAGCGTGCTGTTTGGCCCTTCCCAGACTCCGTAGCTGCGCTGTTTGAGGTGGCTGCGGGTGCGCATGAGGCAGGAAGTGGATGAGAGGATATTAAAGATGTATGAATGCCTTCTGTAGTGATGTGTTTTCAAATCTAACCGCTCTAATAAAGTCACTCTGATCTATCATGTTTTGACACAGGTCTTGTCATTGTCATTGGAGGTCATTTGTGTGTGCGTGCGTGCATGCGTGTGTGTGTAGAGTGGAAACCCCCAATGCTGATGTATTTTTCAGGATGTTCTAACGCAGGCAGAGAGGGGAATGGGTGTGTGGTGTGTGTGTGTGTGTGTGTGTGGAAGGCTCAGTCTATTTTAGCAGATCGAGGTGTAGCCTGTTGCCATGGCAGCGCCCAGCAAGTCAAGGCGAGCAAAAGTGTGTGCGTGTGTGTGCGTATGATTGTGTGTGTGTGTGTGTGTGTGTGTGTGTGTCTCTGCTGTGCCTGCATCACGCTGCAGCCGTCAACGCTGCTGGGAACTGACGTCACACGAGAGTCCGTGACGACTTTGCTTTGATTTCCCCCGTGTGTGTGTGTGTGTGTGTCTGAATAGCTGCATGCTTTTCTTCTACTTACTGGAAGGGCAAAATGTGTCGCTCTTCCAGCCATCCACACACACACTTGCAGTAAAGACACAAGGGACCATGGGATTGAGAAATGACTGTTTAAGGGAGAGAACTATTTACAGTGATGTGCCGTTACAGTGGCGTCAGTCTTCTTCACTGGAGTGACTGCTTGGCCGCTCCTGAGTAAGATCTTAACAGATAGAACAAAAACGACATGGCTTTGACAATGTAAGCATCAAAACGCCCCTTATTAAGTGGGCATTAATTTCTGATCCCTTCCTTTCCCATCTCTCTCTCCCCCACTAATTTTTCTGTTATCTCTCACATTAAAGCTAGATAGGCCAGACATTGGGCTTGTTTAAAATGGCTGAGTGGTTAAGCTTAAAGCAATGCACTCTGGACTTGGTGACATTTTTAGACAACCTTGTCCAAACATCACTGCACCACATGGGTAGGTACGGTGTGGTATGGTGACGTTCAGAGGAGGTCACTAGTTCAAGTCCAGAATGCATTGCTTTAAGCCAGCCCCTCAGTCAGCCAGCCAGCCAGTCAGTCGCTTCAAACAAGTGTATCGGCATCCCCATCCTCACCTGATTCCCGGTACTCCACCTGAGTGAGGAAGAGCCCGTGGGGCGGGGCCATGATGTTATTGGGGAAAGCCAGCGAATCACGGGCCTCCAACAAGCCCTGGATGTTACGGGGGCGGAGCTTCCCCTGACCCACGGCCACCAGCGCCCCGGTCATCCGCCGCACCTGCGGACAGGTGAGGAGCCGATTACAGAGCGTCACGCAGAACACTGACTGTGTTCACATTGTGGGATTGGGGTGTGGATTAGAGAGCGTGTCACGCAGAACACCGTCCCACCCACCCAGGGGTTAATCGCAGAACACTGTCCAACCCACCCAGGGGGTTAAACTGGACCACTTCCACCCCCTCAAAAAAATACTCAAAGACTAACTATTGGTGCAGCATTACAGGCCTAACTAGGGAATAGCATGAAGATGATGTAATATAAACGGTGCATAGCGTAGGTATCTTCAGAAACACTTGAAAAAAATCTTTTAACACAATTGTTTGCGGACCACTTGGGATTTCTTGCGGACCCCACTTTGAGAAACACTGGATTAGAGCGCCTGTCATGCAGAATTCTGTCCCACCCAGTGGTCAAATTAGCTTCTGTAAGGAGGGGGAGCCCCTCTTTACTCACAGTGGTCAATATCTCCCTCTATTGTATTCCTATAAATACTGTACCAAAGGAAGGTCAGCTCCGGCTGGCTGTATTGCTGAGGTGAGGAGGCGAAGCTGAGCTCCAGACCCAATTTAAACTCGACACACAGGAGTGAATTAGACTGTGTGTCACGCAGAATAATGTCCCACCACTCCCAAGAAACTGTTTGTTTACAGTTCCACATGATTAGTCCACTAAGCAGCACTGCATGGATGTATCTGCTATGATAGAGGAGTGACTGTGAGCTCCCCTATGATCCTCTGATCCTGTGGCTGCTGCTTCACCCTCACTGGAAGTCACGATATGCTGCGCCACTGTAATGTGCACTACTCACCACCAGATGGCGCCATGAAGTTAATATAAGGGGAAAGGCACCTTCTCACCTGTTTGTACAGAAATGACCTGCTTTTGAAGGTGAACTCCCAGTGTTGAATATTCCTGTAAGAGAAAGAGCATTTATCATGAGAAGAGCAAGAACATCATTTATAATGATTTAGAGTCTGTAAATGTTCCTTTAAACAGCAAAGCCACAGAGTAATGCACGATAAACCTCAGTTAAAAAAAAACAAATAGGCTGTTTCTCGAAAACATAATAAAGACGGATGTTCCGGTAAAGACTGGTGTTTGTGTGTGTGTGTGTCTGAGATTGTGTGTGAGTGTGTGAGATTGTGGGATGTGTGTGACTGCAGAAGTGTTTGTGTGTCGCATGCTTGATTCTCTCTTCTCACCCACACAAAGGCCACATATTTCTCGGGGCATGTTTTATGATGAGGCTCTTTGTGTGTGTGTGTGTGTGTGTGTGTGTGTGTGTGTGTGTGTGGGGGGGGGAAACAATCTAATGAGGGAAGGTTGAGGCAGCTTGCGTGAGGAGTGTTTCTGAACTTCATAGCAGCATCTTGCTGGGAATGTAAACACACACACACACACACACACACACACACTGCTCTCTGAAAACAACCCCTTAAAAACTCACACATTCACCCTTATAAAGTGTCTTTAGTAGAATATTCAAGCACGTCTGACTTTCCGCAGTGGCGTTCAATTAATAGAGTACACTGAAATACAAGCCCATACCACTGCAATGACAAATGAAGACTATTAATTATGGCTTGTGTGTGTGTGTGCGCGTGTGTGTGTGGCCTGTGTGACCCACCCCTGGTCATTAGATTCTGTTTGTCCTATGTGTGCGTGTGGGTGTGTGTGTGTGTGTGTGTGAGAGAGAGAGAGAGAGAGAGTGTGTGTGTGTGTGTGTGGCCTGTGTAACCCACCCCAGGCCATCATGTTCTATCTGTATGTGTGTGTGTGTGTGTGTGTGACCCCAGGCCATCAGGTTCTATCTGTATGTGTGTGTGTGTGTGTGTGTGTGTGTGTGTGTGTGTGTGTGTGTGTGTGTGTGACCCCAGGCCATCAGGTTCTATCTGTGCTCCAATGAACAAACAATTAATGGACCCCAGTGGCCATTAGAGATGACATCATCATACTGCACAGATGGGAGGAACAGCAGGCCATAATGTGTGTGTGTGTGTGTGTGTGGGTGTGTGTGTGGGTGTGGATGGGTGTGTGAGTGAGTGAGAGTGTGTGTATGTGTTCATGGCCGTGTGGGGGCGGGGTATACATGCGTGTCTGCTTGTGTCTCTGTGTACATTGGCATGTGTGTGTCTGTGTATACATGTCTATCTGTGTATGTGTGTGTGTGTGTGTGTCTGTGTTTAAGAGAAGAAGGATGTGTGTCATTAATGGCTGTGTAAACTACATGATTATGGATCGATGATGGAGCAGTATTTCAGTAACGCCTGAAGCGAGACATGACGAACTGGTTTGGGCTTGTCTGTTGATGTCTAATAAACAGGACATGGTTTTCGTGCCCTAAAAATGTACCCAGTTATCACGGAGCCCATGAGATGCTCCCCAGCTGCTGGGCTGGACTGGAGTCAAGGATGTTATGTATGTGTGTGCGTGTGTGTGTGTGTGTGTGTGTGTGTGTGTATGTGTGTGTCGCCTGACCGAAGACCAACGCTACTGTCAGTCTCGGCTTTCTCTCAGCCAGGGGCCAGCTCTTGCCTGGTAAACCAGCACCTCGTACTTCACTTCGCTTTGTACAGAGGGTACAACGAAGTGAAGTACGAGGGGCTGGTTTACCACGACAGGCCAGCCCTTGGAATGCTGGGAGAAAGCATGGAGGCATGGAGGACAGGAGGACCATGGACATAATAATAACATTATAATAAGACTGCATTCCCGCAGAAAATGCAAAAAGTGTGCTTGCAAATATGCGTGCCAACATTACGCCATTCATTTTCAATGGGCCAAAAAGTTGCAGAAAAACGACAATAACGGACGAACGACAAGAGGTATGGTATACTGAAATGTAGGCGGTCATGTGCAAACCGGGCCGGACGTTTTAAAGTTGGAACGGTGTCTCTATCTCGAAAGCCTGAGGACTAGTAATGTCTGAAAGATCTGGTTCAGGAGAATAAACGGTGGGATAACAATAAGTGTGCTCTGCAAGCACACTTAATAACTGTATAATAATAAAAGGGAGTGTGTATGTCGCCTGACTGCCTGATGTCACGCACAGTCCAACAACAGTCACACAAACTGTCCTATTCACGGACCTCCTAGTCAATCCCAGTCCTTGGCAGATGGGCTCCCATAGGTGCCGCGGTTCTGTCTGAGGTTTCGTCCTATACTTAAATAATCCACATGCAGAACAGGGAGCTTTTCCCTCACCCCTGTCGCCCTGATGGACCCAAGCAGAAACTGTCAACAGCGCCCCAACGAACCTTCTTTCTCGGCCCTACCAAACTGCAACAAATGCTGTCTTGTGTTTTTCCTGCCAAACTGTTGAAGCACTTTGAGCTACATCTTGTATAAATTGTGCTATACAAATACAGGTCATCTCATCTCATAGGAGACCCATATAAGGGCATCCCATCTCATAAGAGACCCATATAAGGGCATCTGATCTCATTGGAGACCCATATAAGGGCATCCCATCTCATAGGAAACCCATATAAGGACATCTAATCTCATAGGATCCCATATAAGGGCATCTCATCTCATAGGAGAACCATATAAGGGCATCCCATCTCATAGGATCCCATATAAGGGCATCTTATCTCATAGGAGACCCATATAAGGGCACCTCATCTCGTGTCCTCATAGTAGACTACTTGTGTAAACACATCTGGGTGTTTATGACCATGTGAGCTCTTCCAGATGTCTGTTGTCTGTTTATACTTTCTCCAGCCTTCTGTCCATCTGTCTGTCTCGTGGACTGTGTTTCTGCTGGGGGGCTCACCAGAGGAGACCTCACATTGCCCCCCAGCCATTACCACACCATCACTACTACCATCCCCAATCCACCACCACAATCACTATTCCACCTCCACAGTCGACAGTCTACCTATGCCAATGCTGTTTACCTGTGCTAACACTCTACCTGTGCCAAAGCTGTTTATCTGTGCTGACACAGTGTACCTTTGCTGATACGGTTTACCTGTGCTGACAGTTTACCTGTGCCAATGGTGTTTACCTGTGCTAACACAGTCTACCTGTGCCAGTGCTGTCAACTAATGCAGACACAGTCTACCTATGCAGATGCTACCTGTGCTCAGGAGTGTGAGTATGTGTGTGGCACCTGTGTAAAGTATATGAGTGTGTGTGTGTGCGTGTGTGTGTATCACCTGTGTAAAGTATATGAGTGTGTGTATATGTGTGTAATGATACCTGTTGAAGTGTTGCGAGGCGAAAGACACACTGGGCTCCAGCTGTGCCAGCTCCAGTGTCTTGATGGGGCTCTTGAACGCAGCATCAGAGCTCAGCGCAGAGAAGCTGCTGAAGTCATGAGTGCCCAACAGGAGGGAACACGCCTCACGCATGGCACAAATATCCAGATCACTGAGAGAGAGAGAGAGGGAGGGAGAAAGAGAGATGGACAGAGGGAAAGAGACGGCGAGGGAGAGAGAGTGTGTAAGTGGGAACACGCATCACGCATGGCACAGATATCCAGATCACTGAGAGAGGGAGCGAGAGGGAGAGGGAGAGAGAGAGAGGGAGAGAGGGGGGGGGGGGGAGAGGGGGGAGACAGAGAGGGAGGGAGAGAGAGGGGGAGAGGGAAAGAGACAGAGGGAGAGGGACAAAGGGTGAGAAAGGGAGAGACAGGGACAGAGAGAGAGAAAGACAGAGGAAGAGAGAGAGAGAGACAAAGGGAGAGAGAGGGGGAAAGAGAGACAGAGGAAAGGACAGAGTGAGAGATAGACAGAGTGAGAGGGAGAGAAAGAGGGAGAGAGAGAGGAGAACAATGGAGAGAGGAAATGACAGAGTAAGAGTCAGAGAGGACACAGAGGGAGAGAGGGACAGAAGGAGAGAGAGGGAGGGAAAGACAGACACAGGGGGAGAGGGCACAGAGGAGACAAAGAGAGGGAGAGTAAGAGAGAGAGGGAGAGAAAGAGAGACAGAGGGAGGGAGAGAAAGGGGAGAATGAGAAATATAGGACATGCGAGCAGGAGAGTGGCAGTGCTGCTGTTGTTGTATTCACTTTAATTACATACTGTCCTTTGGCAGCACTGAGGAATGCACTAAAGTCAGATTATAAAGGCTTATTATATTTTACGTGAGCTAGAGAGAGCTAAAGAGGAAGGGGCATCCTCTCCATGTCCAGCTCTCTGGGGGAAACCAAAGACACAAGGTGAGATAGGGACTATTGTCATTGCGTGTAAACCTCATTAACAGACTAACAGACTGAACGAGAATGCAGATTGAGAGTGTGATGAAGAGGAATGTATAATCTTTGTGTGTGTGTGTGTGTGTGTGTGTGTGTGTGTGTGTGTGTAAGGGGGTGTTGTTATGTGTCAGTATAAGCCTGAAGCCTCTTCTGCCCTACTTTTCCAAAAACTGTAAAGAGAAAGGGAGAGGGAGAGAGAGACAGAGACAGACAGACAGACAGACAGACAGAGGGAGAAAGAGAGAGAAAGAGTAAGAAAGAAAGTAAGAGAGAGAATAGAGATGGTAAGAGGGACAAAAAAGAAAGCGAAAAAGAGGGAATAAGAGAGAAAGAGAGAGAGACTTGAGAAAAGAGAAAGTCATTATTGTTCCCATGTCACCCTTAGTGATGTGCTTCATGCACACACACACAAACACACACACACACTTGCGCACACACACACACACGCACAGTTAGCTTCATGCTCTGGCTTTTAACTCATACTGCCTTTGTAAAGACATGCAAGCACGCACGCACACACACACACACACACACACACACACACACACACACACACACACACACACACACACACAATGCCTTGGATGAGCCTGTTTGTTGGTTTGCCCTGAATTTCAGCTACTCTACTGTTTGCAGAAAGCAGCAGAGCTACATCAGTGTGTGTGTGTGCGTGTGTGTGTGTTCACTCACATATTGGGCAGGAACCAGCAGAGCCTGCTGTCAATGAGAGGGTCCTGTGTGTTTGTGTATGTATATGTATGTGTGTGACGGTGTGTGTGTGTGTGTGTGTGTGTGTGTGTGGTCACTCACATGTTGGGCAGGAACCAGCAGAGCGTGCTGTCGGTGAGGGGTGTGTGTGTGTGCTGGGGGATGCCGGTGGCCAGGCGGTACACGTAGGTGCGGGACACGGCCCTGTGACGGGCACTGAAGCTACCGGCCACTCGCCACGCACCCCTCACTCTGGAGAGGAGGACAGGAGAGGAGAGGAGAGCAGAGGAGGAGAGGGGAGGAGAGGAGAGGAGGAGAGAGGAGGAGAGGAGGAGAGGAGAGAGGAGGGGAGGAGAGGAGAGAGGAGGAGAGAAGAAGAGGAGGAGAGGGGAGGGGAGGAGAGAACAGGTATTTACAAGGGCATAAAAAATAAGTTACTGTCCACTCGCCACGCCTCCCTCACTCTGCACACACACAGGAGAGAGGAGAGGAGACAACGAGAGGAGAAAGAAGAGGAGAGGAAAGGAGAGGGGAGGAGAGGAGAGGAGAAAAGGAGAGGAGTGGAGAGGAGAAGAATAGAGGAGAGGAGAGGAGAGGAGGAGAGGAGAGGAGAGAAGGAGAGGAGTGGAGAGGAGAAAGAAGAGGAGAGGAAAGGAGAGGAGAGGACAGAAGAGATGAGGAGAGGAAAGGAGAGGAGGAGAGGAGAGGAATAGAGAGAAGAGAAGAGGACATAAGAGAGGAGAGAATAGGAAAGGAAAGAGAAGGAGAAGAGAATAGGGGGGAAAGGAGAAGAGAAGAGGAGAGGAGAAAAGGACAAAGAGGGTATAAACAAGAGCATAATAAACGATAAACAGTAAGAGGTAAATAGGCTATGTATAGAGGCTGTGAATAGTAATATTGTACTGTGAGGTAGGTATTGCACATTGTGCTGTATGGATTGCACAGTGAGAGGTGGTGGGGCAAACCCATACTCAACATCATCAACAGCAGCAGAGAGGTGACAGAATATTAACATTCGCCAACATTAGTCAGAAACAACAGTGAAGGGACAACATGACTATTCGAAAGGAGTGGGAATGAATGTTTCACCAGGCATGGAGAGAGAGAGAGATGGAGGGAGACAGAAAAGAGAGAAATGTAAAGATGGAGTGAAAGAGAGAGAGAAAGAGAGAGAGAGAGACAAAGGGGGAGTGAGAGCAGGGCATAAGTAGGGGGGATGAATGTTTCACTCACTGAGGCAGCTCACAGAGAAATAGAGAGGAATAGAGATGGAGAGATGTGTGGGGAGAGAAAGAAAGAGAAAGAGAGTGAGAGCAGAACCTAGTAGTGGGGATGAATGTTTCACTAGCTAAGGGAGTGAGAGAGAGATGGAGGGAGAGAAATGGAAAGATAGAGGAAGAGGAAGGGAGAGAGACAGCAGGGCCTAAGTGGTGGGAATGAATGTTTCACAACCTGAGGCAGCTCACAGAGAGAGAGAGAGAGAGAGAAGGAGAGAGAGAGAGAGAGAGCGTAAGTGGTGGGGATGAATGAATGTTTGAGCAGTTGTGGCAGTGTGTGCTACTGATGGATATTTAAACGCCTGCTCCACTTCTGACAGAATCACCAACTGCTCCAGGGCCACACACACACACACACACACACACACACACACACACACAGCTCCATGCAGCTTTCACTGCATGTTAAGCAGTGCAGAACCAGAATGGAGCTCAAATGACACCTGACTGGGGGGAGACCTGCTGCACACATGGTTCTGATCTTGCCCTTACTCAGGTCCAAATGACCCAGTTCTGTTCTAACACAGATCCAAAGATTAGCAGAGTTAGACGCCAAAACCACCATATTTCTTTTTTTCAAACTCTGCACTGAGTGCCATTTGTACTGTAATATGGGGTCCTGTAATTTTTAACAATGAAGCATACATTTCCCAGGGTTCCTTGAGTGTAAGATAAAGTATCACCCTATGCCAGTTTATGCTAGCCTGTTCCAGTCAAACTGCATGCAGCCTATGCCAGACAGCCTATGCCAAAATATGCCAGCATATGACAGCCTATGACAGACTATGGTATGCCAGGCTGTGCCAGTCTCTGCCAGTATGTCAGACTATGCCAGCCTATGCCAGACTACAATATGAAAGCC
>CM059267.1:3115352-3130352 GCA_030347295.1 Setipinna tenuifilis | reverse complement strand
TGAGGAACACTGGTATAGTTTAATCTGCTTCACTTTAAGGAACACTGGTATAGTTTAATCTGCTTCACTGTGAGGAACACTGGTATAGTTTAATCTGCTTCACTGTGAGGAACACTGGTATACTTAAAACTGCTCCACTTTAAGGAACACTGGTATAGTTTAATCTGCTCCACTTTGAGGAACACTGGTATAGTTTAATCTGCTTCACTTTAAGGAACACTGGTATAGTTTAAACCACTCCACTTTGAGGAACACTGGTATAGTTTAATCTGCTTCACTTTAAGGAACACTGGTATAGTTTAATCCACTTTGAGGAACACTGGTATAGTTTAATCTGCTTCACTGTGAGGAACACTGGTATACTTAAAACTGCTCCACTTTAAGGAACACTGGTATAGTTTAATCTGCTCCACTTTGAGGAACACTGGTATAGTTTAATCTGCTCCACTTTGAGGAACACTGGTATAGTTTAATCTGCTCCACTTTGAGGAACACTGGTATAGTTTAATCTGCTCCACTTTGAGGAACACTGGTATAGTTTAATCTGCTCCACTTTGAGGAACACTGGTATAGTTTAATCTGCTCCACTTTGAGGAACACTGGTATAGTTTAATCTGCTCCACTTTGAGGAACACTGGTATAGTTTAATCCACTCACCTGATGTCCTGGGGCCTGAGGGCGTGGTTTAGGGCGGAGACAAGCTCCTCCCCCTTGAAGGGTCTCAGTGTCCCTCTGCGCTGGATGTCCAGGTGGGCGGAGTTACACAGGGCGTGGACGCCGGTGTCCGTGCGGCTGGAGATGAACACCGCCGCCGCGTTAACAGGCTTCAGGCTCCGCACCGCCTCCTGAGGAAGGGGGACCAATGGGGTTAGCTTTATGAAGGAGGGGGACCAATGGGGTTAGCCTTATGAAGGAGGAGAACCAATAGGATTTGTTCTAGGATTTTCCTCTGCTGTTGCAAGCCCTTTTGGGTGACCGATAAAAGCGTCTGCTAAACACATAAACATGAATGGTCAGAGTTGTTCATGAGAGAAGCCCAAAGAAAACCTCCAGAAATGCAAAGGGCACTCTGGCCCTGGCTATTCTCTGGCTATTCTCTAGCTGCTCTCTGCCTATTCTCTGCGCAGGGCCCAAACAGATGGTTTGTGTCTGTGGGCCGCATACTTTCAGAGCACAGAGAGGTAACTCTACACCCTCAACAGCCAGGCAAGCTCAGGCCGCCATCCACAAGAGAGAGAGAGAGAGAGAGAGAGAGAGAGAGAGAATGACAGAGGGGGAGAGTGAGAGAGAGAGCAAGAGTGAGAGAGACTGAGAAGAGAGCAAGAATGAGAGAGAGTGAGGGAGAGAGCAAAAGGGAAAGGGAGAGAGCAAGAGGGAAAGGTAGAGAGTGAGAGAGAGAGCAAGAGGTTGAAGGAGAGAGTGTGAGGGAGAGAGAAAGAAAGTAAGGGAGAGAGCAAGAGTGAGAAAGAGTGAGGGAGAGAGAAAGAAAGTGAGGGAGAGAGCGAGAGGGACAGAGAGAAAGAAAGTAAGGGACAGCGAGGTAAAGAGTGAAGGAGAGCCCACCGATTCAGGCCCCTCTACATTGCTGGTCTATACTGCTGGTTCAAATTGCTGGTTCATACTGCTGGTGTATATTGCTGGTTCATACTGCTGGTGTATATTGCTGGTATACATTGCTGGTTCACACTGCTGGTCTGCATTGCTGGTGAAATGTTAAAGACTCCCTGGAGGCTTGCAGGCTTGGGGGGGGGCGTGGGGTGGGGGGGGTCACAGCTCCGAGCGCCGAACAGCAGACATTCCTCTGTGACGCCTCGTCTCACTGCACCGCACACGGCCCCCTTGGAATGGGCTCACACACACACCTGGCCTCTCACACACACATTATTACTGTTCCAATGCACTCCAGCATGTCTACGCAAACACACACACACACACGAATACATGCACATACACACACACACTAAGAACTCCTTACCACGATTATTGCTACTGGAAAGCTTTCATATGTACATATACACACAGGAATGAAATGCACACACACACAAAGGAATTTAGACAGGAATGCACAGACACACACACAGTTCCTCTACAGTTATTTATTATTTCAAATCACACATACATGCATGTACACACACACACACACACACACACACAAGGTATGCAGCATTGTCTTTGGTTCTGGTGTGTGTGAGTGTGTGTTGGTGTCTTTCAGTGTGTTGTGGTTCGTGTGAGTGTGTTGTGGTGTGTGCAAGGGTGTTGGTGTGTGTGTGAGAGCAGCTTGGTGTTGATGCGAGGAGACAGTGTAATCTCTCGCCCTGGGCCCAGCCCTGCGAGGCGCTACACTGAGCATGCTCAGACAGCAGGGGGTGGGGGTGGGGGGTGACGGAACGAGGAAGAGGTGAAACAAGGACGGGAGAACATAAGGATGAGAACACTACACACACACACACACACACACACACACACACTTCCTACAATCTGGCTTTCACTTACTCTCACACGTCTCAAAGCTGTCAGTCAGACACACACACACACACTCACACACTCACACACACACACACACCAACACACACACACACACACACACACACACACACACACACACACACACACACAAAGGCAGTGATGCAGAGATTGAACTATGGAGAGGCAGGCATCTGCCCAGAGTAAACAGGAGACAGCAACATATGGCCACACACTCCTCCTGACTCTACGATGAGGCTGAAGAGAACTGAAAACGATGCAACAACTGAGGAAGACAGGAAAGCGTATCTCTGCATTCTTAACTCTCTCGCCCCGTCTGTCTGCCTATCTGTCTGTCTCTTGGTGTGTGTGTGTGTGTGTGTGTGTGTGTGTGTGTGTGTGTGTGTGTGTGTGTGTGTGTGTGTGTGTGTGAAAGAGTGCTTGTACATATGCATAAAAAGACATAAAGTATTCAGGACAGAGAGAGAGAGAGCAAGCAAGAGAGAGAGAGAGAGAGAGAGAGAGCTAGAGAGAGAGTGAGAAAAAAGCCTTCAGGTCCTAGCATTAATACATGTTTGTGTAACTGTGTATCTCACCTTAGATGTGAGAGAGAACTGATTCAGAACGAATTCAGCAGTGATCTAGTAATCTAGTGATCTAGTACTGTGGTAATCTAGTAATCTGGTGATCTAGTAATCTGGTGCAAAGCCATCAGATCCACACCAGATGTGGGTACAGTCGAGCTGGGGACATGCAGAGAGAGAGAGAGGCCATTTTACATGAGGCCTCCTCAGATCTACAGCAGAGTCTCAGCGGATGGCAGCCATCAAATGATGCACATCAAGATGGAGTGATCAGACTTCATGTCTGTTTCAGTTCACACTCAGCCTTTAATACTGTATGTGCAGTAGAACAAATGGCCTGGTGCCTGAGCGAAAAGGCACACACACTGCTGTCACAGTCACACACAAACACCCACAAACACAATCAGTACTGTCACACAATCACAATCAGCTAATGCCTGACGACTGAATGAAAAGACTGTCACACAGTCACAATCAGCTAATGCCATCCCTTTTCCCTAATACCATGCCTTTTCTGCTAGGTACTGAGTCACAAACGTCCATGTCACAGTTTAAAAGTTTGAAGGATCCATTACTTTAAAGTGGTCAGACATTTTGTGACATATATCCCACAACGACAACCCAAACCTTCCCCAAGTTATGCCGTCTTTAAACCCCCCCCCCCTCTGGGTCTCCGCACACTGAGTGGCTTAGGAGGCCAGGCCACATCAGAGCCTGTCTGTGCCTCCATGCACAATGGCCACATAGCTGCTCCTGACCACAAGAAGAGCCCTCCTCTCGGGCCAAACGCAGCAGCACTTCCAGGACAGACATGAGGGCCTCATTCCATACACTCTAAATATAATGGGGCCAGAACTGGTTCTTCAGAGTGATGCCATAGAAGAACCTTTTTAGGTGCTTCAAAGAACTGTCAAGGCAACAGTTAAAGAACCATTTGACGCTGATATGACATTATGATCTGAGGTTCTAAAGAACCATTTCTACTCAAAGGAACCTTTCACATAATGGAGTTTTCACTCCATGGAACCATCCAGACAGTAAAAGAACCATTTAAGCACCTTTATTTTTTTAGGAGTGTTCCTGTCCCAAATATGATGCCTTCAGAATGGAAACATCATCAGCCACTGATTGTTTCTCTTTTACAGTAATGCCCTGAGTTTACAAGTCATACAATAAAAATAAACAAATAACAAGCAACAGTGAAGAAAACTAGTAAAGGTAAAAGTAAAAAAAAAAAATAGAAAAAAAGGAAATCTAACAATTCTAAAGACAAAATCAAATCAATTAAAACAAAAACACAAGAAACAAAAAGGCAGACTTAACTCTAAACATTAGTAGGGTATTATGCCTGCTCTAAAACACACACATTTCACAGGTAACTTTAAAGTTTATCTGTTTGTTTGTTTGTTTTTAAAATATGTTTACGTAGGGTAGTTTACAGAGACTGACCTCCAGATAATTCTGCACCCCCAGGACAGGCTGGTGAGATGGAGCTTTCATTACGCCACTGTAGGTAAAAGAAAAAAAAAGATGTTTTACAGTGACTGCATCTAATGTTTATATGAAAGTTTACATCGCCCAAAAGAGAAATATACACCAAACATATAATCTGTATACCTGTACTTTGTGCCAATGTACTGAAAAAATATCAGATAACGGGTGGTGACACTTTGTATCATCTTGCTCAGATAGAAAAGGACAATCTATTGGTCCCCTGTGCTGTGTCCTGTCTTTCCTGAGGTGGGTAATCTCCGCATGGAATGCTGCTTTTGCTCTTAACTTTTACCTCCACAAAGATCACAATTGACAAACGACCCTAAGTCGTGGACCAGACTCAGATCATTAAGTCTTTAGGTGGGCGTGTTAAACACCTGGTTGATTAAATACTAAACGCCTCAATAATACAAAAAAAACGATCACAGAAGCAGCCATTCGGTGCCTGTTTGCCTGTTCTCGCTGTCACCATCACTCTCCAGATGTTTGCAGGCATCGTTTACATGCTGGCGCTCAAACACATGGTTTTCTCCGAAGCCTCATACGAGTCATATGAATGTAGGCTTCAACGTAAGCTATGTTTTAAAGAGAAGTCATTTTCAAATGAACCTAACTGACTTTCAATTCAAACCCTCGGTGCATGCATACTTCCCCCTGTCACACATGTTCGGCGCTTCTTGTGACGTTTCAAGGAGAGGATTACTCCGCCTCCTTTTTGAGATATGAAAAGGGACCATCTAAAATTAGTCCATGTTTTCTGACAGGGTTCGTTCCCTCATCTTCTCTGGCTGTACATATTACTCTGGTACTGTATGAAAACAGGCATGCAGTTGCACGCAACAGTTTTGGATTTCCAACCTATTTCTTAAAGTAAGCCAACACACATTCATTTATGCTGACATTTCATCAACCTGCAATTTGATAGACTACATATATGAATATGAATTGGCTTATATGTAATCCACAACTATTGCCTATAGTGGGCCTATTGTATGACATACACCATTAGGCTGTTATGCAGATTAAATAACTAGAGGCAAATAAATTCATGACTGATATCACAACTCTTCAATAATGTCAATGTTATTACGCCACCCTGTGCGTTATTGCGCTGTGTTGATACCCCTCAGGTTTGAATTTAAATTGGCATGAATTGGCAAACATTGCTGGATATTGGAGAATGCCTGCAAACACTACCGACACCTACAAACCACAGAAATAGACATTTAGACAAGACTATTAATATTTTACAAAAGGATAAGTCAAACGTGGGCAAACATGGCTGAAATCTACACCCACCCTGGAATGCTGGCCATATCATTTCATAAAGGCCATGAGGTTGAAACATCTATCTATCTATCTATCTATCTATCTATCTATCTATCTATCTATCTATCTATCTATCTATCTATATATCTATCTATCTGTATGTGTGTGTGTGTGTGTGTGTGTGTGTGTGTGTGTGTGTATGTGTGTATGCATGCATGTATGTGTGTGTGTGTGTGTGTGCATGTGTGTGTGTGTGTGTGTGCGTGTGTGTGTGTGCGTGTGTGTGTCTGTGTGTGTGTGTGTGTGTGTGTGTCTCTGTGTGTGACTCTGTCTGTGCCATGTACAGCTCTTAAACCTTCAGTTGCCTTTTGTCTGTGTGTCTCTCTGGACACCAGGCACTCCCCCTCTCACACAACATGACTGCATCAACAGGCTCTGCACTAGCTGGAAATAAAATCTTAAACTTAAAAACTTGGAGTGTGTGGCTTATATTTTTACGTTTATAATTTTCCCAGCCTGCTGCCCCTCCTCGAGTGTGCACCCCAGGGGCGCCACTAGAAATTGTGGGCCCCCTCAAAGAGAATAGTTTTGGGCCCCCAACCCAACAATATCATAGTCCTCTGTGGGCCCCCACCCCAACCATATCATAGTCCTCTGTGGGCCCCCACCCCAACCATATCATAGTCCTCTGTGGGCCCCCACCCCAACCATATCATAGTCCTCTGTGGGCCCCCACCCCACCATATCATAGTCCTCTGTGGGCCCCCACCCCAACCATATCATAGTCCTCTGTAGGACCCCACCCCAACCTTATCATAGTCCTCTGTGGGCCCCCACCCCAACCATATCATAGTCCTCTGTAGGACCCCACCCTAACCATATCATAGTCCTCTGTGGGCCCCCACCCTAACCATATCATAGTCCTCTGTGGGCCCCCAACCCAACCATATCATAGTCCTGTGTGGGCCCCTGTGAAGCTGTGGGCCCCCTGAATCATCCTGACTTACCCCCCCTAAGGGGCACCCCTGGTGCACCCTTCTTCCTCGTCCCATGCCAATCCTGCTCGATCTCTGTCTCCCAACTATTTCCTGTGTGTCTGTCTCTTTGATATCCTATCCCATTACAGGCAAAAAGCCTGACGAAATAACTCACCAAGAATGGGCTTGGTGCTTTTTGTACTATTCAATCTTATAATAACATAATTACATAAGAAACCCCTGCTCTGTCTAGCCACATTTTCATAACACCTATCGCATGCTTTGTTTGGCTGGGAAGTGACTCATATAAATCCACACGGCCTGCCAAGTCATGAAGTCATTCCAGCCCTGTTCAGATATGCCACTGAACATTCCAGAAAGCTTCCTTCATTTTTAGTTAGTTTTCATTATTATTATTTTTTGTTTTTGTTTTAGATGGTTTGATGTGATAATCACTATATCCATGTTTATACTTATTATCACTCTGACCTTGCTATTCCTTATTTAACAGCAGAAAAGCCACAGCTTCGCATGTTGTTACGTTATTTGTGCTAAGCAGAGCTTTTTCGACGGTCCCTTACCCGAGCCAGAAGTCTGCTGTAGTAAATTGAAACGCGCTGGATCTCAATTCTGTGTCACAGTGTCACTGTTTTACTGGGTGAGGTGCTACTACTGCTCTCCGGGCGGGAATAGTCCAGTCAGTGGATCCTCTTACAGCTCCCCAATCCAGCTATACAGGACATGAAATAAACAATTTCAAATCTACAAGACGGAATAATAATCATCAAACATGACGGTGGATTTTGAAGAATGTATTAAAGATTCGCCGAGGTTCAGGTAGGTGAAGCCAATTACATGCGGAGAAAATATGTGCATATGAAAAAAAAAAATTCTCATCTTTTTTGTCGTCAACACATTAACCTAAATTCCACCGATTTTTTTATGCTGATGGTTTTTATGGAGTGTTTGGCGCTCTAGTCTAGTTATCAACAGGGGCTGGGATAACCTACACATAAACCACCGCACATTTCACTTTCAAAGCGTTAATTGCAGGTTTTCTAGATAAGTGTAAGCAGGAAAAGAGTTAAATAACATTTTGTTTTGCTCCGAAGTGCTGGGTTTGTGTTAAAAATGAAGGATTCAAGCATCACCATGCAAGTGTCCTTTACAAGGAGAAACCAGTTGAATGAAGCCGGTTGAGCGCCGATTTGCCCTTGTGGATCTCAGTGGTCTCATTAAGTGGGAGACTGTAAATCCACAAATCTGCAAAATTATGATTCCCAGTTCATTAACGACTCAGTTGTTCCGTCAGTCTCGTCGAGTTTTAAACGTGGGCTCTTGTGGTTTAATGCTGTAAAGCCATGTTAAGCCTGCACTTGGCGAAAACAAGCAACCGTGACATTTTGTGAAATTATGAGGAAATGCTCCCATATTAAAGCACAGCAACGCGATGTGGGATTGATCCCATGACGCGTGGTAATAGAAAGCATAGTTTATGTCGTGTAGTTGGGGCATGTATGAAAGCAAAGCCGCCCATCTAGAGACCTCGTGAGGTCGGTAGACTGGTTGCCTGCGGTGGTTGGGGGGCGTTTTCTGTCAGTCGGTAATGCACGCGAGGATGCCAACATGTGGATCTTATCTGGCGGCAGTGGGGGTCTGGGGAAGCGCGTGGTGTGGGTCGTTCGTGTAGGCTATCAGAGGTAGATGATGATGGTGGTTTAACGGTGTTAAAACGTGATCTTGTGGTCATTATGTGTTTGCGCAAGACTGCGTACACCCTGTCACCCCGTAATATGGTTTCAATTATGTCTAAATCCCTCTCCCGACATTCTCCCTCCCTGTTTGCGCGCCATGGCAGGGATTAGGCTGGGGAGTCACTGGCTGGAGCGGGGTTATCTAATAAATCTGTGATTTCCCAAAGGCTAGGTGTGAAGTTCAGGATTAGGGGGGATTGGCAACACCCTGTGCACACCCTTCTCTTTTTCTATTGATCCAGAGTTGCTCTGCCAATATCCTATCTGAGTTACAAGTGCGCAGTTCAATCTCGTTCAGTAGTCTACAACGCAGTTTTTGTGTGCATGTCAACTGGCCTACGCACAGTTATCAGGAAATGGCACTGACAAATTCCCCATTTAGGCTTGGACAAGGTCTTGCTCCGACCATGGAACAAGTGGTTTCCAACTCAACTCCTGCGCACAAATTCTTGTTAAACTATTTTATTTATTTATTTATTTTTCAAATAAAATATTTCACACGAACAAACATGTCTTGGTGAAACGGCGTCAGGAATCCTTACTTAGAGACTTCGGCGTGGGCCAACACACGTCCTGACAAGCTCCCTGTCAGAGACGCAGCAAAGAGCCGCGGTTGAGGCTAGCACTCATTCAGTCAGTCAGTCACTCACTCACTCACTCACTGACTTATTCACTTACTCCCTCGCTTGCTCGCTCATTCACTCACTCACTCACTCACTCACCCACTCACCCACTCACTCATTCACTCACTCACTCACTCACTCATTCACTCACTCACTCACTCACTCACTCACTCATTCATTCACTCAGTCACTCATTCACTCACTCATTCACTCACTCATTCACTCACTCACTCACTCACTCACTCACTCACTCATTCACTCACTCACTCACTCACTCACTCACTCACTCACTCACTCACTCACTCTCACCCACTCACTCACTCACTCACTCACTCACTCACTCCCTCACTTATTCACTCATTCACTCACTCATTCACTCACTCACTCACTCACTCACTCACTCACTCTCTCACTCATTTACTGCCTGACATTGGGGGTGGGGGGCGTGCAGAGTAGCCCCCCAGGGAGACTGAGGCTAGGACTGGCTTGTAGCCTGACATGTCATCCAGTCAGCAGCTTATATTGGACCCCTGGGGAGGGGTGGAGGGGCTGGGGGGGGGGTTTACTGGCTAATTTCCCAAAGCCCTTCAGGCTGTTTCTATCGGCGGTAATAGCAGGGAGGAACATCTCATCTCACTCTGCCAATCATCCCAATGGCTGCTCGCTTTCATGTGGTGAAGGAATGGGTTATCTCACACCCTCAACGCTGTTTGGGTTAATCGTTGTATTTGCCTAACCAAACACCGGTTAGACACCTATCTATCTATGCAGACATGTACTATTCCCACGCCTCAGACCAAACTGTGCTACATACATACACGTGACATAAGATTCACTCCATATCCACTCTGGGATCAGCTGTCATGTCTGTCTGTGATGCACTCTAAAAAATAAAGGTGTTTAAATGGTTCTTTAAATCTCTTGGATGGTTTCACGGTGAGTGAAAACTGTGTTGAACCATTACATTATGTGAAAGGTTCTTGAGATTCGAAATAGTTCTTCAGAGCCGCCGATCATAATGAAGTGAAAATGAAAAGTGAAGTGAAAGTGACTCCTAATTGTCTTGTGATCACACAGCACACCACTGCACACACACACATGCACCACACCACACCACACCGCTGCATTTAACCCATCACATGACAGGCGCCCTGGAAATCAGTGTGTGGGGACAGTACCATGCTCAGGGTACCTCAGTGTGTGTGTGTGTGTGTGGGGACAGTACCATGCCCTGGGCTCCTCAGTCATGGGGGAGGATGGAGGAGAGAGGTGGTCATTCACTCCCTCCATCCACCTGACAGTGTGGGGAATCAAACCTGTGACCCTTTGGCCACAAGGCCAACACCTTAACCGCTAGCCCATGACTGCCCCCAATGCTATGTAATATAATAATGGGCTATGCTATGTCATATTAAAAGGGGCTGGCCCCATTATTTTTGAGAGAGTGATGGATGGGCCCCAGAGACTGCAGTGTGGTGCATTATGGGTATTACTGCCTCCATCCTGTGGAGAGGGGTCAGAGGTCATGGCAGGGCACCTCTGGCCCAGGGCAGTGTGTAGTGTGTAGTATATAGTGTGTATGTGGTGTGTAGTATGTAGTCGGCAGTGTGTAGTATGTAGTATGTAGTGTGTAGTATGTAGTATGTAGTGTGTAGTATGTACTGTGAGGTATGTAGTGTGTAGTATGTACTGTGTAGTGTATTTTGGTCCATTTTAGGTTATTAGATGTGGCACTCTGCAGTAGATTAGAAAATAGACATACAGACAGACAAACAAATAGATAGACAGATGGAGAAATAGACAAACACACACACACACACACACACACACTGTGGAGAACATTTGGGAAGCTCATGTCTTTGTGTCATGTAAACTGAGATTTTTTCAGAATTGTAAATACTTGAATGAATGTGTTCATCTAACTGTTAATGTGTTAGTGCGACATCTGCACTAACTGTTGGTAGCGCCGTGCCCTGTATGGGCTGTGTGTGTGTGTTGTGTTGTGTTGTGTGTGTGTGTGTGTTGTGTGTGTGTGTTGTCTGTGGTGTGTGTGTGTGTGTGTTGTGTTCTGTGGTGTGTGTGTGTGTGTGTGGTGTGTGTGTGTGGTGTGTGTGTGTGTGTGTGTGTGTGTGTGTGTGTGTGTGTGTGTGTGTGTGTGTGTGCCCTGTGTGCTGTGGGGCTGTCATGTGTGGCTATGCTATGCCCAGCTGTAGTGGGAATTGTAAATACCTGAATGAATGTGTTGATCTGATTTCTCTGTGTGTGTTACCACACTGACTGTTGGTAGTGCCCTGCCCTGTGTGCTGCAGGGCTGGTATATCTGTGTTGTGTGTGTGTGTGTGTGTGTGTGTGCGTGTGTGTGTGTGTGTGTGTGTGTGTGTGTGTGTGTGTGTGTGTGTGTGCCCTGTGTGCTGCAGGGCTGGCATATATGTGTTGTGTGTGGTGTATGTGTATGTATGTGTGTGTGTGTATGTGTGTGTGTGATGTATATGTGTGTGTGTGTGTGGTGTGTGTGTGTGTGTGTGTGTGCTGCAGTGCTGGCATGTGTGTCTGTGCTATGCCCAGCTGTAGTGGGCACTCCTCCCTGGCAGATGCCCTTCAGAGGGCGAGGCAGAGTGGGCACGGGGGAGACAGTGGCCCCCTGGGACAGAAATCGGCTGCTCTGCCAGCGTGCTGCATACACAATGTCAGATGGGGAAAAAGGACAAACACACACACACACACACACACACATTGTTGGTGGACACACATAAACACTCACTATTCTGCCTGGCACCTCTCCAATGTCCTTCAGCAGAGTCCCTTTAGAAATGTGTGTGTGTGTGTGTGTGTGTGTGTGTGTGTGTGTGTGTGTGTGTGTGTGTGTGTGTGTGTGTGTGTGTGTGTGTGTGAGAGAGAGAGAGAGAGAGAGAGAGAGAGAGATGCAGCCATGCTAAAGTGGAGTTATTGGCTCTGTGTCTTGCTGTATAGTTGGCACTGATCTCTGGCTCTTACACTCCCACACTACTGATCACTGATCCCACAACACAGATCCTCCCTGATGCTCTACTGTCCCATGATCACTCTCGAAGTGTTATTGTGCAATCCCTGTCCATGTGTTATAGTCCGATGATCCTTGTCCATGTGTTATTGTGTCATCCCTGTTCATGTGTTACTGTGTGATTCCTCTTCATGTGTTATTGTGCAATCCCTGTTCATGTGTTATTGTGCGATTCCTCTTCATGTGTTATTGTCCAAATTGTCCAAAACAAAACTAATCCCTACTAACCCACTGTTTACCTAGGTGCCTCCTGCTTGTATAAATTAAGTCTATGTGTGTAGGGGGTGTGTGTGTCTGTAGTGTCCCTGCTCTGGGAAACTTACTTAAGGCACATGTATCTCCTTGTGTGTGTGTGTGTGTAGTCTGTTTACTCTGTGTTCCCCTACACCTCTGTTAGCTTTTATGTCCTCCTTCTGTAAGTGGCTTTGGATAAAAGCTTTTTGCTAAGTGTAATGTAGTATAAAAATGTAATGTGCAATCCCTCTCTGTGTTATTGTGAGATCCCTGTTCAGGTGTTATTGTGCGAACCCTGTTCAGGTGTTATTGTGCGAACCCTCTTCATGCGTTACTGTCTGATCTCTCATCATGCTTTACTGCCTGCGCTGATCCCTGGTTCTCACAGGAAGGCGTGTGTGTGCATGCTGACGGCTGGTTCTGGAACAGTGTGTGTGTGTGTGTGTGTGTGTGTCACGACATGTCACGTGCCTCTTCGTCACAGAGGCTCCAGGCCAGGGATGGAAATTGGCACCAGCCAGCAGCCGAATGCTGGTGAAATATGAAAATGTGTGGTACATCTTGGCAACTTTTGCAAAGTTAATTTCCACCCCTGCTCCAGGCCCACTCAGCTGGCAGACAGGATCGTAGGGTTTGGCCCATTTGTCCCAGTGTGTGTGTGTGTGTCTGTGTGTGTGTGAGTGTGTGTGTGTGTGTGTGTGTGTGTGTGCGTGTGTGTGGGGTTGAGATATTGTATTCATGGCCGGGACGCTATCCTAGATTAGGGTTCACCCAGCAACACTGCTTATACACTCATCTGTTTACTCGGATCAGGAGCACAGGACCTGAAACACACACCGAGACACACACACACACCGAGACACATACACACACACACACACACACACACACACACACACCAAGACACACACACTGAGATTGCCTGGCTTAAAGCAATGCATTCTGGACTTAAAACAGCTAGGTTTTTGGACAATCTCAACCCAACGTCACTTTACTACAACCAACCCACTCATGTGCTTTGGTGACGTTCGGACGAGATTGTCCAAAAATGTCACTATTTTAAGTCCAGAATGCATTGCTTTAAGCCAGCCAATCCTAGTGTGTGTCTTGGTGTGTGTGTGTGTGTGTGTGTGTATGTTACAGGTCCTGTGCTCCTCCGAGTCCTGATTGCTGGCTGTAACGACTGGACAGAGACACCCTCTCCCTCTCTCTCTCTCTCTCTTTCTCTGTCTGCCTTTCTTTCTTTCTCTCTCTCTCTCTGTCTCTCCCTCTCTCTCCCTTTCTTTCGCTCTCTCTCTCTTTGTCTCGCCCGTCATTTCAAACAGGCCTAAACTCTTGTTAAGAGGCTGTGCTGCTGGTGACACACAGGTGTTGTATCTCCAGCCTATGGTGTGTGTGTGTGTGTGTGTGTGTGTGTGTGTGTGTGTGTGTGTGTGTGTGTGATTCACTCAGTAGCTCCGCTCTGCTATGGTTACTAACTCAAGAATGGCTCTTTGACTCTGGGCGACTGGATCAGGGCCAACTATTCTCCCTCTATTCCTTTTTTTACCTGCGCCATCCCTCCTCTCCTTCTCCTTAACTCGTTCTTTCCATCCCTGTTCTTTCCTTTGTCTCAGAGTGTGTGGTGTGTGTATGTGTGTGTGTGTGTTACAACAAGCCTTGCCATCCTTTGAGTCCTGACCACCATCCCCCCCCCCCTCTCTCTTTCTCTCTCTCTGTGGCTGTCTCTCTCTCTCTCCCTCTCTGTCTCTTTTGGTTTCACAAGTGTGTGTGTGTGTGTGTGAGTGTGAGTGTGTGTGTGTGTGTGTGTGTGTGTATGAGTGTGTGTGTGTGTGTATGTGTGTGTGTGTGTGTGTGTGTGTGTGTGTGTGTGTGAGTAGAGGACATTGCTGGCAGTGGTCCCTCTGGCGTCCAGAGTGTCTCTGGGGCACAGAAAGTGCTGAGAGTGAGAGCCTGTCTTCCTGTCTTCCTCTTCCCGCCAATGAACTCCGCCGCTCCGCTCCGTCACTCAGTCTGTCACCTGGGACAGCCAGCACTGGGCCACACCCGGGCCGGGTCTCAACCGGGTCCGCTTTGGGCTCGGTGCTGTTCTGGGAGAGCGGCCCAGTCAGTAATGCGATGGCACAGAGACAAAGAGCAGAAATGTGAACTCGATATGAGTGTATGTATATATATATATATATATATATATATCACCTGTCCAATGGTTAGCATGTATATATCACCTGTCCAAGGTGTCAGTGTATATATGTCACCTGTCCAAGGGTTAACATTTATATATTACCTGTTATATATTACCTGTATATATATATATTACCTGTCCAAGGTGTCAGTGTATGTATGTCACCTGTCCAAGGGTTAGCATGTATGTATCACCTGTCCAAAGGTGAGCGTATATATTAATATATATATATATATATATATATATATATATATATATATATATATATATCACCTGTCCAAGGTGTCAGTGCGTATATGTCACCTGTCCAAGGGTGCATGCATATATTACCTGTCCAAGGGTGAGTGGCCAGTGGCTGGCCCCAGTTATGTGGACCTTCC
>CM059267.1:3107852-3110352 GCA_030347295.1 Setipinna tenuifilis | reverse complement strand
ACGTCCTCGTGCCATCCTTCTGATGAGATGGAAATCCTGTTTTTTCATGCCCGAAGTGCATTCTCCCCGACCTGCTCTTCCCAGGGGGAGCCAATAGGGATGTGACCTTGGGCCGGAGCCCAGAGGTGTATCAATCCCGGGTTCAGAAAGTAAAAACCCACAAAGCCACATTTTCCTTCTAACACATGTGACTTCACTGAGTAGCTGATCGACCTGTCTTGTCTTGAGTGCTCATTATGATCAGCTGATTCAGAGCTGGTTGGATCAAATTTGTGGCACATAGAGATGAGGTGAGAATACAACAGCCAGGGGGGCAGGTGGTGCTGTGGCACAGTGGTTATGTAGTCCAAAAATTAGTTATCGACAAAGTAGAGACAAAGCCAAGCCAAGTAGTGGTAGATGACAAAACCTTCGAGGTTTATTATAACGAATCCGGGAGCTAATACAGTGTACACCTAAAGCTGTCACCATACAAACTCAATTATACGGGGCACATCGTCTTGCTTTTATACAGGTATGAGGGTCTTTGTTTCGTGGTTGGCGGGAGATTCACCAACCCCTATGGAGTTCCTTATGGGGCTCGTGCATGTGCCCCATGTGCATGTGCCCCTACAGAGTCCCTTATGGAGCTTGTGCGCGGGGCTCGCGGGCGATTCGGAGTCCCTGTGGAGTTGCTTATTGTGCCGGCGACTTTGTCGCGGCTTTGTTGTCTGGCCGGAAGTTGAGATACACGTTTGTAATGGAGACACGTTTTAACATACATGCATTCTTTGATTTTTCTACTACAGTTACAGTACCCATTAGAGCACCCGGATAAATAGGGAGGCCTGTGCCTAGTTTAAGGTAGGGGAGCATATACTAACACTGCTCAGAAATGTGTGTGTGTGTGTCTTTCTGAACCTGGGATTTTACACCTCTGGCAGAGCCATGTGTTTGCAGTGGATGTTCTGACTTAATCCCCCGCTCCAGCGAGAACGCTGCAGAGGGGTGATGGGGTGGTGGGGGTGGAGGAGGCGCTGTAGAGAGCGTGAAGGGTGATGGGAGTTATGGGGGTGGGGGAGATGCAGCAGAGAGCATGGGGGGGTGGGGGGGGCTCTGCAGAGAGTGTGAGGGGAGATGGGGTTATGGGGGTGGGGGAGATGCGGCAGAGAGCATGGGTGGGGGTGATGGGGGTGGGGGAGGCTCTGCAGAGAGTGTGAGGGGAGACGGGGTTATGGGGGTGGGGGGGCGCTACAGAGAATGTGAGGGGTGATGGAGGTGATGGGGATGGGGTAGGGTGGAGCTGTCAAACATGCTGTGCTTCCTGAGTCAGTGAGGCTCTTGATTCAGTATGTTTGCCACACACACACACACATACACACACACACACACTGGTCATAAGCCTGAGTGTTTGCTCCTGGTTAATAAGGGGATTAAGTGCTATTGTATCTCGCCCAGAGAAATAACGAGATGCCAGTAATCCCCTGCCTGTGTGCCCTTGACTGAGCTTAGGAAGACTTACACACACATACACACACACACACACACACACACACACACACACACACACACACACACACACACACACACATACACACACACACACATATACAGTACGTCCTCGTGCCATCCTTCTGATGAGATGAAAATCCTGTTTTTTCATGCCCGAAGTGCTGTCCTGGTTTGTAAAATCTGGTTCCAACATCCATTTCATTACGTGCATTACAGAGATCCAGTCCCTCCTCTCGACCTCGCCACACCACGTGTTTTGTGTACAGTAGATGCGATCTCCAGTAGACCCTATCAGAGATGCTAGCCATGGAATGCTTTTTTACATTACACTTAGCTGACGCTCTTATACAGAGCGACTTACAGTCTCTGGAGCAATGTGGGGTTAGATGCCTTGCTCAAGGGCACTTCAGCCATGAATGAGGGTGCAGGAGAACACTAGTTGTTTATTCCCCCACCCCTGTCCTTCCTACTGGGACGGGATTCGAACCTGTGACCCTCTGATCCCAAGACCAACTCTGTAGCCACTAGACACTGCTGTACCATTAGCACAGCTGATGCTCACCTCTGGAATTAGAACACTTCCTCCAGCAGTGCATAGGTCACACACCACTGGCTGCCATGGCAACAGCCTTTCAGGTCAGGTGTGTGGAGCAGATGAGAGGCCCGTGGCTGCTGAGTCAGGAGCAGGCAGGCTAAAGTGTCACACTTCACACCACAGGAGGGGCTGTGGTGATCCGACTCACACACTTCACCCCACAGGAGGGGACGGGGCTGATCGACTGACGCACTCTCTCTCTCTCATCGAGGGGTGGGTGGGATCGACTAACACACTCTCTGCATTACCGCGGGGATGGGGGTGATGTGGCTGACACAGTCTCTGTCACCGAGGGGACTTGGGTGAACCGACTGACACACTCTCTCTGCGTTATCACAGCTAAATCAAGGCCTCGTGGGGCTCTTGTGATACACTGTGTGTGAGTGCCCCCAAGCTGAAAGCAAGTTTAGTGCC
>CM059267.1:3075352-3077852 GCA_030347295.1 Setipinna tenuifilis | reverse complement strand
AGCAAGTCACTTCCTGTTTCAGACATAGCCAATCAGAAAAGTCTAGTTCAGTGGGGCCATTTAAAAGAGACATTCTAGAAGCGTCCATGAGTGTGGCTATCCACAGTCAACGTTCTGGAACTTTCCACAGTGTTCTCTGTGTTTGGACCACTAGCTTTTGTCTAAGCTTGTCAATGGCCAGTGACATTAAGTCCCTCACTAATCGATTTAAACTAAAACACACAGGCAACACACACACACACACACACACACACAAACACACACACACACACACACACACACACACACACACACACGCACTCTGTCATGGCGTGAGTATCTTTACACAGTTAGACTGCTATTGCTGGGAATGTGGGTTCACTTTTGTGTGTGTGTATGTGTGTGTGTTGGGTCCGTTTATCCTGTGCTGTTGTTTGGCCTGTGAAGGGGTCTGTGTTTTGCCTAATGAAAGGGCCTCCTCTGTGTGTCTTGTTGTTTAGCTAACTTGTGTGGTAACTAGTGTGTGCGTGTGTGTGTGTGTGTGTGTGTGTGTGTATTGATATTCACGGGACCTCTCTCTGTGCCCCAAAGGCTCCAGTCACCCGGTGGTGGCGGTGTGTGTGTGTGTGTGTGTGTGTGTGTGTGTGTGTGTCACCCGGTGGCAGCGGTGCATGAAAACACTCCCTGTCCCAGGCGGCCATGTATGTTTCTAACAGATGTGTCTTTGTGAGCGGCGTCCACACACACGTGCGCACACAGACACGCACACACACACAGACACACACACTCCTCTAAGAGACAACCCCAAGAGTGAATTTGGGGACACACACTCACACAGCACTTAAAAACGACCCACGGAGCACATCAAAATGTAAATGAGCTTATATTAATTAGTTATTTTATTATATTATTTTTCTTTGACACTTTATAGTGAAGTGGGTCAAACTTTACACAGATAGGCCACTACTAAATGACAGATTAAAGATTACTAAAGATGCTGAGATTAATAAACAAGCTGACAGTCTGCTAACTACATGGGTCTGGTTAAGATGAGGGTGTGGGGTTGGCTTTAGTTAAGGTGATGTTGTGTGAAGTGTCTGTAGGACACCAATGGAAGTAACGTATGAGTGTGAAGTGAGAAGTGGAGAGTATCTCAGAGGAAACACACACACACACGCACACACACACACACAAACACACACACACACAGGTGGGCTGCAGAGGAATGAGGAGAGTGGTTGCCATGGTGCTGTCGCCAGGGAACTTGTTGCTAGGATGGAGAAGCTGACCAAAATTAGAAAAGGTCACAGTGGAGTGGGCTGTAGTCTGAGTCATGTCTGATACACACACACACACACACTTATATAAACATACACACAGGCACGTGTACACACCAACACACACACACACACACAAATACCCACACATGCACATGCGCACACACACAAACACACAGACACACACATGCACAGGCGTGCATGCACACAGACACAAACAGACAGACAGAAACATACATCCACACAGACACACAGACACACACACACACACACACACACACACACACACACAGTGCGTGCCTGAGCCAGCATAGCTAGATGAAGCAGCTCTGTTAGTGGCACGCTGCACTGAGACACACACACAGGGCTCTCAGGGAGAGTGTGTGTGTGCGTGTGTGTGCGTGTGTGTGTGTGTGTGTGTGAAGGAGCGCTTTGTCCACTGATGCAGAGATGGGTCATCTACAGTGTAATGTGTGTTCTGGGAGCTATAGCAAATATTTGTGTGAGTCATCCATCCTGTGGGGTAGTGTATGTGTGTGTGTGTGTGTGTGGGTGAGCATGTGCGTGTGAGTGTGTGTGTGTGTGTGTGCATGTACACTTTCTCTGACATTCCGATTGATAGCTACTGTGTTTTGTCTGTTTGTGTGCCTTCTGACAGCTCTGTGTGTGTGTCAGGGATGGAAATTAACCACCCGCCACCCGCCAAATGCGGGTAAATATGAGTGTTGGCGGGTGAGTTTTGCCATTTTACCTGCCACTGTGGCGGATGTGCAAATGCATTCAGCCAAGTTCGATATAGTCTATGAATGCACTCCCTGACGCATGTTGTAGCGTAGCTATCAGTTAGTAGACAGCGCAGGTGCGTATAAGTTTACCATTTATTGATAAGCAACACTCACGGAGCGTTTCTTGGGATCCAGCACAGGCGCGCGTGGTTATTTCAAATATGATCTAGGCAACTTTCTGTTCATCATTTTGAGGTAGGCTAATGAAAGCTCAGTCATGATGATTATAGCCTAACTGTCCAAACAGGAATGCATCAGTATATTGCCTTCTCACGTTGATGATAACGCCATATGCGCACAAGTTCATTCCAAAAACTAACCTGTGATTTTAACGTAACCTATTAATAGCGCCAACAAAACCGATTTCAGAACCCAAACAAAAAAACGCACCTTGCAAGACACATCTCTTGCATAGTCTAATAAAGAGTCTTTTCAATGTGTTTTGGAATATTTATTAAT
>CM059267.1:3045352-3047852 GCA_030347295.1 Setipinna tenuifilis | reverse complement strand
CTCTCTATGTCTCTCTCACTCTGACTGACAGAAATGCTTATGTAAGGCGTAACATATAAATGTTCCTAGTGAGATTTTAATATGAATACATTTTTACGCTCATACAACTTTTAAAACTCTTCTTTTTTATGTTAAATATGGACATTTTTAAACACATACTGTAGTTCAGTAATGTATGTTTAATGTCTTACACACACACTTACATACATACTTACATGTATGCACTACAAACCCATGAAACACATATTAACATGATGGCACAGGTGGAAACACACATACACACACACACACACACACACACACACACACACACACACACACACACACACACACACACACACCCCGCCCTCTCCATTATAATCCGCTCTGTCCCATGGTGATTTATCTGTGGGTTGGTTTGTTGCTCTTTTGTCTGTGTTTTAAAACAAAGCTCACACACATCATAACACTCCCAACACACACACACACACACACACACACACACACACACACACACACACACACACACACACACACACAGATTAAGAGCAAGTGATTCTCCCAGGGTCCCCACCCATCTGTTAAAGGCCTGTTAGCCAAGAGGAGTCTGTGCCCGGCCCTATTTCACTGCCAGACATGCAGCCAGCCCTGCCCAGAGTGTGTGTGTGTGTGTGTGTGTGTGTGTGTGTCTGCGACTGCGAGTGTGTGTGTTTTCACCCACAGGCCGCTGGCACAAATATACACACACACACACACACACACTCACTCACTCACTCACACACACACACACACTCACTCACTCACGCACACACACACACACACACACACACACACACACACACACCTGCCAAAGGGATGTCTCAGACTGTTTATGGGTGTGAGGACAGGAGGTTGGCATCACACCCAGCCATTTACTCACACACCCAGACAGACCCCCCCCCCCCACACACACACACACACACAGACACACACACACACACCTCCCAATATGCCTGGACTGCCCCACCAACACACACCCTGATATGTCCAGACGGGCACAAACACACACACACACATACACAGACACACACACACACACACACAAACGCACTTACAGATGGGGTGGTCCAAAAAGCCCACCATTGTTTACTTACACACACACACACCTACAAAACCATGCCAACATACAACAAACACTTGTAGGCACACACACACACAGTATCGTAAGCTAGCAGCAGTAGTCTAAAGCTGCTCTTAGAAATCAGCTCTTAAAATCAATTAGAAACTTAAGCATTTAATTAAAAAAGAAACACACATCTCTTCAGAGTTGGTCCTGGCTTATTGACATATTAACATGCTAGATGATTAACATGCTGAGTTTTAACCAGGACCATGAGAAAACCTCTCTACAGGCGTCCTTCCACACACACAGCATCTCCAGAAAAACACACACACACTTCAGGCTTCAGGCTTACGTACATGCTAATACATGCTTCATTTCATCGGAATTGTGTCAACAATTGGGTTGTCATGGACACAAAGTTCCGGCCTGCCAGAAGTTCCGGATGATGTCATAATACCTTTGTGGCCAGCTGTAGAATCGTCAGCTCAATTGTTTCAGATTCAGATGCAGGTCGGTCTCCCCAACAAACATGACAACTCACTTTGCACCTCAGCACCCCCACTTCCCCCGCCTACACCTCACACTACCTGCCCCCGCCCCCAGACATTCCGGCGTATCAACATTGGGGTTTAAGATGGGGAGGTCTGTGCCCAGCTCAGTCCGAGAGCAGTTTAGCTCTGTGGAGGGGCTAGTCGTATCAACATTGGGGTTTAAGATGGAGAGGTGTGTGTGTGTGCCCAGCTCAGTCTGAGAGCAGTTTAGCTCTGTGGAGGGGCAGCAGGTCAGGAGGAATCACTAAAGTGGAAATGTCAACACTGCTTAGGCTAATGTCATTTTAAAACCCATGGCTTGACAGGTTATTAAAATATGCATTAAGTGCCGGTACTGAGAGTTGGCCATCTTCAGTTTGTGTGTGTGTGTGTGTGTGTGTGTGTGTGTGTGTGTGTATGCGTGTGTGTAGCTTGATAGATTATTAAAATATACATTAAATGCCGGAACTGAGAGTTGGCCATCTTCAATTTGTGTGTGTGTGTGTGTGTGTGTGTGTGTGTGTGTGTGTGTGTGTGTGTGGCTTGACAGATTATTAAAATATGCATTAAAGGCTGGTACCAAGAGTTGGCCATCCTCGGTTTCTGTCAGTGCAATTTCCCACACAGTAAAACACTATTAAACAGAAGCCCTCCCAACCAGACGCACACATTATCAGATGTAAAAGGTGTGTGTATGTGTGTTTTGTATGTGTGTGTGTGTGGTGTGTGTGTGTGTGTGTGTGTATGTGTGGATGATCAGTGATGCCTTAGTAATGTGGCTCTGAAGTAGCCGATGAGGAGCTCTGATTGGCTGTGATGAATGGCCTTCTGACTGACTTTGACAGCTTTGCCACATCATGACACAGCGTGTTTGAACCACACACACTCT
>CM059267.1:3035352-3040352 GCA_030347295.1 Setipinna tenuifilis | reverse complement strand
GTTTCTGTTTTTTTTTTTATCTTTCTCTGTATTATTCTCTTTCCCTCTTTTTTTCTGTCGCTCGTTTATTCGCTGTCAACTTGGATGTGGGGTGGTAGATCTATGACCATCTCGGCTGTTTCACACAGCAGCCCTGCACGGCATCTGCTATACACACACGCACACACACACACACACACACATATATACATACACATACACACACACATATACATACACATACACGCACACACACACACACACACACACATATATACATACAGATACACACACACACACATATACATACACATACACGCACACACACACACACACAGACACATACATACACAAACACACACACACAGCATAGTTCTTTATGTGTGCAGGCGTAACTTCATTGTGGCACCCATGGGACTTGCCCTTCCATTCTTTCACAGAGTTATGGTATGTTCAGGGTAGCACGGCAGCTGTGTGTGTGTGCGTGTGTGTGTGTGTGTTTACCTTAGTATGCTTGCTTTATGTGAGTCTGTGTGTGTGTGTTGAATGTTGAACTAAGATTAGCATTTGACATGTATATGAAACTTCTGGTCTACCTTTACTATTTGAAACTCAAGACAATGAGGACAATATTATTCAGGAAGATCAAAATGGGAGAAAAGTCAGTCAGTGGCCTTTTGCCACTTCCTTTCCCTAATGTTTCATATGAAATACTAAATAATTAATCATACACACAGTTAGAACTGTTTTAAAATATATCACCTAGGCTAAGTCCCGTTTCTGTAGTTCCACTCACCACAGTGCTAAAGAAGAATGCTTAGCAATTTTGCTAAACTAAACTCCCTTGGTTGTCGCTGTGGACATGCCATTGTTCTGTGTGTGTCAGACCCAGAAACTGGTCGTACATGTGTGCATGTGGATCGTCCAGGGCCATAATGTTTGCTTGATTAAGCAGCAATGGTTTTGTGGACTGGCAGACAGATGGACGCCGGCCACTCCAGAAGCGAGCTTTCCCCGCAGAGCTCGTGCAGGCTACGGAGCAGGGGAGTGACACTGGGCACGGGGGCAGCTCGTAAATCCGTGGGGCGGGCGGCGGGTGTGGGGCCAACTCCTGTGTGTGTGTGTGTGTGAAATAATGTTTGCGGTGTGTGTGTGTGTGCTGAGGCGCGGGTCACGGCGGCACACAAGAGGGCTGTTGCGCACGAGTCGACAGCTGTATGCTAATCGCGTGTATAAGCTCGGCAGCGCGTGTCCCCCCGCGACACAAGGCTGAAGCAGGTGGCAGCGGAGGATCCTGCAGCACGAGCCAGGGGTTGTCAGAGAGACTGCTGTCTCGTTGTTTCAGAGTCAGTCAGTCGGTCGGTTGGTCAGTCGCTCTGCTGAAATGCCACAGGAATGTAGAGAGCAGAACAGGGGATCTTAGCGTGCGTTTTCGCTTTTCCTTTGGCAGTTACAGACTAAATTTGAAAACTAAATGCGTCTGCTTACTAACTTTTTAAAAATGAAGATATTCGGACGACTGGATCATCACCTGGTGAGTTGGGAGGAACATGTACTTTCAATCTGCACAGACTGTTTGGAATGATAATGGAAATATACTGTAAAGGCGTGTTATTAGGCTCCATATTTATTTTCAGCCCTGAATCTTTATCACAGCTGTGGTCTTTGGTGTCCATGTAGGTTCTGGTAAACAAAACAGAAATGTTTTCCAGGCTTATAGCCTACTTTCAAGTAGCACAGCAAAAGTTGTCTGCGCTGGTAGCCTTTTTTTATTGAAGCCTTGTTATTGCATACCGACTTTATTATAACTTATAAAAATGAAATGTACTCAGTGTAAGTAGTAATAACATTTGTGTAATGTGTAATGACATCTGGGTGTTGTGCTTGTGCCATCCTGAGACCATGTCGTGCTGGTAGAGTGTAGGCATGCAGGCCGTGAAGAAATGATGATGTTCCTCCCAGATGCCGCTCCACTGTGGCGCTCAGTCAAATCTAATAACGGCATGCCTGAGTTCATATATCTGTATCCCTGTACATCACATAACGCCTCTGGGACCTGCAGTTTCCCTCAGGGGGGGTGTGACCGATCTGACCTGGATATGACCCAGGTTTGGCCTGGGTTAAGTGCATTCAACTGCTAGATGGAGTTTTGTTGTTATGAGGATGCATAAATAATATAAAAAGCGGTACACAGAGTACTGTGGTGGTTTTATGTGCCTTATGTAATACACGTGTCTTGGCTGATAAGTGTTGGCAGTGTGTTCCCACCCTGGAATCAGTTCTTGTGCTGGTTTTGCCAGCCTGGTAAACCAGCCCCTCGTACTTCACTTTGTTTTGTTCTGGGGGTCTGGCTGTGCTGTACTGAGAAACGTTTTTCTTCCTGGAGATGTGGACCTGCGCCAGACCCTCTGTACAAAAACAAAGTGAAGTACGAGGGGCTGGTTTACCAGAATAGGTCTTTGCCAGGCTCTGGCCAAAACTGATCTGGAGTCAGATGCTGTATGTGCTGTACTGACAGATTGGAAATAAAAACTTTGAAAGGTGCAACACAGTAACACATGAGAGACGCCTTGTGAGTCCTTGACATTATATCTGCTGACACAGCCACATTTGAAACACGCAGGGATCTCCAATGTGAAGTACCTTTCAAATACACACTAAAAAATAAAGGTGCTTAAATGGTTCTTTAACCATCTCTGGATGGTTCTATGGAGAATGAAAGTTCTTCTATGGCATTGATGAACAGGTACTGGCCCCATTATTTTTCAAAGTGTAGTCTGCGTGTACTCTCTTTAAGTGTGGCAGCCTAACACCCTGAGTCTCATGAGGAGCAGTGGGGAGACACTCACTAGGGCCACTTCACTGTGTGTTTAGGGTGGTCACCCGGGGGCTGATTATTTGTGTGTTTTTGTTCAAACTGTGTAATCCAGTAAGTTTTATGGTACTGCATTTGTGTGCGTCTTCCTGGGTGTCAAACCTGTAATCTCTGTTGTGTTGCTACCTTATTCTCCCAGCTGAGGTCCAGTAACACTAGTTGGCTATTTCTGGGGACTGTGTGTGTGTGTGTGTGTGTGCATTGATTTAGCTATGGTCTGCTAAACTAGGCCCTGGTACAGAGTTGAGTGTAATGTTCAACATGTTGGGTTTTCAGGGGACTGTGTGTGTGTGTGTGTGTGCATTGTGAGTGTAATATTTAACATGTTGGGCCTCCTGCAGGACTTCTCGTATGATGACTCGAAGGTGGAGTTTGATGTGGACGCCCCCAGTGGGGTGGTGATGGAGGGGTACCTGTTTAAGAGAGCCAGCAACGCCTTTAAGACCTGGAACAGGTGAGCTACGCCAACCGTCCCCAAAACACACACACACACACACACACCCCTTCCCCCCACCCCACATTCTCACATGACACACTGTTGGATTGAGCTATAGATCATGGAGTGGATTGGTGCCAACCAGAGCTGTTGTATTCTGTCTGTGAAGAATCTCATTTATCCAGGTCATGGTAGTTAAAATAGCTATGATGTGATATATGCAAAATGGCTTCTTCAGTGCTGAAAGCTTAAGTTCTGGAGCCTTTAGAACTGAAGAAGCCTTTTGGATGAAAGGTGAAACGTCTTCAAGCTCCAAAAAAACGTCCAGCTGCATACAACTTAGCTCTTTTGACAACTTTTGTAGTCCTAGTAGTAGGCCTGGTAGTCCCATAGAGGACTGGACCCAGTTCTGTGTTGTCATAGGTGTGGACATGTTAGTTTTGTGATCATTATAATATAGATATTTTATTGCTTACTATTATGTACTATTCTACGTGCATCAATTGCATACTTGTAATCCTTGTGTGTCTGTGTTTGTGTATGTGTGAGTGTGTGTGTGTGTGTGAGAGAGATAGAGAGAGACAGAGAGACAAAAACAGAGAGAGAGAAAGACAGAGAGAGAGTGCTGCGTGTGTGATGCACATTTGTGTTGTTGATATTTTATTGATTATATATATACTATTGTACATGCATAAATTGCATACTTGTAATCCTTATGTGTGTGTGTGAGAGAGAGAGAGGGAGAGAGAGACAGAGAGACAAAAACAGAGAGAGAGAGAGACAGAGACAGAGAGACAAAAACAGAGAGAGAGGGAGACAGACAGAGACAGAGAGAGTCAGAGAGTGCTGTGTGTGTGACGCACATGTGTGTTGTTGATGTTTGTGTCCCTCTGGCTGAGAGTCAATGCTCCCTCTGTAGTCTGTCACACTTAAACAGATCATCTGTCCCAGGCCAGGGAGGCCATTTATAGACACAGGACATCGCTCAGGTCATCAATATATGTCCAACACTGCTCTCCCACAATATCCCCAATGTGTGAAGCGGATCAGAATAAACAATATAAATCAATATAATAGATTAATATAAACAGCACTTCTCCCTCAAAAGGCTTTTTACGCCATATTTGGTGATGTAATCCATATTCAACGATGTAATGATGTAATGACTCAGGTTGTCAGCAGTATATATATGCAATAATATTCTCTCAGCCCACAACACTGCTCTCCCACAATATCCCCTAATGTGTGAAGCAGGCAGTAGATCAATATAAACAGCACTTCTCCCTCTAAATGGGTTGTTGCACCATATTTGATGACATAATCCATATTCGATGATGTAACCCATATTCAATGATGTAATTCATATTTGATTACAGAGGTGTAGAGGAACACAGAGTAAACAGACTACACTACATACACACAAGCATGTGCCTTAAGTATGCATGTGCCTTAAGTAAGCTTCCCAGAGCAGGGACACTACAGACACACACACCACCTACCCACCTACCCACACAGACTGACATTCAATGATGTAATCCATGTGTGGTGATGTCATTTCCAGGCGGTGGTTTTCCATACAGAACAGCCAGCTGGTGTACCAGAAGAAGCTGAAGGTGAGTAGCACACGCATCTCAAACCAGGAAGCAGCTCACTCTGGGGGTCCATATGATCAGTACGGTCTTGAGTGCTGTACTTAAGATCGTGTGGATG
>CM059267.1:3027852-3030352 GCA_030347295.1 Setipinna tenuifilis | reverse complement strand
AGTGCTGGTATGTGCTGTGGTAGTGCTCTGGTTTCTGAATGTGAGTGTGTGTGTGCGCATGTGTGTGTGTTTGTGTGTGTGTGTGTGTGCCTTTGCAGAGGCCGCTCTCTCTTTCATTGTGCCATGAATGTGTCTGAGACTGTGTGTGTGTGTTTGTGTGTTATGTGTGTGTGTGACTCACTGACTGACTGGTGCAAGATTAGAGTGTGTGTGTGTTTGTGTGTGTTTGGGGTTTGCACCACACCTTTTAGAGGGACTATGGGGCACTAGGATATGTAAAAAGTGCTGTACCAATTACAAAATTACTGATCAAAGTTAATGAAATCCATATTGACCTAACAGGCAGGCAGGGGAATGAGGCCTGGATCAAGGCCAAGTACATGGAGAAGAACTTTAATGATTCTGATTGAGAGCTAACTTTGGTACTTGGTTCCTGGTTCCTGCAGGCAGGAGAAGGAGGCCTGGATCAAGGCCAAGTACTTGGAGAGGAACTTTAATGGTTCTGGTTGAGGACTAACTGTAGTGTGTTTGGTTCCTGGTTCCTGCAGGCAGGAAAAGGAGGCATGGATCAAGGCCAAGTACGTGGAGAGGAAGTTCCTGAAGAAGCTGGGCGGCTCCGAAACGCTCGTGGAGACCAACAGGAAGACGCATCACTGGGACGCCAAGAAGTGCCGCCGCCAAAACAGCTCCGTCCGAGCGCCCAAAACTCGCCGGAAATACCGCCACGACCCCTGCGGTCCGTCGCCAGGCAACCTCTCCTCAGGTGCGCACCCCAGCCTCACCCTTGACCTTTCAACTTTGACCTTACTCAGCAACACACACCTACTTTTAGGCTTGAGCATATTGACTGTGTTGGTGGTAAAAATATACCAGAGCGCAGCCATCTATTTGTAAATGTAATAGCCTTCCGTGTTGATATGAAAAATTTTATTTCCCAAGTGTTATTTTATGACTGCTAATTTATTAAAGGCACTTATTAATCTGTGATCCATATTTAATTATTAATCATGATTGTATATTTATATGATGGCATTAAATTATCATATGCAATTATACCTCTGCTCGTTAATTAATATTTGATGATTAAGTCCCATCAGCCTATCCATAGGGTATGTGAACATTAAATCATTTACAGTAAGAGGTTCCCCTGTGTGAATTCTAGTCATTAATTGCAGCCATGTCTACTAATGTGCAGTATGATTGGTGAAATGTGGTCACACTTCCATATGTTAGTGTTGAATGTTTAAACATCCTCGTGACTGAGAATCTGTATGTGTGTGTGTGGGTATGGGTGGGTGTATGTGTATATGTGTGTGTGTTTATGTGTGTGTGTGTGTGTGTGTGTGTGTGTGCACGCTCATGTGTGTGCGTCTGTGTGTATTTGTGTGTGTGTATGTGTGTGTGTGTGTGTGTGTGTGTGTGTGTGTGTGTGTGTGTGTGTTTATGTGTGCGCATGTTGTCATTTCAGCAGCAGCAGCGGCGGCAGCAAAGATCCGTAGGGAATCCCTCTTCTGCCCAGACGAACTGGACTCACTCTTCTCCTACTTCGACACCGGCGCAGGTCCCCGCAGTAAGTCTGACCACGTGGCCCACATTCGGCCCTCATGCGGCCCACAGCTGGCCTTCATTCTGCTTACATCCGGCCCACATTCGGCCCAGTGCTTCACCCCATACAGCCATATTCAATATGTGCTCAAGGCCCTGTAGTTATACAGCTTCATCCTGCTAATCAAAATTGTATCTAAAGTAGATAAAACATGTAAAAATATACATATAGGCACATAATATACAAGTAGAACATAATATACAAGTTGGACATAATATACAAGTAGGACTGTCTGTGTTAGACCATGCCTCCCATGCTAACGACCCCATACAGCCATATGCAATATGTGCCCAAGGCCCTCCTGATACAGCTCCATCCTGCTAATTAAAATTGTATCTAAAGTAGATGCAAACATGTAAATATGTACATATAGGCAGATAATATCCATTATATACAAGTAGGACAACATAGAACTGGAACATTATATACAAGTAGGACAACATACCGCTGGAACATAATACACAAGTAGGCCATACTGTGTTAGTTGTGTGCTGTGGTGTGACCTGAAGTGTGAGAGTGACGTGACGTGTCCTGTCGTGGCGCTCGTTGGCCCCACAGGTCTGAGCAGTGACAGTGGCCTCGGGGGCAGCACGGACGGCAGCACGGACATCCTGGTCTTCGGCTCCGTCGTCGACAGCGTCACCGAGGAGGGTGAGTCCAGGCTGCCTCAACAGCTAGGGGCCATTGCTAGCATTGTTAGCATTGCTAGCATCGCTAGCATACAAAATGCTATAGATGCAATTCTAGGCTAATGTGGCTTTGGTAGCTTGTATATTTTTATATTGTGCATATGTCTGTATTTTTGTATCTCTTTTTGTATCTTCTTTTTTATAGTATTGTACAATGTGTTATATGGAGCTATGTGCACTTTTCCTTTTTTTTCATAATGCCTGC
>CM059267.1:2965352-3022852 GCA_030347295.1 Setipinna tenuifilis | reverse complement strand
TGTCTCACCATGGTAACGATAACATCAGCCATGTCTAGTATGCTGTTCTCTGAGCAGACCGGAATGTTCCGGAATGTTCTGAGATGATGGCTAACTCTACCTGCCATTGTGCTATAGCTAACTTCTGTTTGTAAGCATGACCATTTCTGTCCAACACACAAGAAAGTCCCAGTCAGCGAAACACCATGATATTCCTTTGGCATTATAGTTCAGCTCATTGCGTACTTTGAAAGGTGAAAGGTTAGCAGAAAGATTTGGTGATAGGTGGATTGGCAAAAGGATGCTATCAATGTTTAATAATTATGGGAACAAATACCACATATCAAAAGTCCTCTGTTACTGTTAATCGAACACATTCTGTGAAAAACAAATGTGGATTTTATGTACAGCAAGTTATATTCACCATTTTCAAAACATAATATTCAATTTTACAGTGGACCACTACAGTATGTGTACCTTACAGTAAATCATAACAATACCTCCCCCGTACAGTAAACATCTTTTTCTTTACCATAAACACACTGTTCACATATTGGCCTTTTTGACTGGCCAGCAAGACTGTTATGTGTTGTATCCTTGGGTCTTTGGGTGTGAGGCCATCTTTCAATAATATGCTGTAAATATCACCCATCCTCTCTCTTCTCTCTCTTCTTTTTTGGCTCTCTTCTTTTTTTACTGCTCACCCATCCTCTCTCTTCTTTTTTCACTGCACCCCTTTTCCTGCTCCGCTGTAACTGCAGTCTTCTTACCTCTCTTCTCTCTTCTTTGTGGGATGGTGGTCTGTGTACTATCCAGAGACGTCTTGGGTTTTATTTCTGTACTTCACATTCTGCTGGAAACTTCTACAAACATTTCCGCTGGTTCTGGAGATGATGCTGAGAAAGAGAACAGAAATATAAATAAATAAAAAATGGAAAAAAAGAAACTCATCTTTCATTGTCTCTGCCTCTTTTCTGTCATATTGGATTTTGGTGTTGATGAAAGACTTTCTGTAAAATGGGTTTATATGGGAAGCTGGAGCTGAGTGAACCATTGTTTCTCCAGTGGGCCTTGGGTGGATGCTTTGGGTGTTGCTGACGGTGGTGGTGGTGGTGGTTTGGGGTGTGGGGTGGAAAAAGTAATTACTCTCACAACACACAACACTCATAAGTTTAGTATTTTATGAAACAGTACCATTTCAGATATAGTCACACTTAAAGTCCAATCCAAGATCCAAATCCAGTCGCTTACAACTTAGCTCATTTGATTAACATGACCTGGATGAGTGAGAATCTTCACAGAAAGCCACACTTAAAGTTATTTTACAGATCATATACATAACATAACTGTCTCTCAGCTTACAAGACGCTCATATCATTATTGTAGTTAATATAGTGTCCTTACTGATGATCCCAGAACACTGTACACTGCCCAGCTCCTGATGCCATAATATAATATTCAACCTCACTGGCCTACTTGGCTGTGCACACTTACACAACTGTACAAGTATTTCTCTTCTCACATTATTCCCAATCTAATTTTAAAAATCAGACGAAATGTTTGAGAAATGTCTTAAGTGTCCTTACACCAGTATGTATGGGCCCTCTGTGTGCTGGTTAGTGTGTGTTATGCAAGCTGCAGGCTGCATCTGGACACAGCACACACAGACTGATGGGTGATGCAGGGGTGTGGGATAAGGGCTAAGAGGGTAAGTAATGGGCGAGATGAGGTAATTCTGACTCTGGATTGTTTTGTACAGCTTACACAAGAAGTCCTACCTCTCCGCCGTCGAAGGTAAAGCAGAAGGATGTTCGAGATCGAGTGAGTGGCATATCCGGGTCGGCGTCTGGATTGGTTGTGGTGTGGGCATGGGACTGGGGATGGTGATGGGGATAGGGATGGGGATAGGATGGGTGTGGGAATCTCTTGGGTCGGTGATTTCTCCATGGTGCTTGGCTTTTCCTGTGCTTTAATAGGTCTTCAGTTAGTCACTAGTCTGGCTGCTGTAGGCAAATGTCTAGCCAACACTGGTAAAACATGAAACATTCTTTCCTGATTTGGACCGCCTATTAATACTGTGTTATGGTCAAAGTCACAACTTTAAAAACAACCATAATTAGAGTAAGTTATAAATTAACTATTTATCTGTGTCTCATATGAAGCCGTCTGTCCATCTTCTATCACTCTCCATCTTCTGCCTATCTATCTGTCTGTCTGTCTGCCCTTACACTGCATCTCATATGGGGCTGTCTGTCGGTCTGTGTTCTCTCTCTGTCTTCTGTCTGTATGTCTGTCTCTCTATTGGTCTGTCTATCTCGGCCTGTCTGTCTCTATCAGTCTGTCTGTCTCTATCGGCCTATCTGTCTGTCTGTCTGTCTGTCTCTTTGTCTCTCTATCAGTCTGTTTACCTGTCTGTCTATCTGTCTGTCTCTATCGGTCTGTCTGTCTGTCTGTCTGTCGTGCCGCTGTGTGTCATGTGATGCTGAGACTGACCAATGGTGATCCTGCTGCAGGTGTCTCCTCATGCTCTGGCATCCCTGGGCAGTTTTCGGGCGTGGCGCCTCACCTCCCCCAAAAGCTGACGGGCCCGGAGGAGCGCACCCCCCACTCCAGACGGGGGGCTATGCTGCGCGCACCTTTGTGTACCTCTGAGGAGAAGTGTCGCCATGGCAACCACCCAAACAACCACACCTTCACCTTTCAGTGTACGTCCGTGACGGGCTGATCAGAGTCTTGGGGCGTGTTTAAGATAGCTGTGGTTGGCCGAGAGACATTTGTGCACCAGGGGTGGAAATTAACTTTGCAAAATGTGAACCTTTACTGGCCACTGACAAAAAAATTGGTTAAATTCACCAGCCACTTAACAGCAAATTATTATTTTGTGCTCACAATCTACCAGCCACTTTCATATTTTACCAGCATTTGGCTGGTGGCTGGTGCCAATTTCCATCCCTGTTGTGCACGCAGGACATTCTGAGCAGAGAGCTGGTGTTTGTGCACTCAGGAGAATCTGAACAGGAGGCTGCTATTCTCAGCTGTACTCCATCTTGCCACCAGAGATCATGGGACCCGTGTGTAATCCATGCAGAAAGATAATGGCCTTTACTTGATTACTTCTTCAATGCTAACCTACCGTAATAAGGATGACCGACATCAATCAGTAGTATTAAACTAGTTAGTTTTCTAAATTGGGTATTAGTGTTTCTGTGTGGTTTTCTTTTTTTCCTCATTGATGCACTCAACCTTTTATCATGGCATAGTCCCACGTCTGGGATTTAACATTACGTATTGCATTGGATTTATGTATTGCACTTTTCGGCTGTGTATTGTTGCACTGTTACCTTTTAATACCATCACTTTAGATGTATGGAAATATTAAATATATGTAAAATGGTTTAATGTCCAAAAATGACAAAACAGGTATTGATGCTGGGTGTTTAAAAATACACCCAAATTTTTCACCACTATGTAATACTTACAGTTGTATTTAACGCCTCTGAACAGAGATGGTAGATCTGTGTCTGAGAGTGTCTGTGTGATTTAACTACTGCACTGGAATATCCTGCATTTGTGTGTTCTAGAATGGCTTTGTGTGGACAGTTAAATGATGTGCTTGTGCCCTCTAGTGGTCCTTGGATATATATTCCTGGTCCTCAAAATAAACCTGTCCTGCTGCATTAGTCTGAAATAAAATGCATTAAATCATTGCGTAAAATGCCTCTATTCTGGAGGTTATGTAACATTTGCATTTCCATGTTTAGTTCCTGTGTATTTTTAGTTATGCATATTACATGTAAAGTGCAATGTAGTTGTATGATATTTCAAATGTGTTTACATAACCATCTCAAAAACCAAATAAACAACTGTTTACATGCATCAGTGAGGACTGGACAGACAAGGTAAAGCCAAAATTGTGATCCATAGCGCCCAAAATTTATAGCAGTGCCCTGATTGCTACACTGGAGAAAGATAAGATTCAGTAAACAAGCCTAGAAACTCATGTTTGCTCAGTGTGTGAGGTGGAGTGGTGACGCAACCCCGCCTGGATGAGGTAACAGGGACAACCTGAGGACAAGCGGGGGGGGGCCCTCACAGGAGAGGGCAAATTCCACTGACGACTGACTGACAAGCAACATCAGATGAGGGAGCTTCTCTGACGAGTTGTGTAAAGATCTTGTTTCAGGCGATAGCCAGCATACTGTACTACGCTACTTCTGTTGAAGGCCCCCTCTCCCTGTCCAGGCTGAAGAACTGTAAAAAGTGGTGCATAGAACCAACTTAAATAAATAAATAAATAAATAAAAAGGCCGACGTGCTGAATAAATCTTTTTACATTGGTGTAACTTAGCAAAGCCACGTACACACATGAAACCAACATCAGGAGATCAATCAGCACGGTGCCTTACATGTGCCAGTGGTGGCCTGGTGGTGAAGGTATCTGACCGCAGGATCGCAGGTTTAAATCCATGAACTGCCACTAGTGCCACTGTGGTGCCCTGAGCATGGTACCGCCCCCACACACTGCTTTCTGAGCACCGTTGGCATGGCTGCCCCCTGTTCATGTGTGTGATGGGGAAAAACACAGAGTACGTTTCATTGTGTACACTATGTGCTGTGCCACTGAATCACAATGACACAGTGTGCTGTTTGTTTTGTGTTTGTTTAATTTTTTTGAAGTTGGTTCTATGCTGTGCTTAAATTATGTTTTGTACAGAGGGGGAGCCCATCTTTACTGACAGTGGTAAATATCTCACTCTATTGATTTCTATCAGTATTGTAGCAGAGGGAGTTGAGGAGAGGAGCCTATTTAATCTATGCAGCACTTTTTACAGTGTAGATGACCTCACTTTCTGACCACTGAGAGCAGGACTGACTTCTCTTTTTGACTTCTCTTTTGAACAACAAGAAAGAGGTCAGACTGGCTTTTGGTAGGTGAGCCAAAGTGTTGTAGTTCAGTCTGGCCGTGCAGGTCAAAGACTGCATAGAAACCACTTCCTACTCTGGGGCATGGGAGCCTACCTTCAATTCCTGCTTGGTTTTCATTTCCACGCAGATTTTTAATGACGCAAAAGCCTCTTACTCTTTTTCATAACTGTTTCTAAACCTGCACAGCCACTTTTCTGAAAACACAGAACTAAATAGATATATTTTTGTAATCTTCTTACATCACTTCACACACTGGTGTAAGTGGCCTGCTGTTAAATTGTTGTGAAAACAGCTCCCTCTAGCTGTGGGGGAAAGGAATTGAAATACAGTGGGGAAGTTCGTCGATTGCTGTGGTGTCGGCCTCACATTTGTCTGTATCACGGATTTGATATAGTCTGACGCTTGGTCTACCCATCGACAGACTTCATCGGGAATCTGGAAAGGTAATTAATCATACTAACGTTGCTTACTGTATTGGCTACACGTCCAATAACCATGATTTGAAGGCATTTTAATAACTGTCGTGGCACCAAGTAACGTTAATTTCAGGGAGCTAAGATAGTTAGCTTGCCAACTAACATTTACTGTGAAGCAGCTCCAAACTCGAGATGGAGATGTTTACTAGCTGGGTTGATATTAATTTTACAGCCCACTGTTAGATATAGAACATGTTATATCCTTGTAGTTTTGCTGAATTGGTTGTGTTTTGGTCATTCTGAGACTGATTGTAAATCTTGGCAGCTAACTGGTCAATACATATGGACAGCTTTCACGCTAACTACCATGGCTAAGTTAGCTAACATTAGCTGAGGAAGTGACAGAGCTAGCCGTCGCTGCAGCTAACTAGGATAGCTTGTCGACATTACAGCGGTTTTGTTTGGGTTTTAGGCAACAAGTTCACTCAAACACATAGATGATTCCAGTCGTCACAAATATATTGGAGACTATAATATTCTTTGCTTTCAGCTTATGAGAGAAAGGCGTTTGCTCACTGCCCACCAAAGTAGATAAAGCGTTAACTCAACTTCATGACCCTTTCCAGTTGGCTTACCTTAGCCCGTTTTACAGCTAGCCAGTGCTAGTAGGATAGCCAATTTAACTAGCTAGCACTGTAGGCTGACTGTCAACAGTAGTGTTAGCTAACTGCGTGTAAGAACGTCCTCGGTTAATCCTTTCAAGGTGCATACCAACCTTACCACTATCCGACAAGTAAAAATCAATGCATTCTCTATCTGTACGGTTTCGCCTGATTGACAGTATCGTTAAGGTATTTGTACGAGTATATCACCGGTTACAAAGCTGTACATAACCTTTACTACGAGTCGCCTGATATCTGTAAACACACGTCACGTTCATCGCATTTAGGTACAGTCCGTTTGTTATACAAACATTATTTGTATCCACATCACATCGTCCTCTTATGAATGTTGGTGGGTGTATTTAAAACACTGGGCAATTGGCGTCAGTGGCTGTGTGTGTCTCTGGCTGAAACACTACACTTCGTTCTGCTGTAGGAGAAGTGTGCTGTTATAATTGTGTCCATGGGCTTCTATGGCCTTCACTACAAAGTGCTTGTGCAGAAACAGAATATCTTTAAAACCTTTTCCCCCTGTACCTGCCACATTAAAAATGTATACTATATGATTTAAAGGATGGTGACAAGAAGGGTTGGAATCAATAGTAATACTACCTTCATTATTCTCAGACGTAGGGATTATTAATACAGTATTTAACCCAGTCGTTAAATTGAACTGTTGCACAAATAAAACCCAAACCCCATGGCCTAGATATGAAGCAGGGTGTTTGTGAGTGGCTACTGTTGTTGAGTGTCCAGTTCCCGTTTGCTTTGGTCCATCTGGAGGGAACCTGTCACAGATGTAATGGTGAGGCAGAAGGGTTGAAAGATTAGGACGTTAGGAGGTGTAATCAGTGCACTGTACATTTTAGACCCATGACCCACATTCTCTGCTACTCTGGGTCGTCATGGCAGATTAACACTGCATTGTGTTTGTTTTGTCCCCGTTGGTTCGTTTGTACAAATCTCACGCTGGTGTTTTTTACCTCTGGCCTAGATGAACGGCAATGCCAGCAAGAGGGCGCCGACCACAGCAACGCAGCGACTGAAACAGGATTACCTCAGGATCAAGAAAGACCCCGTGCCTTACATCTGCGCAGAACCTCTTCCCTCCAACATTCTAGAATGGTATAGTTTGCAGAACCTCTTCCCTCCAACATTCTAGAATGCTATGGTATGGTTTGTCCCCTGGCCTGACTCAGGCCTCCTGGAAGTCTCAGTTTTCAGCTGAAAGTATTGCGATCATGTTTGTGTGAGCAAGCAGAAGGCCTATCTGTTGCAAATGATTTAATCACCTAATCTGGGTGTTGTGTAAACCAATATGTCAATAACCAATATGTCAGTTACAGTAATACGGTGCGTTAAGGCCATAGTTGACATATCAGTCAGTGAGCAAGAAAGTAATCATAATGGTCATAATGGTGTTTTCCGGTCATTGTCTTCAGTAACTCACACGTGTGTCTGCTCTTCTAGGCATTATGTAGTTCGAGGCCCTGAGAAAACCCCATATGAAGGTGTGGTAACCTGTTCTATCACTTTGCTTCATACTGATACTATTTGCACTTGCATCCTAATACAAAATATCTATTTCAGTACAAGTTACAATGTTTCATCTCATTAAGTGGATTTGTGGATTTGTAGGTGGCTATTACCTGTTCTATAATCACCTTGCGTTCTATTGTCACAGAAGTTTAATTTGCATCCTAATGCAAACGATGTACTTGATTAGTGTTCTATCTCACCTGTTGGGTTTCTGCCTGTAGGTGGCTATTACCATGGGAAGCTGATATTCCCACGGGAGTTTCCCTTTAAACCTCCCAGCATTTACATGATCACGCCAAACGGACGGTTTAAGTGCAACACACGGTAATGATCCAATGGCAATATGTTATCATTTTATGCCTGTTTATGTTTATGTTGCAATGAATCTCAAAGCATCTTAAAGTTAATGTATGAACATGGATTTGTTGGCTTTACATGTGATTGCTTGATATCTAATTGGTTGTGTTTACTTTATGAGATAGAGACTCATTTAAAGAGGCTTTGTTGTTGCATGTAACATGTAAATGATGCATGAAGTGTTGGTGGAGGATGGATGGAATTAACAGTCTTAACAGTATAAGACATTTGTTTCAATGATGCCCAGCCAGCTATGGATTTTGTTGATTTTCACATTATTATTATTATTATTATTTGTGATTTTGTTTGTTTGTGTTGTTTGTTTGTTAAGGTTATGTCTCTCCATCACGGACTTCCACCCAGACACCTGGAACCCGGCCTGGTCCGTGTCCACCATCCTGACCGGCCTGCTCAGCTTCATGGTGGAGAAGGGGCCCACACTGGGCAGCATCGAGACCTCAGACTACACGGTAGGGCTCACTCTGCAGACGAGAGTACTTAATTTCCTTTGGGATGAATAAAGGTGTCCAGTACCATATAGTCATCATACACACATACACAGACATATTACACCCACATCCACATACACGTACATACTACAGAAGTACAAACGAAAACATCAATTGGCGAAGGGCCCCACACTGGGCAGCATTGAGACGTCAGATTACACGGTAGGGCTTACTCTGCACAGGAGAGATGCTTTATTTATCTTTATTTAAGGAAATTAAGGTGTCCTTTAGACATCATAAGGTAGCCTTTAGACATCACATAGGCACACTGGGCAGCATCGAAACGTCAGACTACACGGTACCGGAGAGATGCTTTATTTATCTTTATTTAAGGAAATGAAGGTGTCCTTTAGACATCATAAGGTAGCCTTTAGACATCACATAGGCACACTGGGCAGCATCGAAACGTCAGACTACACGGTACCGGAGAGATGCTTTATTTATCTTTATTTAAGGAAATGAAGGTGTCCAGTACTATATAGACATCACATAGGCACACACACACTGGGCAGCATCGAGACGTCAGACTACACGGTAGGGCTTAGAGAGATACTTTATTTAAGGTGTCCAGTACCATACAGACATCACATAGGCCCACACTGGGCAGCATCGAGACGTCCGATTACACGGTAGGGCCCACTCTGCAGAGGAGAGATACTTTATGCACACTGGGCAGCAAGGTGTCCAGTACTATATAGACATCACATAGGCACAGACGTCAGATTACACGGTAGGGCCCACTCTGCACAGGAGAGATGCTTTATTTATCCCAGAGGAAATTAAGGTGTTCACTACCATATATACTATAATACAGACATATTACATCCACAGACGTCAGATTACACAGTAAGGCCCACTCTGTAGAGGAGAGATACTGTATTTATCCTGAAGGAAATTAAGGTGTCCAGTAGCATATAGACATCACATAGGCACACAGATATAACATCCACATAGACATACATGCAAGTCAAGTCAGCTTTATTGTCAATTCTTTACATGTGCTAGACATACAAGGAATCGAAATTCATACAAGGAATAGAAAAAAACATTAAACATTAAGGTGCAAAGACAAGACAATATGGAGTTCCACAATACTGCAGGATTACAAAGGAAAACGTCAATTGTGGGCCATAACAACAAAATCAGGTTGTGCCTTTTTAAAGGAGCAGTGTGGTGCTGTGGTATGAGACACAAGGGGGGGGGGGGTGTGCACTAGGGGTGCATTCCTAGACTATGGATTAGTGATAAGCCTGGCTCAGAGAAAGTGGTGACCCCCCTTAACGGCAGATCCCCACAGCTTCCTTATTCACACAGAACAAAGCCACAGGGCTCATCTACGGTGATCACCCCGTTTACCGTGGTGCACCTCTTGCAGTCCCGCTATGTCGCAGATTTTTGTCATTAATGGATGTTTGCTAAAGAAGTGTTTGTCTTAACAATATTGTAATTTATGATAATGATACCTTAACATATGAATATTAATTAAAATGCAGTAATGATTCAACAATACATACATTAAATGTTTTAAAACAGCATGTGGAAGGGGTATTTTAAGGCTTAAACTATAAAATAAAATGTTTCCTATATAGTCTGAGTTCCAGAATTGTTGGGGATTCTAGAACGTAACTACAGTGATAGACAGGGAAACATCGTATTAGGAGGTTTACCGCTTACTCAGAGCTACCATAACTCATCCTGCCTTGTTGCTAGGCTCATTCATATTCTTAGAATACTGAGGTTGGAGCAGCAGCTTTCAAATGCATTTCTATTGTAAATTAGACGTTGGGATAAGACTTGCTGTGCTTTGCCTAGCTACATGTTTGTGGAAATGTTTCAACACAATGGAGGAAGCTTAGAACTGCCCTCTGTCACACAGTTGTCTCACTGGCTAATAAATTATTAAAGTTCTTGTCCTGTAAAAGGAATTTAAGTTATTTATGTCCTTTTTCCCCCCCACAGAAACGACAGCTTTCTGCCCAAAGTCTGGCATTCAACCTGAAGGACAAAGTGTTCTGTGAACTGTTTCCAACAGTAGTCGAGGTAAGAGCTCTTTTTTACACAAACATAACAAAACCTCACAATGGATACAATAGATTTTCCCCTCAATGTTACAAACCAGAAAAAAGAGGCTGATCAGTAAAGATATTCCAAGTACATGCTTTATTGGCAAACTTGTGCAAGTTAAGTCAGACTAAGTGGTAAACCTATTAGATGAGGCATCCCTGTGTCTTTATTGTCCTGCCAAACCACTGTATGGCTTTAGGGCTCCTTCTTTTAGGAGGTTTACCGCTGATGTCACTTGCTCACCTTTACCACCAAACCTTGTGTTTGAAGTACGCCGCAGACATGGTTAGCATACCTTTGTTGTTCTGTTGAGGGAGATGTTTACCCCTGTGGACTAGATCATCTGTCCCTCTGATGCCACATGCCCTAGATGTTTCCAACAGATGTCTCCTTTTTTGGTCTGTGTGAGACACAGAAATTCAGAAGTACATGAGTAATTTGTTAGTGAAGACTGAGGCAGTCTGCTGACAAACAAACCAGGGGAAACGGGTGAATACCAACACTGCAGAGCATCTGTCACAGTGCTGAAGACCTTGCCAGACGTTTGTGCTGTATTTAGTATGTGCTATTGTGGTTGTGATGTGGGTTCCCAGAGTAACCTGTCTGTGTCTGTGTCCGTCCGTGTCCTCTGCAGGAGATCAAGCAGAAACAGAAGGCTCTGGAGGAGCTGAACTCGAGACCCCAGGCCCTGCCGCTGCCCGACGTGGTTCCCAACGGCGATGGTCACCATGGCCACTACGGGGCGCCCGTCCTGAACGGCCACGCCCCCCTGGCGCCCGGAGTGGGCGCCGCCGCCGGCCCCGACCCCGGCCTCCAGGCCAACCGTAACCACGGACTACTGGGAGGGGCGCTGGCGAACCTGTTCGTGATCGTCGGCTTCGCCGCGTTCGCCTACACGGTGAAGTACGTGCTGAGGAGCATAGCCCAGGAATGAGGCGGGGGAAGGGGGGCCGGTGGGGGGGACAGACCCTGCTGGTAGACCCTGCTGCTGACGCCCAGCCCAGCCCAGCCCAGCAGGCTACTACACAAGGACACCAGATCAAGGACAGTGGACTGGGCTCCCATTCCCCCCAACCAACCCACCCAACCACATGCACACGGAGGGCCAGTCTGCTGCCCCACAGGATGAACTCTGGAGGGGAGGGGGGGGGGGGTAAAAGGGGGAGGGGGCGGGGCGGCAGGAATGACGCTGGTCTCCGTCAGGTGATTGGCCAGACTCTGTGGAGAGGCGGGCACACTCGGGCGGTGGCTCACGGGTGGGAGGACGAGGACGAGGCCTGGTGACGGGGCTCCCAGCTCACGGGCTCCTGATGACACACACACACGCCACACACACACACGGATACACACACGGACACATACACACACACGGACACACACACACACACACTCTCATATACCCGCATATCTTACCATACTCACGCTTCTGTTCTATCATGTAAAAATTGTCTGGGTTATTGTTTTCAGGTACTGTATAAAACAGCTAGCCTTTGGTGACCTAACAACATTAAGCGCTTGATTTCTAGATTAATCAGAAGCAGGAGGGCTCGCTGGAGGGCAGCGGTATCTATGAGTAGTCTTAGCAACCACACCTCTCACTCATTGGGCGTCTCATCTTGTATCCCTTATTGGACATAATGTACAGTATAGCGTCCTCAAGTGTGTGTATCGAGAGCAGAATTTCGGCGTAAGGAGAAGCAGCATCCTTTTGCTGTGTAATAACGCCCAGACCCTGAGGACTGTGTGTGTGTGTGTAGTCAGGATGACTCCCCAGACACTGTGGAGACAGTGCGGTCCTATTGCAAAAGCTGCTGAGAAAACACAAAGGCATCTTACATGCGGCCAGAACAGCCTGTCCATGCAGGAAGTTCCACTCATTTCCTGTTCGGTAAGGGTTGGGTACACTACAGTAGTGGAATATTTTTGTCTGTGCACATTCTCATTGGGATTTAAAATATGACGGGAAAGGTACCTTAACATACGATAAGGAAGTAAATAAGCAAAAGACATTAGCAGAGGAGAAAGCAGCAGATGTACAGTACCACCCAAAATGGTGTAGTATACGCCACTGGGGAGGCTGGGATTGATGGGAGGTTAATTTGAATCTAAAATTGAAATCAAATGAGGTCTTGCATAGCTTTTAAACTTTATTTTATGGGCTGTGGTATCTCTTAAGGCAAAATCAAAAGAGGGGATGGTACGGTGTGTGTGTGAGAGAGAGACTAGGCAACAGACGGCAGCTCCCAAGTTCATGACGTTCCTATTCTGTAACAGTCAGGGTCATTTTGCCTTACAGTCATTGTGGCAGGAACGAGGAGATTACGCTCACCACAATGTTGCCAAGGCTACCGGAAACATCACGTCACAGCTCAGCACAGTACGCAAACATTGATTCCTCTCCTGTTAACTAACAAAATGAATACACTCTTCTCTAATCTGATCTTCATGTATTTTTGATCATATGCCTTGTGTTTGTCATGATCCAGTTTGATGAATGACATTGTAATGTGAGATGGATGTGAGGGTCTATCAAAATGATATGTACCATTTCCAATGAGCTAGTGTTGGCAGTAAGCAAGGTTTCAGACATGCCTGCTTGTAGATCTGTTTTGTTCCCACAACACTGAGGCGTGCCAGCGAGCATGTCAGAGCTGTCTGCGCCGTTCCCACTAAATCATGAAGCCTCCATTGCAACACGAGCCTGGATCAAGCCCCACGCCACATCAGATCAGAAAAATAATGTGTCCGTCAAACACTGTCCAGATCAGGAGTGTGTGTGGTGTGCTGGGGGTGGGGGTGATGGTGATGGTGGGGGTGGGGTGTGATGGTGGGATGTGAGCGTATGACCTCCAGCCTGTCCTAAAGCCTCGGGATGGGATGGGATGGGATGGGATGGGAGGGGGGGTGAGGGGGGTGTCTCCGTGACGTCCAGGTGACCCTAGCTCTCGTCCTCCTGCCTGTGAGCCTATGCGCAGTGTGTCCTTGACTGGGGATTAGAGACCAAGATAATTAAATCTCCAATTGGCTTAACTGACTGTGCTCCAAACAAGCGCCACTACGAGTGCGATGCGACTCCCTTTGGGATCCTACAGTGTATTTTTCTTGTTCATTTTGTATTATAATTGATATTAGTTAACTTTTATTTATGATTTATCCTAATATGCTGTATTGTAAATGCTGAACATTTTATTGTACTGTTTTTTTTTTTCTTCTTCTTCTTCTTCTTGGAAACAGTGAAAAAGATATGTTCCTTTTAACATCCTGGCACGATGAAGATTTTAATTATGATCGAATCAGTGACATACAGCTAACACCCAAATTCCACCAACATTTGTGTGAATTTGCAAAATGTCTGTTTTCATAGTCATTTTAAATAAAAAATACCCTGTTTGCAGGATGTTTTGGAGAAAAAAATACCCTTGAACACCTATCAGTGCAACATTCCTCATCACAAATAACACACCAGAAATAGTTTTTAGTTTAACAGCAGTAAGTGGTTAACATTATCTATTTTAGCATCATTTGAGGACATGATGTTTCTAGTGATGATTCCATTTTTAAGGCAGTGCGCATCATGTTCGTCATGATGGTTGCCCTTACGTCAATCTGGTGAGCATGGGGAGTTTATGAACGAGGGCGGTTTTTTTCCTATCAGGGATTTACTGTCCGCGGGTTGCGTAACCCTGAATCTTAGCTCCTGCTCAGAAACGTGTTCGGTGGGGGGAGGGGGTTGTGCGCATGCGCGCTGGACCACAGTTCAGGAAGTCGCTCATAAGCAGCTGATGCCGAGACCTCTGCTGTTCCGGTGGAAGGAGGCTTAACGACTCGAAAGAAAGCCCAAAAGAAATGATTCCATCGGTAAAGAGAAGTACTGCTTGAGAGGACGAACAATTTGGGATGTGTGAAGCAGTGCGTGTCGTTTTGTAAGACCTTAATGGTGTGTCTTCGGCGGAATAGCATCCCATTTAGCTGATTTTGTCGTGGGCCGGTTGGTTGTCGTGGGATCTAGCCTAACAATGAAGGCCTAACCTTCCAACTCTGGGATTTTATCCTCGGATTGATCTGTCGACAGATAACTGCGCATCTGTGGATAAAGGTATGAGAAAATGTACATCTGCTAAATACACGATGTTTGTTTCTGTGTGTAGCCGCATTCTCTTAAATATAGCTACTTGCCATGTAGAATTTTTCTTTCTAAGGCTTTGGTTTCCAAGGGTTGTCCTCTGGTTTTGCTGCTAGCTAGCTAAAAAGCTATGTTAATTAGCTGTAACGTTAAGTAACATACCATCTGACATTATCCTAACATTGTCAGATAAATGGCACAAGCACCTAATAGAAAAAATTTGAACGTTTTGTGTTTATTCAGTTATAAGGTTTTATAATGCGAGGACCAGCTCCCTGGGGTATGTTAGCCTAGAAAAATATCGAACCAGACTAACGGTGTTGAAACTAAGCCTTACGTTGTCGTTATAAAACACTGAAGTGACTAATATCAATACGGCTCGGCCACAGCATTGCGAGCTTCATTTAGGTGTGGTAGTTTTTTATTCTTTTTTATTGTTATTATGCAGCGGTACTCTCTGTGCGATAGGACTCGAAATAAGTCAATGTCAGTAACGCTAGCACTGGGTGCCTCTACCCGGCTATCGTTGTTTTCCACCAGCAGGGTGGAGCCTCTGCTCTGCGCTGGAAAACATTAGCTGGCTAACGTTACTGTATCCCTTACCACACTCAACCAGCAAGCTCACAGTTTCCTCATATTCACTGGTATTTTCCGCTGTCTTCTTTTGCAACATCAAAATTTCACTACCGGTTAGTTCTGAAGCTGACAGAAGAAACCATTGGTGCAATGTTAAAACGGTGGGATCAACACTCGCTGGGACCAAGCCGCACTGACCAGTATAGATTGCTGGTAATTCGACGCCATTGAATGTGCTGTACGGCTGTACATTGCCTGTGTTAACTGAGTCTAATTTGTCGGTGTAAGAAGGCCTGTCCTGCATACATTCCAGCATACATTGTTTTAATTCTATGTATATAAGAAAATAGGGGAAAACAGTTGCTACTGCGTCGTGTGCAGACGTGTTTTTCCAATAGAGCCCAGAGACTCAGGTGTGCCTTATTGGAAAACGTGAACTGGATGTCGAATTTGCTGTCAAAGCGAAACTACGTCGTCTTAGCTAATCTAATTGTTTTTAACGTTAACACGTGAAATGTGCACTTTTTTCAGTTTCGTTTATACCTTATATCAAGTAGATTGGCCCGTAAGAACATCGCATTAGTAACTTCAAATGGGTCACTTGATTGTTATTGTCCTTATCTCTGTAACACCCTCAATTGAGTAAAACATTTTCACACAACCCTGTCCCTCTGGTCACCCCTGCCCTGCCCTCCCCTCTCCGCAGGTTTAGGCATGGCCTCCCAGCTGCAGGTGTTCTCCCCTCCGTCGGTGTCCTCCAGCGCCTTCTGCCGGGTGAAGAAGATGAAGGTGGAGAGCTGTGCGTGGGAGGTGTCTGCGGCGGAGCCGTACGGGTCGGTGGGTCAGGCCTACGGCTTCACTCCTGCGGCCGCCCTCCCCTTCACCTCCTCCGGCCTCGTCTTCCCGCCCACAGGGGCCTCGCGGGGTCAGGTGGTGGTGCGGGCAGCAGACAGCACCGGTAGCCTCCCTCGCGCCTCCCACAACAGTAACAACAACAACAACAGCAGCAGTGGCGGGGGTGGTGGAGGTGGTGGGGGCCACAGCCACAGTCACCACGGCGACTCCCACGGCAGCAGCCGGGGTCAGCGGTACGGCGTGAAGCGCAAGAACGAGGAGGTGGACTCGTCGAGCGGCGGCGGGGGCAGCGGCAGTGGCAGCGTGCAGATCCTGGAGGAGCTGTCAGCCCCCGCCTTCTCCGCCCGCGCGGCCGGGGGGGGAGGGGGCAACACGGCCCAGTCCATCGCCAACTCAGCCCCCACCACCAAGAGCAGCAGCTCCAACGGCGAGGGCGACTATCAGCTGGTGCAGCACGAGATGCTCTGCTCCGTGTCCAGCAGCTACGAGGTGCTCGAGTTCCTCGGACGCGGCACCTTCGGCCAGGTGGCCAAGTGCTGGAAGAGGGGCACCAACGAGATCGTGGCCATCAAGATCCTCAAGAACCACCCCTCGTACGCACGTCAGGGCCAGATAGAGGTAGGTGGGGCCGGGCGGGACCAGGGTTAGAATTACAGGAAGTACTGGGGGCTACCATTGCATTACAATTAGCAGACACTTTCTCTAAAGCAACTTGCAAAAAAGGAAATAAGCTAACAGAGCTACCACCCAATCAAGACTTAGTACTCTTCAAAGACACAACAATAGTTGAGGGGGTACATCATCATCAACTTTATTACAGACACTAGGTCCAGATTCAAGAAGACATACAGACACACACAGGATAAAAAAAGGGTTAAATAAATAACATTACAAACAAAAATACACTTATAAAAGACACTTGTACCAGTGTACAGACATATTAATGTTATTAATGTAAAACAAAAAAGGTAGTACCCCTATAAAAGCTAGTCTCCCCCCCCCCCCCCCAATTATGCTGGGGTAATTCACAGTCTGGGTGAGACTGAATACACAGCAGGAATCCACCCCCACCGCACCACCCCCCTATTTGGCCCATTACTCAGTTTCGTTATGGGGGGCCTTGCCCACTCTTCTTCCTACATGAATGCTGCCTCTGCTGTGAAGGGGCTTTACGGAATATTCAACACCACTTCCCCACACGAGGTGTTTAATTTCAGTTTCTGATGAAGTCATTCGCAAAAGCTGATGAAGTTCCTTCTGGTGAAGTCATTTGCAAAGCAATGGCCTTCCTGCTTGCTAAGCTTAGTCGTCGCGATGTGTCACCACTCAAGAGCGTGCTAGATGTGCCCATTTATATCCAAAGAGTTAATATCAAGGCAGGCAGGTTTTTCGACCAACACAGCAGAAAGCAAAACTATATCACTAGTCATCACCTAAAAGACTTGGGCTTGTCACGTGACTGATGAGCTGATGAGTCAGGTCTTCTGCTTGGTTGGAATGTAAACCTGTTCCCACAGTGTCCTCTTAAAGGGCAAGGGCTACGGGTTTTACCATTTCTACTGACAAGCCCTTTCATTTCACTTTCATTTCACATCAACCGGAGACAAATTCCTTCTACACATAAGTGTACTTGGTCTGTAGTGTCCCTGCCCCGGGAAACTTATTCAGACACATGCACCTCCCTGTATGTATAAAGGTTGTCTGCTTACTCAGTGTCCCTTTACACCTCTGTTTTCTTATGTCCTCCTTTTTGTAAGTCGCTTTGGATAAAAGTGTCTGCCAAATGCAATGTAATTTAATGCTTTCATTTTACATCTACCAGAGACAGATTACTTGTATACATAAGTGCACTTAAAACTGATTCTGATTCTGGTTTTCTGTTCTGTGTTGCAGGTGAGCATCCTGAAGTGTCTGAGCGCGGAGAACGCGGACGAGTTCAACTTCGTGCGCTCGTACGAGTGCTTCCAGCACAAGGGCCACACGTGCCTGGTGTTCGAGATGCTGGAGCAGAACCTGTACGACTTCCTGAAGCACAGCAAGTTCAGCCCGCTGCCTCTGCGCCACATCCGGCCTGTGCTCCAGCAGGTGGCCACGGCCCTCATGAAGCTCAAGAGCCTGGGCCTCATCCACGCCGACCTCAAGCCCGAGAACATCATGCTGGTGGACCCCCTGCGACAGCCCTACCGCGTCAAGGTCATCGACTTCGGCTCGGCCAGCCACGTGTCCAAGGCTGTGTGCTCTACGTACCTGCAGTCGCGCTACTACAGGTGTGTTTGTGTGTGTGTGTGTGTGTGTGTGTTGGTGAAGTGTGTGTTGGCTACTACAGGTGAGACGACTTGGAGGTGCTGTTGTATCTAGCCCGGCAAACTGAGCTCACCTGAGAACCATGGGAGACATTAGTGGTGCTACTGGATTATAACATGTCATGCTTGCCATGTGTAGCTCTATCCCATGTTCCTTTTCCAAACTGTTGAAGCACATTATTATTATTAGTAGTAGTATTATAACGTGTGTGAGCTTCTCCTCCTGTACTGTGTAGTGCAGGTGCTTCAGCTGCAGTTTCTGTGGCCATCAGTGCCAAAGGGTTTTCACATTGGACAAAAGAATCTGCCAAACAGTGTTGATATAAACAGTCTATACGTTTTTTGAAATCCAACTAACTAACATGTCCCCCCCCCCTCATCCCAGAGCTCCAGAGATCATCCTGGGTCTGCCGTTCTGTGAGGCCATAGACATGTGGTCACTGGGCTGCGTCATCGCTGAGCTCTTTCTGGGCTGGCCCCTCTACCCCGGGGCCTCAGAGTACGACCAGGTGGGTACCCCCTTTCTCTAGCCCCGACTGGTGCTGCCTACAGTATCTGTTCTCAATGCAGACAACGCATAATCACAATGTCTGTAAACAATAAGCACACTTTTTTTAAAACACCAACACGTGTTGCTTCGTCATCAGAGTAGTCCAATAGGGATGCACCGATACCACATTTCTGAAAACCGATACGAGTATGAGTACTACCATTTTCAGTACTTGCCGATACCGAGTACTACCGATACCGAGTACTGTCATTTTTGCCATATTTTTTTTGCCATAAATTATGTAGTTTTCTACCGGGGTGATATGGCCGAGAGGTGTAGACTATTTGCGTGCAAGGTTGTATGATTGACGATCAAACAGCACTGTCAGGAACTGAGGCAAGTGTTAATTTCGTTAGGAAAAAAAACTGTAAAGTGCAATACCTGTGAACAACACTGAAGTCAACCAAGCAAAATGTTGCGGAAGACCGGTGGTGGAATGGAGAGGGTAAGCGACCAACGGAGCGAAATGAGGCTAACTGTGACCACAAATTCTGACAGTCATAGTGGTATTTTTTTTGTAGGCCTAGCGAAAAATAAATCATTTATGAACTCACGTTTACGTCATGCGTGATGTATGCCTAGGCCGACAAACTCCTGATGTCCGAGTTGGTCTGGTGTTTAGGCCTACTGACACATTTATAAACACGCCCAGGCTATGGTTTGTGTATGGCCTATACAAACAAATTGCATTATTTGGAATATGTAATAGGACTACGTTGTTTTCCAACCGTACTGATGATCATGCACGTTTACATTGACAATCGCACAGAGTAGCCTTGAGACCACGGTACAAAGCACAGACAGCGCCTCTTCGGGGGACTGTCTGCTGGCATTGAAACGTTGACTGAGCTGCGCTTGTGCGCAACCTCTCTCCATTGTCGCGCAATATTAAACCCAGAAAATTACACTAATCATTGCAAATAACCTACACAAAGAATTGCATATTTAGCAGCTAAAATGTCTGGACAAGGCTGATATTTATTTCGATTAGAATAATGTCCAACTTTCGTAGTCAAGACTTGCTTTCTTGCGACATGTACCGATTGTTGAAGGGAGGACAGTGAGTTACCACATGCAACGGTTGGATTCACTTTAAAAAATAATAGTAAATTACTAATAATATTACTAATAATAATAATAATTTATTAGTGAGTAGCCTTTCATACAAAACTGTTAACAAGGCGAATAGCCGACATTTAAAAAAGACAGACAACGTTGGGGATCTTAGCGTAGGCATATGTCAGCGAAAGGGGGCGAAGTGTGGAGAGATGTTTAAAATGACAGCCTTGGGGGAAAATGTAATGAGGGACGGCAATGTTTCATGATAACATCTTCGCCATAGAAAAATGGGTAGGCCCTAATGGCCTTGGGTTGTTGTTGACGAATTTTTTTTTTTTGTTATCTGACGAAATTAGTCTAACCTTGAGAGTTAGGCTATATTTTCCCCAGATGGGAGAGGCTTTTTCCCCTCGAACGGACGCTGGCAAATGGCGCTTCACTAAACACTATATTGGCGCATCTGATTATGCTCAAACCTGAGCTCGACAATTCTTCAGTTTCTGTTCTGCGCTGCAGGAAACATTTGGCGCATGGGATTGGGACTGGTATCGGTTTATGGTATCGGCAACTGTTTGGCAAGTACGAGTACGAGATAAAAGTGGAGTATCGGGCCGATGCCCGATGCCAGTATCGGTATCGGTGCATCCCTAGTCCAATACCTAATCTGTAGTTAACTGAACATTGTTTCACAAAACGAAGACGAGTATTATTTTATAACATGAATATCACTTGCATGCTTCATCATGCTGATCCCTCGTTCTGAATCACTTATTTAGTACGAATGAGTCATTCAGAATCACCCTTTTTTCTGAGACTGCTAATGTAAAACGTAAAATGTAATGTGATGAATGACCTTGGTGTGTTGCAGATTCGGTACATATCTCAGACGCAGGGGCTGCCGGCCGAGTATCTCCTGAGTGCGGGCACCAAGACCAGCCGCTTCTTCAACAGGGGCCCCGACTCCAGCTACCCGCTCTGGAGGTTAAAGGTCAGTAGGGGCCACTAATGCTGGTGTGTTGCATGCAAGCGAATTGACAAAGTGAAGATCAGTGTTCCATTTCTTCTTGTGGGTTCTTCTTGTCGTATTTTCGTGGAGTTCTAAAGCCATAGTATTTAAACTGTTGATTTGAACATTTTCCGTACGTTAATTTGCATCTCTGTACTGTAAATGGGTTTCATCAGTGTGTACAGCTTGTTTAGGAAGTGATTTTAGCCTTTGGATGCCATGAAAATGCATTTTCTCAACAGCATTTGTTAAAACTATTGCTGATATGCTGTAAGCAAAATTATTGATCTTGACAATCAAATGATTATGGGATGTGTCAATTGATATAGGATTGACGCATGTGTGATTGAGTGTCTTCATGTGTTGTTTGATCATGCTGCATTATTAACTCTGGTGTTCGCCCACAGACCCCTCTGGAGCACGAGGCAGAGATGGGCATCACCTCCAAAGAGGCGCGAAAGTATATCTTTAACTGCCTCGATGACATGATGCAGGTAAAAGTTAAAGTTGAGTTTCGTTTTCTACTCTTCACACCACACACCACTTCAGAGCCCAGGTGTTTAAGGTAGCGCTCTCCATCTCTTTATAATACAAATTTAATTCCCCCTGTGTGTGTGTCGACGTGATTAACATGCAGTGTGTGTCTGCCCCCTACATACACACACACAGGTGAACATGACCACACACCTGGAGGGCACGGACATGTTGGCGGAGAAGGCGGACCGCCGGGAGTTCATCGACCTGCTGAAGAGGATGCTGCGCCTGGACGCCGACAAGCGCATCACGCCCTCCAAGACCCTCGCACACCCCTTCGTCACCATGAGCCACCTCCTCGACTTCCCACACAGCTCCCAGTGAGTGTCCGTGTGTGTGTGTGTGTGTGTTCGTGACAATAAGCCACCTCCTAGGCGTCCCACACAGCTCGCAGAGAGTCTCTGTTAACAAGCTCTGTGTGTGTTTGTGTTTGTGACAATGAGCCACCTCCTCGACTTCCCACACAGCTCCCAGTGAGTCTCTGTTGACTGGCTGTGTGTGTGTGTAACTGTCTGGAAGCTGTGTGGGACGTACAGTGTTAACAAGGTGTGTGTGTGTGTACCCACATTGCTCCCAGTTGGCAGGCTGGGGCCTTGCATGGCAGTGTGACACATGCAGCAGAGATGAACACTTATCTGTTCAAGTCAGTGCCCGGCATGGGGCCCTGACACTGAATATGTCCGTCTGTCCAGCCAATCAGATGATCGGTGTGGATTTATAAAGTGCCTTCAATACATACACAGAGTGCCTTCCAAAGCAGATTGAAGTTAAAATCTAAACATCTAATCAGTTGAGCCAGCTCAGGACCTGCATAGCTCAAGATGCATCGATACCCAGAGTAGTGGAGGGGGCTGCTAGCTGCACATTAATGTAGTGTACTTAATGTTCTCATTTATCCCGTTTAAGTTTATTTCTTTTGGGTTTTGGATACTTCCGTAGCTGGGTCTGCTTATGTAACGTCAAACTACCCATCCCAACACAGGTTTGTCCATTTACAGATTAGACAAATTGGCTAATTGAATTGGACAAATTGGATGATTTTAAAGTACTTTCTAAATGATGTTATTTGATCTGACTGGTAAGGGGTAGGGATAAACCTGACTTCTGTACTTCTGTCTCCTCTCTCAAAGCCCAGTGACATTCATACCAGGATGCAAAGATGGTTTATTTTCACATGCATAGACATACTGGATAGAGTAGGACATGCAGTGAAATTGGTGATGCCTGGATGTTCCTGACCACTGTCCCCTGTCTCCTAAACACAAGGGTCATCTATATATGTGACCTGTTCCGATCCCTCCCCTAAACCCCAGTATCATCTATGAATGTGTAGATGGGACTGGTTCCGATGTCTCCTCTGAACCCTATCATGTATGAATGTATATATGGGACTGGTTGCGATGTCTCCTCTCAACTCCATCATGTATCATGTATGGATGTATAGATGAGGCTGGTTCTGATCTCTCCCCAAAACCCCAGTGTCATGTAAGGATGTTTCTAACCCTTGTTCCCCCCTCCCCCAGTGTCAAGTCGTGCTTCCAGAACATGGAGATCTGTAAGCGCAGGAGCAGCTCGTATGACGGCGGGAAAGCCCTGTTTGCTGCTAACACCGTCCCCGGCACCGCGGGCAACCTCACAGTCACCTTCAGCAGCCAGCTCAACCAGCACAACCAGGTAGGGGCGCAGCAGGAAGTGATGTCACCCCAGGGGGGGGCCATTACCCCTCCAGAATGTGTTAATATATGTTCTATGTAATCACACGCACTAGATAATAATAATAACAAATGGAATGCTGTGTTCAGATTGAATACCATGGTATGCCTTAATTCCTTTAACTAATGAACTTGGTGGAGCATAACTGCTTGGGAAGTTATTTGTCGGCCTGCATTAATCAATTCTGTCGAATAATACACCTGGGCGGCTGTTTTCTCATGCTTAACAAAAGGGTTCAAAATGACACTTGCATAGCTCGACGTGAGTAAGCCTCAGTGATCTGACAGATTTTCTACAGAGGAGTGACTAAGTAAATCACTACCTACCTAGTCATATCTGTTCATCTCCAGGCTCAGCAGCACAGGCCATTCATTTCTGACATTGCAACACATGTGGCTCTGTCTTGCATTACATTACATTACATTACATTGCATTTGGCAGACGCTTTTATCCAAAGCGACTTACAAAAAAGGAGGACATAAGCAAACAGAGGTGTAAAGGGACACAGAGTAAGCAGACAACCTTTGGGACATACAGGGAGGTGCATGTGTCTGAAGTTTCCTGGGGGGAGGGACACTACAGACATATGTACTTCTGCATGGGGACAGAGAAAGAGAGAGTTGGTTTAGTGATTGTTAGTTTTGTTAGGAAGGGAAGCACTCCCGGAAAAGAAGGGTTTTTACAAGTATTTTACAGGTAGGGAGGGATGCCAGATCTTGCATAAGCTTACTGTCTGTCTTGCTCTTCCCAGGTGCCGTCAGCAGGTGGCGCTGTGCCGCTGCTGAACTACCAGCCGGCGCTGTACCAGCAGGCCACCATCAACATCCCGGGCCTGGCCCAGCCCAGCCTCCCCATGCAGGCCCGCACCACCCAGCTCTGCGCCCAGCCAGAGCCCTTCCAGCAGACCCTCATCGTCTGCCCCCCCACCACCATACAAGGTGAGGAGAGACACACACACACACACCCCACATCTATCTCCAGCGCTCTCTCAAGTCAAGTCAAGTCACACACACATGCACCCACACCCAATGCAAAACAGGGAGTTTTTCATCACCTTTTCCTCATCGTCTGCCCCACCACCACCATACAAGGGACACACACACACACACTCACACACACAGTGCAAGTTTACTACATGGGCAGAGCGTGAGGATCATGGCATCAGTGACGTCTGTACTTATTTAGTAAATTAACAGTGGCGCAGGCAAAAGACAGTTCATATCTCTTAGTACTTTTTCTCTGACTCAGTTTAGCTATTTGCAGCCACACTCAGTGCTGTGTGACTCAGCCTTGCTCTTAGCAGTATCTGCGCAGGAATAAACCCAGAGCTATTACAGTGCAGTCATTCTGTAGGTAGTGTTGTTACTAAGCAGCATGGGTTAAATATATGCTGCTTAGTCACTGTTGGTGTTTAGTCAAGTCGGTTTCTCCTAAACGGAGTTCCTGCCCTGAACAACTAAAGAGCTAAAAAGGCTGTAATGGAGCATAGAGTGACTGCTGTGTTCTCAGTACCTTTGTAGTACCTTTGCCAGAAAAGCTCAGTATGGTCTTGACGTGTTGAGTTGAGTCATGTGTAGTCAAGGACAAATACCAGCATAAAGACAATGACTCCTACATAATGCATATGTTGCATTATGTCACTGTTACATATGTGTATGTGTTACTTGCAGTATGTTACAATCTTCTTCTTCTTATTGTTCTTAGTCTTCTAATAATACAGGACCGACATTAATGTTTTTGTTGTTGTTGTTATTGTTATCACTACTATAATTATACAGGACAGCCAACACAGACATTATTGTATTATCATTATTATTCTTATTATTGCTATTATTAATGAATGGATGTTGTGTTTCCTTCCTGCAGGGCTTCAGTCTTCCAGTAAGGGCTCCTCCTACCCGGTGAGGATGGACAACTCGGTGCCCCTGGTGCAGCAGAGCCAGTCCTCTCAGCCCCTACAGATCCAGCCCAGCATGCTCACACAGGTAACGCACATCAGGAGAGAGAGAGAGTGTGTGTGTGTGTGTGTGTGTGTGTGTGTGTGTGTGTGTGTGTCAGTGCCCCTGGTGCAGCAGAGCCAGTCCTCTCAGCCCCTACAGATCCAGCCTAGCATGCTCACACAGGTAACGCACATCAGGAGAGCGTGTGTGTGTGTGTGTGTGTGTGTGTGTGTGTGTCTGTCTGTCTTTGCTTGTGCTTCGTTCCTGGTGACCGGCGCTGTGTGTGTGCTCTTGGGAGTGTTGTGGGACAAACGTGTGTGTGTGTTTGTGGCAGCCATGGCTACTGTAGTGATGACAGCCATGAGACGCCCATTAAGCCAACAGCCAATCAGCTTTCAGCCCGCAGACCTGCTGCCTGACCGTCTGGTGAGATGAGCTCACAAGCGAGCGTGTGTGTGTATGCGTGCGCGCGTTTGTGTGTGTGTTTGAGTGTGTGTGTGTGTGTGTATACTGTGCACGCACTACACGACCAGTTGTGTGTGTGTGTGTGTGTGTGTGTACTGCGCACCGTACCCCTGGTTCTGTGTGTGTACTGCGCACGCATGCCCCTGTGTGTTGATGTTTGTTTTGTATCCTGACCACTATCTGACCCCCATGTGATGTGACCTTTGCCCTCTCCCCCCTGGGTGACCCTCCTCCCTCTCCCCCCTTCCCACCCCCACCCCTAGGGCTCCTGCACGCCTCTGATGGTGGCGACGCTGCACCCCCACTCCGCTGGGGTGGCCCCCCAGTACCCCTTGCCGCTGGCGCTGGGCTGTGGCGGGGCGCGGCCCCCCCTCCTCGAGCAGACGGCCGCCGTGCTGGTAAACGGACCCCCCCACTCCCTACCTCGCCCCGCCCACCCGCCCGCCCCAAAACACCCACACCACAACAAACCACCACACACAAACAAAATGGCCTCTTTGCCTCCCCCTTTCCTCTCTGTCTCTTCGTCTCGCTCTCTCTCTCACTCTCTCCTCACTCACCGTCTCTTTCTCTCTCTCTCTCTCTTTCTCTCTCTCTCTCTCTCTCTCTCTCTCTCTCTCTCTCTCTCTCTCTCATGCTCTCTGCCTCTCTCTCTCTCAGTTCTCGCTTGTGCTCTGTCTCTCTCTCTCTCTCTTTCTCTCTCTTGTCCTCTAATAAAAGCTTCTAAATCTCCACTTTGCTTTTTAGGATCTTTTCTCTTTCTTTCTTTCCATTGCTTTTGCTTCTTTCTTTTTCAGAACACCTTTTGCTCCCTTTCTCTCTTTCTCTCCTTTTCTCTCTTCCCCTTCCTTACTCTCTCTCTGTCTCTCTCACGCATTTTCTCTCGCTCTCCTTTTCTCTCTTCCCCTTCCTTAGTCTTTCTCTTTCTCTTTCTCTCTCTCTCTCTCTCTCTCTCTCTCTCTCTCTCTCTCTCCCTCTCTCTCTCTGCCCCCCGCCCCCTCACACACACACACATTCTCTCTGTGCAGGTTTGCAGGCATGGGACGCATGTGCTGACTCGTCTGAGCTTGGCTTGCAGCTTCTCCTTCCTCCATGACCCGACCCCCCCCCCCCCCCCCTTCCGAATCCCTTCCCCCTCTGCAGCTCTACAGCTTCTCTGATCTCCTTCCCCTCATCCCTTCATCCCTCCCCTCATCCCTTCATCCCTCCCCCCATCCCTCATTCCTCCCCTCCCCCCTCCACAGCTCTCTAGTCCTCCGTGGAGATGGTGTGATGTGGCCTCAGCCAACTCCTTTAGCAGACACCACTTACAGCAGCCTCTCTCTCTCTCTGTCTCTGCCTCTCTATGACTGCGTTCACATGGTGGGATTGGTTTGGTTTGGGATTGGTTCACAACGGGTGGTCTGTCCCCCAAGTCCCTGTTCACATGCAGTTCGTCTAAGCGGATTCGGCGGGAGTTCCGGCCCTTTCCGCTACGCTATTGGGGGCGCTGTAGTCAACTTCTATCTTTCTATTATTATCTTTTAATACAAGGAACGTCTCTTCCACGCATAACTCTTGAACCACTCATCCGATTGATCTCAAATTTGGACAGCGTCATCATAATGTTGCCAGTGTGTGCAGTACCAAGTTTCGTGTTGTTTGGGCAAAAAATGCCAAAGATATCGGTCAAACCGTGCCGACCCAGCCATGACGACCCAGGCTGATAAGATTTACAATGCTATATGCTACAATGTTGGACATAACGCGACTAACGACACATAACTAAAATAATGGACATAACACGAGTAAACATTTGCCCACAACAAAGCTGCTACGTAGGTAAGATGTATCTTATCATATACGCAACAGCAGACTACAGCACTGCACACATATGCCTACACATACAGAGGACAGTAGAGGAGACTGAACTTTTCACCTCTCATTCAGGTTATTCCACATCGCAAAACAGTGGCTAAAGAAAATCTTACAAGTCAGTCAGTGCAAATGTATTTACATAGCCTCCTCCTTTCACCTGATATTATTACCCACTTAAACAATAAGGTGGTTTAAACAAAAACGTAATACTCTGGCACATCTTCTATGGGCTCTGCACTGTTCCTACTAAATAAAGACAATAAACAAACTTTCTGGCGGCATACAAACATGGTGTTCCAGGAGTTTGACGCATTCGCGTACGTGTTGTGCATTCTGCTGTGTTAGAAAGTCTGTATGAAGGAACAAACTGCGTTTTTTATTTCGTTGATACATGCGCAATACATGAAAACCAATCCGATCCCGTTCACATGGCAGTCGAAGTGGTTTCGAAACAGCCCCGGCCTGGAGTCGCAGGGGGATTAGGAAAACCAATTCCAATCCAAACCAATCTCCGTTCACATGAAGCTGGTACGATCCCAAACCAGTTCCAAGTGGTTTCGACTTGTCCATGTGAACGCACTCTATGTCTCTGCCTCTCTCTGTCTCTGCCTCTCTCTGTCTCTGTCTCTCTCTCCTCTCTCTCTCTCTCTCTCTCTCTCTCTCTCTCTTCTGTCCTCTCTTGTTCTTCCTCCCGGTCTCTCTCTATCTCCCCCCCTCTCTCTCCTAGCTCAGTCCACTGTGGTGGTGCTCTGTCCACAGGTCCACTCGTGCGGTCTTGAGGGCCTTTTTTTGCCGTTTCTTCTTCCTGCTTTAACAGGGAGTCTCCGCCCCCTAACCTAACCACGCCTCCTCTTTTCTCAGCTCCTCACCGATTGGTTCTTCCTTAGCAGGGCAGCTGGACATTGGATGCCTGCTTCACTGTGTTGCTCTCTCCCCTCCCCCACTGCTCTCCCATTGGCTGCGCTGCACTGGCTCTGTGGTAGTGCTGCATGACCTGCTCGGCTTGGCTATAGCCCGACAGAGGGCCCCCCCCTCTCTCTAACGCTCCAGATTGTTGCAGGTCGCCGTTGGGGAGCAGGGGCAGAGACCACCACCCCTGCTTGTGCATCTGCATCAGCATTGCCAAATGACCGACTGAAGTGTGTGTGTGTTTGTGTGTGTGTGTGAGAGATTGTGGTTGTGTGTGCACTGCTGGCTGTGAGATGGTGTGTCTGCAGTGTTGAGTGATGAGCATGTTGTTGGCCGATGCCCCCCCCCCGAGTAATGCTGTGCATGGCGCACTGGCTTATCAAACACAACTGCCCCCACCAGCATCACCTAGTCACCCCCCCAACCCCATAGCAGCTGACTCTGGGTGCACTCCCGCCCTGACCCACCAGGGGGCGGTATTCCAAGTAGGTCACTTAACCCAAAGAAAATGGTAAACTTCCTATCAGAAAAAATCTTTGCTTTGCCAAAAAAGCTTGCAGTATATTTCATCCATCATCGCAGACATATCCCACAGGCCAAAGTCTTAAAGCTCTTCCTGGGCTCTACCAGTAGTTTTACCACTTATTCAATTTGGGAGGTTTACCACTGGCTTTGGGTACACAAACCCACATACGTGACTCTACCTGCTTCCTGGAATACCCCCATCCCCAGGTCTGTATTGGATCAGAACCAGGTCCGTATGGGATCAGGATGTGGGGGGGGGGGGGGGGGGGGGGGGTGCTGCTGCTGGTTTCAGCTGCTATCTGGGCCTCAGGTACCACTGCCTCAAGAGCAGCACAAGTCTGACTCTAACCGCCCCCCTGCCTCCCCCTCCAGCATCTGTGGTTCTGGTCCAATGGCCTAAGGGGCCAAAGCTAAGAATGTGCGGCCCAGTAGAGTTAAGCCAACATGCCTCCAAATAGTTACCTCAAGAGTCAGTCTAAGACGTGCTCTCTGAGCGATGCTATGATTGACCTGGCCAGTGTAGTCTAATGCCTTTTTTTCCCCCTCTCTTGTCTTGTGTGTATGCGTGTGTGTGTGTATGCGTGTGTGTGTGTGTATGCGTGTGTGTGTTTGCACCCGTGTGTGTGTCTGCGTGTGTGTGTGTGTGTGTGTGTGTGAACAGCAGGCCTGGCCGTCGGGGACCCAGCAGATCCTCATCCCGTCCACGTGGCAGCAGGTTGGGGGGGTGTCGCTGCATGGGGGGGGTCACCAGGCCGTGGAGTCGCCCCTGGAGACGCTCGTCACGGACGCCTCGGCCCAGCACACACCTGCCTGGAGGTGAGCCAGCCCAGCGGGCCCCCCAACCTGATGCTCCTTTTACATTACATTACATTTGGCAGACTCTTTTATCCAAAGTGACTTACAAAAAGGAGGACATAAGCTGACAGCGGTGTAAAGACGCTCCTCTCCCTATGGTTATTTGATAAGATCCAGGTTGTGTTGGTCAAATGAGTTAATTTGTAAGCAACTGCACTTCTTTTAGTAGCTTGAAGACTTTCATCCAAAAGGCTTCTTCAGTTCTGGAACTGAAGAAGCAGTCAAGCTACTAAAAGAAGTCCAGTTGCTTTCAACTTAGGCTACAAAGGTGCAAGGTAAAAGTGTCAGCGTGTCAAGCGAGGAAGCATTGTAGAAACAAAGGAGTATATAGATAAATAATGAATGCCTATTTATATTAAGTAGTAGAAGGACAATGGGCCATGTACAGAAGTTGTGAATAATTTAGCATTGACTTGATAGTTCCTCAGTTGGGAAATTTACAGTGTTGTGAAGGATAGGAAAAATAGGAAGGAAAAGCTGAAAGCTTTATGTGCATGTCCCCTAGTTTAACCAAAAGTGTGTGTGTCTAGTGTGTGTGTGTGACCCATGTGTGTGTTATCTTTGTCCTCAGGGCGTCTCACGGTGGGCAGCACAGTGGGGTGCTGCAGCAGAACCCCCACATCCTGGGCGGGAGCTTGACCCTTGACCCCTCGCAGTCCCTGGGCAGAGGGGGGGCGCACGGGGGCCGCTCACAGCAGGAGAGGGGCGGGGGCAAGAGGAACAGGGGGCGGCGCCAGGATAGCAGGAACAGGTATGACCTCACTTCCTGTCGTGCAGTAGATTACATTACATCTCTTAGCTGAGAGAGTACTAGTTATTTACTCCCCCACATCCATTCTTCCTACTGGAACAGGATTAGTACAACTGACCGTAGTACAGTTGACTCTGTTGGACCTTCTGCCTTAAAAAGACTATTTGGTAGTTTAAGCCTTAAAATACCCCTCCCACACCCTTTTATTTCCACAATACATTTACAGGATGTGTTATTGAATTATCACTTTTTTTAATCAATACTTATGTGACACTATAGTTATCATGAATTATGATATTATTCTGACAAACGTTTCTTTAGCATGCAAAGTGACATTAATAAAAATCTGTCATATAGCAGGACTGCGATATAACGGGGGAGCACTGTACACACTTTCAGCTATAATGTGTGTGTTGACTGCTTGTTGGTGGCAAGTGTGTGACCACGAGTGTGTGTTTGTTTGTTTGTGTTTCCCTCTGTAGTGGCCCTGTTATTGGCACACCAGCATACAACGTCACGCTCTCTCAGCCAATCGTCATCTCCGACACGCCCAGCCCCGCCGTCAGCGTCATCACCATCCACAGCGACACAGAGGACGAGGATGAGAGGAAGTTCCACCCCGCCAAGTAAGGCTACTTCCTGTGGCTATTCCACCTCCTCCCCCCACTCCATGTGTGTTAGCGCCTCTATGTTAGCCTCTTAGTGGGGCTTTGGGCTTGTTTGAAACGACTGGCTGGCCGAGTGGCTGCCTTAAAGCAATGCATTCTGGGCTTGATATGGTGACATGTTTGGACAGTCTTGTTCGAACGTCACCTTACCACACCACACCACACCATACCCACCCATGTGGTGCAGTGACGTTCGGATGAGTGTCCGAAAACATCACTATTTTAGGTCCAGAATGCATTGCCTGTCTCAGTGGGGCAGTGGGCTTGTTTGAAATGTCTGGCTGGGTGGCTGGCTTAAAGCAATGCATTCTGGACCTGAAATGGTGACGTTCGTGTGGTCTCGTTACCATACCCACCCATGGAGATTGTCTAAAAACGTCACTATTTCAAGTCCAGAATGCATTGCTTTAAGTCAGCCACCCAGTCATTCCAAACAGGCCCACTGATGCATTTGACCACGGCACTCGACAGCATATCCTTGGCTGTCTTGCCAATTCCTTTGTGTAAACATACAGTAGATGAGAAATGCCATATTTACACATAAAATAGTGTTTTTATTATTTTGTGCGTTGCTAATTTGCTAATTGTCCTCTGCCGTCTCTTTCTCCAGCTGTGGGCCCAACCAGCGTGCCAATGTCATCAGCTGTGTGACGGTGCACGACTCTGACTCGTCCACGGCCAGCCCGCTGACCCCGCGACCCCGCCACGCCCTCCTGCGCGGGGCGTCCACGCGCGGCTCCAAGTCGCTGGCGGTGGTGGCCCCGTCGGTCAAGGGGGTCCAGCAGGGGGAGGGGGCGTCCAAAGGGCTGTCAGGTCAGTAGCACACACACACACACACACACACACACACACACACACACACACACACACACACACACGGCACACTAGTGCAAGTCACTGAGACCTGGGGCCTGTTTGAAACGACTGGCTGGTCGAGTGGCTGGCTTAAAGCAATGCACTGTGCACTTGTGTAGTGATTGTTTTTGGACAGTCTTGGCCGAACGTCACTGTACCATGCCGTACACACCACACCATGTGGTACGGTGGCATTTGGACGTGATTGTCCAAAAACGTCACCATTTCAAGTGCAGACTGCATTGCTTTAGGTCAGCCACTCATTTCAAACAACCCCATTGTATGAACAATTTACTTTAATCACTGTGTATGTGTGGTTTTGGCTTCCTTGTGTGTTGTGTTTACCTGGTTTCTCTGTCGCCCCCTGCAGGTCACTCCCAGAGCGGCTACGTGAAGCCCAAGCGTGCGGCCACCAGACAGCCCTGCAGCTCAGGGGAGAGCATAGAGCGCCACCTACAGGCCCCCAGCAGATCACAGCCCCTTAACCTCAGCCAGGTAACACTCATACTGCACACACACACACCTGCAGTCCTGCACACCTATGATTTTTTTTTAAGTAGTGACGAGTCCTAGACCTTAAAGGAGTAATTCACTGTGGGCTTGTTTGAATGGCTGGCTTAAAGCAATGCATTCTGGACTTGAAATGGTAACGTTTTTGAACAATCTTGTCTGAACATGACTATACCTATACCACATCGTACGTTCAGACGAGATTTTCCAAAAATGTCACTATTTCAAGTCCAGAATTCATTGCTTTAAGCCAGTCCGTTGTTTCAAACAAGCCCTGTATGTTCAGCATACACACATGAGATTGTGTTGGGCTTGCAGACTCATGTTTCTCTCCTTCTCCTCCTCCAGCCCACTCTGGTCTCGTCCTCTTCCTCATCTTCCTCATCCTCCTCGTCCCAGGACCGGGGCACGGGGGGCTCCCTGCGTCGCCAGCACACCTACCCCCCCTCGGGTGGTGGGGGTGGGGGCTCAGGGGGGGTGGGGTCCTCGTCCCACATCGGGGGGGGGCACCCCCACTACCGTCTCCCCGAGGCCGTGGTCCCGGTGCCCTTCAGCAGTGCGGTGGCCCCCAGCAGCCTCTACACCTACCCGGCCTCCGCGGCCCTGGCCTCGGCCTCCCACGCCATGGAGCAGCTGCTGGGCCACAGTAGCAGCAGCACGGCCTCTCCGTCCTCCCTCCGCGGACCCCCCCACTCCCACGCCGCCCACTACCCCCCTGGCCTGGTGAAGGACTCGGTGGCGGCCGGGGTGGTCCATGGGCTTCCTGTGTCCGTGTCCCAGTACCAGCAGAGCTTCCCCCCCCACCCCTACGTCACCGCCACCGGAGCAGCAGGGGGGGCCGCCAGGGCTGAGGCAGCGGCCGCGTACGGGGGCTACCAGCTGAGCCCGCGCAGACTGACGCAGTACCCCTACTTATGAGGGTACACCCCTCATGTGTGAGCGTTTTAGGCTGGGGGAGGAGAGGAGAGGGGAGGAGTGGGGAGGGGAGGGGGTACACAGACAGGGAGGGAGGGAGGGGCAAACAAGACCATTAGACCACACAACCCCCGCCCCCCCTAATCCACCTCCCACCCCAACCCACCCCCCAATCCTAACCCCCCTCCCACAATGCCCCCCTCCCTCCACCTCAGCACCTCATTGGCACACCTGTACGGATTTCAAGGAAACTGCTGCGTTTCTTTTTTTAGAGAAAAAAAAGACCTGGTTCAGCTTTAACTGGTTTTACACATACTATTTAACAATTTTAGAGAAAAAAAAAAGAAACTTTCTAAGACATTGGTATTTAGAATTATTTTACCATTATCAATTTGTATTTTCACTGAATGTTTGTTTTATTTTTTTCCCCCCTTTTTTTGTTTTTAGTTAAGTTGCTTTTAAAACGCAAAGGTATTGCAATAGAAAGTCCTTGTTTAAGATGCTGACAAGTGTCCCGTTTTACTGAAAGTGTTTTGTGTTTTAGTGCAATAGAGGAACACTATCTACCCCTGTGCTGGCTGTGGTGGCAGGAGGCCGGAGAGACTAAGGCAGCTCCTGGCCTCCGTGTCACACCCCCCCCCGACAGGTTTCACACTAATCTACCCAGTGGGGCCCGTAGCCGTGGGCCCCCTCCCCAGTCTTAGTAGCGTCACTGGTCCTTCCGTGTTTTGTGTTACACGTCATGTTTTTTATTTACAGTCTATACTACTTTCATTTTATTTTTCTTCTCTGTCTCTCTCTCTCTTAAATTATGTCATGACCCTGCTCTGGATGCACATGTGTGTGAGCGAGCGAGCGGGTGGGTTCACCCAACTGTCAACAAGGCTCACCGTGACGACGCCAGGGTGGGGGTTGAGGGTTGGAGGGGAGGGGGGGTTGAGGGATCGAGGGTTTTGAAGAGACACAGAAGGATGCTGAGAGGGCATGCTGATTGAGACTGTGGTATCCCTACTTGAATCATGTAACCTGCAGGCGAAAGGCACTGCAGACGCTGGAGAGCAATAGGAGAAGATGATGATCGTAGCCTAGCGACCTGCTAGCCTAGCGACCTGCTAGCCTAGCGACCTGCTTCCACAGACGTGTGTGTTTGCTTGGGTGGTTTGTTTAGGATTGTTTACCCATGTTTAAAATGTTTGGATCTTTTTCCCGACTAGAGTAATCCATGTTTGGAAAAGGGAAAGGAAAAATCTCTATTGATTTGGAAAAAAAAAAAGTCTCCCAAAGTGTGATTTGTGGTCCTTGCTTAGGTGTATGAAACAAGAAATGATATAGTTAGACATTGATGCATTGATTAATTTTATCCCCCTATTTTTGAGTTTCCTTGTGTCTGTTCTAGAAAGTACTTTAGGAAACCATTTGTCTAATTGTTAATCTGGTTAAGTCCTCCATCTTGTCATGTTTAACTAGAGGAAGTACCCTCCCTGTGGCCAATCCTCCAGTACTTCTCTGTCCATCCATCCTTTCATCCATCCCTCCATCCATCCATCCACTCAGTCATGGTACAGACGGTATGAGTCATAGGCCCTGGACTGACCCTTGTCAAGACCCACCCACTACATTCCTTGGTTAAGCTCTCCATCCTTTCATCAATTCATCCATCCATCCTTCCTGCTGTTCACACCTGGTATTTCAGTAACAACAATTGTAGACTGTTCCAGACTGTCACATTTGTTCAATAAAAGAAGCAAGACTCTACAGTGTGCCTTGTTTGTGTCCAGACAATAGTTTCATACTGCTGTGTTGAGTAAGTTGTTGTGCTCAATACAAAGGTGGACAAAGCAGATTCAGACAGTAAAAGTCTTGCCATGTTTTCCCTCTGCCTGTACTCTCAACACAGGTGATTTTACTAACTAGCTCATCTACCTAGTGATCAGCTGGTTCAGTGGATTGGCTGGAACAAATATGTGGCAGGACTTTTACTTTCTGAACCCGGGATGTCCACCTCTGGCTAAATGCATAGCATTGCTGTGTGGAACGATGGGAATTCTAAAAATGTCGCCGTACAAGGCAGCTTGGGTCAGGTGAAGGAAGTGAGGGCAGTCTTCTGAAATGGGGGATTTTTCTTTATCTTAACACCTCAGCACATAGCAGGAAATGATGATGATAAAGATGGGGAAAATTTAATCTGTTTATGAAATCACTTCCTGGGGGTGGGGCTTCTCCTTGGCTCCTCCTCCTCAGCGCTGTTCCTTGTGCTCCAGTTTGTGCACCTCCTCCATGATGCCACTCAGATTCAGCAGGAAAGACTCAATCTGGACACATCAACCAGAACCAAAAGAGCTTAAGTTGCATGCATTACATTACATTACATTACACTTAGCAGACGCTTTCTTCTCTACGCTTACGACTTACAAAAAGGAGGACATTATAAGCTAACAGACGTGTAGAGGAACACGGAGTATGCAGACTACCCTCATACACACGAGGAGATGCATGTGCCCAAGTTTCCCGAAGTAACTAAGTTCTGGCCTCATCTCCGAAACCGTTAGAGCTAGGATGCTAAAACTTGGGATTCTTTCAGTTGCCAAAAGGTCAACAGGTACTTGTACATGAAAAATTAGGCCCTTGGAAGAGTTGCACCTGGAAAGTCTTTGAATTGAAAAGTCACAGAATGGCCCTTTAGTATCTTCCTAAGCTGTAGCACGGAGAGTCTGTCGACTCTGGCGTCCCACCTGAGAGAGCTGCTCCAGGGTGGCGTCTGGGGAGAGGTCCTTGTGGTTTCTCTCCTTGCCGCACGTGGACACAAACAGGTTGAGCGTCGCCATCTTGATGGTGCCCAGGAGCAGCGTCTTCTTGGCGGCCGTGTTCTGTATGTGTACCCAGCGGGACTCCTGTGGGGCGGGGAGAACGTTAGTGAGGAACGCGATCGCACCCAGAGAACCACAGCCCTCCACACCAGTTTGTTTTTTTCCGGAAGATTGAAGATTAAACACTTAATTGCCATGCAAGTTGCTAGGGATCTGCTTCAGTGTCAGTGTTCAGTGTCATTGACAGAAGACAGGAAAACACATTACACACAACACACACATTTACTCTGTGTTCTTATACACCTCTGTTAGCTTGTTATGTCCTCCTTTTGTAAGTCGCTTTGGATAACACGTCTGCTAAGTGTAATGTAATGTAACATAGGAAAAATATGAAAACATGAACATTAACATAACCATGCAGGACTTGAGAATAAGGTATATTCTAATCTATTCTATTCTAAATATTTCCTAAGTGATTCACAGTGTTTGCTTTCACCAAGACCAGGGCAGGTCTAACTCTGAGTGTGGCCACACTGACTGCAGACTAGGTAGGGCCAGGTAGGTGGGGCAGGGCTGTACTGCACTGCTCTGCTGTGTCAGATAGGCACTGGCTGTCATAATACTAATAGGGGGCCCCAACGCCTAACTGGTCTTTCATCCAGTCACACGGCACGGAGGGGAGGGATTGTTGCAGTCACGTGGCCACTGGGCAGATGCTTGTGTGTTTGTGTGTGTGTGTGTGTGTGCGTGTGTGTGTGTGCATGGTTAATTTGAGGGCTTTGTTTTGCTAACCCGCTGAACAGCATTTGAGGCGCAGCAGCTTGGTGTGCCTTAAAAACCATAATCCTGCTGATCCCAGTTAAGTGTGCTGCTGGTCATGAGCTTTAGCGCCCCCTACAGGACACTGGCGGACTCACACCCTCACTCACTCGCCCACTCACCCACTCTCTCACTCACTCACCCACTCCCTCACTCCCTCCCTCCCTCCCTCACACACACACTCACTCGCTCACTCACCCACTCACTCCCTCGCTCACTCACCCACAGCATGGCCTCACTCCCTCCCTCCCTCACACACACCCTCCCTCACTCACCCACAGCATGGCCTCCCTCCCTGCCTCCCTCACTCACTCCCTCACTCACCCACAGCATGGCCTCACTCACTCACACACACACTCCCTCCCTCCTTCCCTCACACACACACTCCCTCCCTCCCTCCCTCACACACACACTCCCTCACTCACCCACAGCATGGACTCGCTGGTCACCGTCTCCACCCTGATCCCAGTTTAGTGTGCTGCTGGTCATGAGCTTTGGCACCCCCTGCAGGCCACTTCCTGACCAACTCACTCACCCACAGCATGGCCTCACTGGTGACCGTGTCCAGCTCTGTCTGCAGCAGGGCCAGCTGGTTGCTGAAGTGTATGATCTTGTCGTCGCCCTGCTCGATGTACTGGGTCAGCTGGGCCAGCGCCTTGTTGACGGACACCTCGCCCTCCTTGGAGTGGCGCAGCAGGTCCTCGCGCGTCTGCACCAGCGTGGCGAAGCGGGACATCACCTGGCGGGGCTCGTCGAACTACACGACATGCCGGGGGCGAGAACAGACAGAACAACACTGAATGCAGGAGAATGTTAGCCTGGTAGACCAGCCTGGTATTAGCCTGGTACAGCAGTCCCTCCTACTACACTTCATTTCGTACACAGGGTCTGGCTGCGGTTTCATTGACATGGTTGTCTTAGGCAACATCTTGCCTGACCAATCAGTGTAAAGGGGGAGTGTTAGTGAGCGATGACATCAACTTTGTGTGGTACATTTAAATTGTAGTCAGTAAGCAGGCTTATAGGCAGGCTAATTGCATATGTCACAACCAGCGTTAGTGATTGGGTAAAGGCAGATCCAAACTTTAGCAGAATGTCTCGGAATAAACTGCGCAGCTGACTTTCATTCTCATGCCCTATAGTTGGATCTTTTCAGGGGCCCAGCCACCTCCAAAAGGAAATTAGGAGGATAAACATAAAGCTTTCTGAGGCCCAGGCCCACCACTCACCTACACATAGTTCTCGCTAAGCTCCACCTGTCACCTGTTATTTGTAAGGGACCATTTACAGTTGCTAACATAAATGTTTCCATTTGATGCACTGTACCAGAGTTAGCCTAATTAGCTAGGCTAGTTTACATCTGCAGTCCCTTTTACATCTGCCTCCCTAATACCTCATGCTAAGCTCCACCTGTCAGGCACGCATGCATGCCAGTGTGTCCACTTCCCCACCCCCCCGCCATTACCTGCTTGCACAGCCTCACTACTCTCAGCAGATAGTCTGGGTAGATGTGGTTGCGCTCTGCCTCTCGGGCCAGCCGGTCCCTCTCCTTGGTCAGCGTGCTGAGCTCCTCCTGTAGGGCCTTCAGCTCCGACACCTTCTGCCGCACCACCTCCCTCTCGTGCTCCGCCTTCTTCATGGCCCGCACGCGCTTCACCTCGTTCTCCTGGTGGTGGTCCAGATACACACGTGCACACACACACATGCACATATGCATGCAGAGACACACACACACACACACACATGCATGCACAGACACACACATGCACACACACACACGCACACACACACACACACGAGCGCGTTACACAAATGCAACATCTGTTGCATACAGATTTCACAGAGGTATACACTAATAGCACATATCATATAATTGTAAACAATAAACATTGTCTTTATAATTTGCACCTTAATAAACCCATAACCCTGCCATTTATTATTTCTTTCTTAAGTGTTTCAGAGATAAAACAAGTGCATTTATGATCAGAGAAGGTTACATAAACATAAACATAAACACACACACACACACCTTTAGAAACTGATCAAATTTCATTAAGTTAGCCTTGATCTCTGTCTCCTTGGCTCTCAGCTCTTCCTTCCTCAGTCGCTGGTTCACAACAGTGATGTTAAAGTCCTAAGCACACACAAGGAGGAGATATGCACAAACTTTAAGTTGGCTTTCTTAAAGGGTGGCAGTTAAGTGGTTTTTTTCATACAGGTATGCAGTAAGCATTAGTGAGAAACTCCCTTGACAGCTGAAATACAGACATTTTCCTTTTTGTAAGTCACTTTGGATAAAAGTGTCTGCCAAATGCAATGTAATGTAACGTAATGTATTGTCTATCCGTGTCATTGTCTCTGTCACCTCCTTGACAAGCTGCATAGCCTGATGGATGTCATACTCCTGCTGCTTCTTCTTCAGTAGATGGGTCGCAGGAGACAAGAAGTCTTCACTCTGTTTCCGGCTGTTGGGAATTTAGGGAGGTTGCAACGTCATGCATTTGTTTCAGTTACAAAACAAGCAACTTTCATAGCTCCTATTAACTAAGATTTTACTTACAAAAGCTGATTTTGCTGGAAAGTAGCCTTGAAATTCTCAGCTAACGTTTTGGCCTTGTTGTGATCCATATTTAGATCCATTTATAATAAATGCCCTCCAAGGTCCAAGAAGGAGGCTTTATAGGATCCTTTTTAGGATCCTTGTGTTTAATACTCAAACTGGGAAAGGGCATAATAATGGTATCGTAGCAACGTGATGGTACAAAGTGATTGGTAAAGAAAATTGCGTGAGTGTCACTGTTGAGTCATTTGATTACTATCTTCGATACTCCTGATTCCGGTTCCTTGCGGTGGCTGATTCCAACCTTGTCCACTAGATGGCGGAGTACACAAATAGAACACTTGTACTACAGCTGGACACTGCCTGCGTCATCGCTGGAGAGAGATGTGTGTGGTGTTTGCTGGCAGGCAGCAAACATACTGGGAGTGGGACAATGATGTACCCTATGCAGTACGAGTCCGAAGTGATGTGTCTACATATGTCGGCGCTGTAAGGATAATGCAGCTTATTTGCAACTCCGCTTCACTGCCGTTGGCCTCCCTCTGGTTTCACCCCCAAGATTTTCGCGGCTAAATGGTCACCAGGTGAAACTCGCAGGAACCTTTAAAATGCGTGGCGATTTATGCATTAAGAGGTGGCATTTCTTGGTGGGGTTAGCGGAACCACTGGCTAACTGAACTAGCAATTTTCTACAGTTCATTAAGTAGCTTTAGCTAGCCACCTAGCTGTCGTAGTTTCATTAGCCTGCTCCCTTCATGGATGTCAAATAAAATCTCGTCAACATATGTAACGTTTTGCCACGTTACATTACACGTCAGTGCTTTTTGGTACTGCCAGGTACAGTACAAATCCTTGTCTTCCTATTAAACATTAACGATACTAACATTGGCTGTGAGTTAGCCAGACTAGCTAGCCAGCTAATATGGTAAAAATTGTCTAAGCTACTAAGGCTATGTTATGAACTTTAAATTGCCCCGCAGTTGCTAGCTTTCGGGTCTTTGTGTGTCAGTGAAATCGCCTAAGGTCTATGCCATGTGTAAATGTGGAAGCCAGCAGAATTCACTGTCAGTCAGCGCCAGGTTTTGGAGTAGCTAATGCGTTATATTAAGGACGGTAATGTTTATAAAACACAGTTGCAGACACAAACCTGGAATGATAGGGAAGCTATATTTTTTCCCTATCTCGCACTGCAATAACGTTGCACAGTTTCATGTGTCAATATATGTATATGTGGGTGCAGTAAGAAACGCCCTGAGTAAAAATCTTTACGCTGTTGATGTTGTCATTGCTGCTGTGACCCGGAGGGAGGGGATCGATTAGTCTTATCGTCTGCAGACCATTAATATTCTACTGTCATATTCCCTCTGCTCCGCATGAAATATTCAGTGGTGTGTGGAACCAGGCCCAGTAGGAAGACTCTCAGGTTCAGGGAATCAGTTCAGAATTCTGCCCTGCAGTTTGCCAGAGGAGAGAGCAGATGTTTATCTCTCTCTCTCTCTCTCTCTCTCTCTCTCTCTCTCTCTCCCTCCCTCTCCCTCTCTCCCCCTCTCTCCCCCTCTCAATGATTATTTGCCATGTCCATTCTTACAAGACTGACAGCTGAAGAAAATGATTTTATGTTTTTCTTGATGGCTCTATCATCATGAAGCTGCTGCAGTATAAATTGGCCACAAGCTAGTGAGATTGTGAATTACCCCTCCGTAATTGGGGGGTACAGCCTTTACATTTTACAATAATTACATCAACATGTCGGTACCCCCCCAACCCTGCTATTTTTGTCTCTTTGTGGGGTACTGGGTCTTGATCAGGGCGTACTCTACCCCCAGTCTCCCCTGTAATTCACGCTCTCCTCTCCTCTCCTCCCCTCCAGAGACCATCATGAATCTGGTGTGGTGTTGTCTCTTTGTGGGGTACTTGATCAGGGGGTGCTGTACCCCCCAGTCTCCCCTGTAATTGAAGCTATGCTCTCCTCTCCTCTCCTCCAGAGACCGTCATGAATCTGGTGCGTCTGGTGTGCCGCCACAAGACGGCGCTGGTGATCGGGGCGGTGTGCCTGTTCGCCGTGGTGCTGCTCTTCCTGGCCAAGTGCACGTCCGAGACCCTGAAGCAGGCCGACTCCCCCGGCCAGGCGCCCCGAGCGGAAGGGGGGGGACACGGGGGGGATCGTGGCGGGCATGGCGGGGAGCGCGGCGGTGGGGGCGGAGGTGACTCCCCCCTGTCAAAGAGCGCCAAGGAGCTGTCGGCGTTCCTGGTGGTGCTGATCACCACGGGCCCCAAGTACACGGAGCGCCGCAGCATCATCCGTAGCACCTGGCTGGCCCGGCGCGACCCGGACGTGCTGGCGCTGTTCGTGGTGGGCACGGAGGGGCTGGCAGCCGAGGAGCTGGCGGCGCTGGGCACGGAGCAGACCCGCCACCGAGACCTGCTCCTCCTGCCGGACCTCCGCGACTCCTACGACAACCTGACGGCCAAGCTCCTGCACATGTACTCCTGGCTGGACCGCACCGTGGACTTCCGCTTCGTGCTCAAGGCGGACGACGACACGTTCGCCCGACTGGACCTGCTGAAGGAGGAGCTGAAGGCCCGGCTGGCGGACCCGGCTGGCGGCGCCGAGCGGCTGTACTGGGGCTTCTTCTCGGGCCGCGGGCGGGTCAAGGCGGCGGGCAAGTGGAAGGAGAGCGCGTGGGAGCTGTGCGACTACTACCTGCCCTACGCGCTGGGCGGCGGCTACATCCTGGCGGCGGAGCTGGTGCGCTACGTGCGGCTCAACGCCAACGCCGGCTTCCTGAAGACGTGGCAGAGCGAGGACGTGTCGCTGGGCGCCTGGCTGGCCCCCGTGGACGTGCGGCGGGTGCACGACCCGCGCTTCGACACCGAGTACAAGTCGCGCGGCTGCAGCAACAAGTACCTGGTGACGCACAAGCAGAGCCTGGAGGACATGCTGGAGAAGCACCAGACGCTGCAGCGCGACGGACGCCTCTGCAAGGAGGAGCTCAAGCTGCGCCTCTCCTACATCTACGACTGGAACGTGCCGCCCTCGCAGTGCTGCCAGCGCAAGGACGGCATCCCATGACCCCTGACCTTTCAGCTCTGACCTTTGAACTCTGACCTTTGAATTTTGACCTTTGCCCCTCCTACATCTACGACTGGAGCGTCACTCCATCCCAGTGCTGCCAGCACAAGGTTGGCATCCCCTAACCTTTGAACTCTGCCCTTTGCCCCTCCTACGTGAACGACTGGAGCGTCCTGCCCCTCTCCAACGGCATCCCCTAACTTTCCACCTCTGATATTTGACCTTTGCTTACCCTACATCTATGAATGGAGCGCATCCCAGTGCTGCCAGTGACACTCAGAATCTCCCAGTGCTGCCAGCGCAGGGACGGCATCCCCTGACCCTTGACTCTTGACCCTTCACCTCTGTCAGTACAGTACTGCCAGTACCCGCCTCTCTGCTCCTGCTGTTGTTCATGATGCCATGTGCTGTTATTTATTTATTTATTGATCCTGAATGTGTGGGCTTAACCCTGCAGGTGTGTGCGTGTGTGTGTGTGTGTGAGCGCCTGTCGGCCATTGAGGGAGATGTTCTTGGAGATTTGGGGGTAGGGTGGGTTTGTGTGGAGCGAGGGGTGTCAGGATTTCTGGAAGATCGAACATTGTTGTTGCATAAGAAAAAAAACATGGAGGACCTTGGCCACCCCTCCCACAGTACCCGGACCCCTCTTGAGAGGGTTGGTGTGACGTGGGGACACCAGGTGGTTGTCAGGGGGACACAGGCCAAATCTTAAATTGTCTCATGCGTACGCCAGTCACCACTGGTGGTCAAAGCACACTGCATCTTCATCACCATTTTCAGCCACCAACACCGTAAAAAAAATCATTTTGTTATGGATGTGGGATGTGCCTCATCTATGATTTTTGAGGTTTCTCCACCTGAATGTCCAGGGAGTGTTTGTCTGCAGTCTTGGTGTGCCAGGTAAACTGACAAACATGGCTAAATCAGTGTTAAACCTCCTAATAGAGCAGCCATGGGGCTTCACTCCCCCATCCAGACAAACCCGTCAGACTCCTCTATTACATGCTTTACTAACTTTACTCAAGAGGTAACTTAGTCTGATTACTTGTCACTTATCTTATTCCCCCCTCCCGGTAAAGAGAACGGTACCATTTACCCACCATTCCATAACATGGATGTCTGTGTATAAGTGCTGTATTTGAAAAGGACGTATGGACGTTGTAATGGACAGAGCATCCAGCTCTATCCTATCAACAGGCTGTCTGTCTATCTGAGCCCCACTCTCTCTGTCTGTCTGACAGTCTCTGTCTGTCTGTCTGTCCATCTGAGCCCCACTTTGTCTGTCTGTCTGTCTGAACCAAAAGCACAAGCTGGAGCGACAGGCTATCAGACTGCTGAGACATACTGTAAAGTCATACTGTAAGAAAGCAGAAATACCCCCTTTCCAACTCTACTCACCACACACACACACACACCCACACACACCACCGTTCTCATTCAGAGGAGCCCAAAGTCACCATAAACACACACACACACACACACCACCCTTCTCGTTGCTCACCAAAGGAGTCCAAAGTCACCAGAAAGAAACTGTCCCCGACCTGCACCACGAGACGGACTGAGCTGCTTGTCATTCGGTCACTTTGCTGCTGTCATTTCGGCAAGGGCCACCTGAGTTGGGTCCAGAGCATACATCACCTGTGAGGTTTTGACACTGACTTCAGTTCAGATCCAAGTCTTTGACTCTCTGCTTGGTTTCTCTTCCAGTCGGTGGGGTGTGTGTCTTTGAAATGAGGAGATGTATGCAAACGCTGCATAACCAGCTGCCTGATGATGAGCCGTGTACGATTGTGTCCTAAAGTATTTTACAGACGATGATTAAACATGTTTCTTTCTTTTGAAAAGTGTCTCTGTGTTTTTATATATAATATGGACATAACGCTTGTTTCATGGCACCTCAGTCACTGCACACCACATTCAGTTCTTCATGATGACTAAGAAGTCAGTGATCCGGCCAAAAAACATACAAAATAAAACATCCAAAACCATTTAGTCATTTGTAAAGCAATCAAGTTTATGCATCCAGTTAAAAAAGGTATAGCAAACTGACAATTAGACAAGCCTTAAATTGTCACTTGTGTAGGTTACGTACAAAACCCATTAACAGATTTCAAATGAAAACAAAACATTACATTAAGCAAGAAGGAAAGGGTATCAGCATCACTATTAAAAACTAAACTGCTTCTGTGATCTGGAGTGTTGTCCTCCAAATCAAATGTGTGTGTGTGTGTGTGTGTGTGTGTGTTCTCAGTGCCTCTGCAGCTGGGAGTGTCTGAGGTTCTCCCTCACTCGCATGAACTCTGGAACGTTCTGTGGGTTCTCTGTGCGTCTCATCTCCTCCAGTTCATACTGTCAAACAGAAAGAAAAGAAAAACAAAACAATCTGATTATAAACAACCCGCACACCTCCAGGCTGATACATACAGCTGCTCGCCACATGTTCTACACAAGGTATCACATCGTGGATGGCAGGTATAATCGAAGCATTAAAAAACATGTTGAGCCAACGTTAAGCCATGTTAACTTTTTTGTTCTGGATCGCCTGTTGTTGCCAAGCTGTGCCTCTGGCCTTTGCCTTAGACTGGAAATTGACTTTGTCCTGTGACTAAGTCTCTTGCTTCTTCCTATTGGTTTGAAGGCGGGTGGGGTGACTTCTCCTCCTTATTGCTACAGTCTGGTATTGCCTGTTGGCAAGCTTGGCCCCTGCCTGTAGTACTGTCTGTGATGAGCGTACACTCTAAAAAATGAAGGTGCTTAAAGGGCCCCCCTTATGGACCTAAGAATATTTTCACGTCTATTAATGTTGCCAAAATGTACTTTGAAATTCACAGAAACAGTACAAATACACTCAATAACCATACAAATAAGTGAATAATACTAACCAATAAAATGGTTATATTATATAAAAGCATTTTTTCAAAGTGTCTATGTGCAACAGCACTGTTTTAACTATTTCAATTTCAACCACCCCTCCCCTCCACGCCCCCCCTGCAATACCTCCGCGCGCCCCCCACTTTGGGAACCACTGGTTTAGAGCGTACCGCGAGCAGCCTCTTCCTCTGCTTGAGCAGCTCAGTCTCCAGCTCAGACACGGACATGGACAGCTCCTGCTCCCGGTGCTGTTCCACACGCCGCTGGTCTAGAACCTTCTGGAGTTCTGACCTCTCCCCTGGCCACATGCCCCTGCACACACACACACACACACATACACACACACGCACACACACACACGCACGCACACACAGCATTTGTGTGGTGAGGAAACCATAAGTTGTCCATGGCAGCCAGGCCTATCTATATACGCTGTATCGGCTCCTTTTAACCAATGACCTAAGAGGCCATAGAAAGCAGTTAAAATATTGTTGTTGTTGTTATTATTATTGTTATTATTGTTGTTATTACCATCAGTAATAAAACTGTTCTCAAAGATCTCCATGGCAATGCTGGGGCCTTAGAATCATCTTAACTCTGTATGTGTGTACGTGTCTGTGTGTGTGTGTGCGTGTGTGTGTCTGTGTGCGTGTGTGTGTGTGTGTGTGTGCACGCGCACGCGCGTGTGTGTGCAAGAGTGTGTGTGTGTGAGAGAGAGAGACAAAGACATGGATCTGCTGGCTTGGCATGCAAGTCCTTGAGCACATTAAACACTTACACCTGGGCTGACCTCTCCACACCCCAAGGGGCAGTGTGAGCTGCACTGCGACCCAGTTCAGAGTGCCTGTTCCTGGGCTAAGAGGCTCAGCCTGATCCCCTGGGGGATTGGCCCCTTAACCAGATGAACCCAGGGGACTCTAACAATGTATAAACAAAGCCACTTAGAAACATTCTGTTGTCTGTTCTCTGGTTTCACTGGTTTATATGGTTTATTTGTTTTTGTTTTGTTTCGTTGTTGTTTGTTTGCCAGGCACTATATCAGTGTTACTCTCGGCTGGTGTCATCTCTAACACTCTCTATCCTGTAGATATATGCTCTCTGCAATAAGATACTGATATACATACATACGAGAAAAAACTATATATTTTTATTATTTTGCAATGCCAAAGCATAAGTAAAGTAAAATAATGTAAAACGAGGCCCCTAGCCCACATACTGTAAGGCATAGTGCTATTGATCAGTCTATCTGTTTCAGGGAGCGTAATGTAGCAGGAGTAGAGTAGAGTGGAGTAGAGTACAGTAGAGTAGAGTAGACTAGAGTAGAAGAGTAGAGTAGTGTAGAGTAGAAGAGTAGAGTAGAGTAGTGTAGAGTAGTATAGAGTGGAGTAGAGCAGTGTAGAGTAGAGAAGAGTAGAGTAGAGTGGAGTAGAATAGAGTACAGTACAGTAGAGTGGAGTAGAGCAGTGTAGAGTAGAGTAAAGTAGAGTACTGTAAAGTAGAGTAGAGTAGAGTAGAGTAGAGTGGAGTAGAATAGAGTACAGTACAGTAGAGTGGAGTAGAGGAGAGTAGGCTAATGGGTGGGCAAGGAGCCAGGCTCCGTTAGCAGACTTACAAACCTTCTGCCCTGGCCTGCCCTGTCCTGCATGAGCTAAATACGGTCAACAATGATCTACTCAACCCATGTGGTATATAGACTTATTACATTACAGCTGTGCTGAAGAGAGATTAAGGAAACGGTCATTGGAGAAACTCTTCGTCGCCATTAGTGTATTATCATTAAAATATCAAACTCAATAAATGTATACAGTTTTAGACCTAATGCTGTTTAAAACTCTGTTATGTTTCATTGTGAGACATTTATATTCAGAAATATTCTATAGCTAATTAATTCATTAGATACAAAATCCATGGCTAAAGTGCTCTTGAGCAAGGCATCTAACCCCACATTGCCCCAGGGACTGTAACTGAAACCCTGTACCTGAATAACTGTAAGTTGCTGTGGATAAGAGCATCAGCTAAGTGTAATGTAATATAAAGCTTATGAAAAGGTTTGGCACATTACCTTTCCTTAGGGATACAAACAATTGAAGAAATAAAAACTAAAAATAAATTTAAAATACATCCTGTGTAGCTTATTACTATGGTCATAACAAATACAATACTGTAATAGACTGAGTATGAATAATAGCTGATAACTGTACTCACCATTTGTGTGTGAGCAGCAGTTCCTTGTGTAAGCCTCGGTGTAAGGGGGACTCCAGCAGGGGGTTGGCCACCTTCTTGGGCTGAATAAGCTCAGGCTGCTCTTCATTCATCGTTCAGCATGGGACAGAAGACGAGATGCCTGACAAACACACAAGTTCTTCAGTCAAAAATGCCCATATTTGCTGAAACTCAAGCCTGTGGGTCACAAGATGATTAGGTAATGTTTTATGTAAATTTGTCTGTTAAAAATTCATGTTATTCATTCCTATGTTAAATTCATAAGTCATATGTTGTGTCACAGACCAGCAAGATTGCCTCATTCAAACAGAGTAGAGTAGAGTTGAGTAGAGTAGAGTAGAGTAGAGTAGAGTAGAGTGGAGTGGAGTAGAAGCGTAGAGTTGAGTAGAGTAGAGTAGGAGAGTAGAATAGAGCAGAGTAGAGTAGAAGAGTAGAGCAGAGTACAGTAGTAGTGTAGTGTAGAGTAGAGTAGTAGAGTGGAGTAGAGTAGAGAAGAGTAGAGCAGAGTAAAGTAGATTGGAAGAGTAGTGTAGAGTACAGTAGAGGAGTAGAGTAGAGCAAAGTACAGTAGAGTAGAGTAGAGTAGAGTAGAGTAGAGTAGAGAGTGAAGTAGAAGTCGTTATTGTCACTGTACAAAGTATAGTCAGATGTCCTTCAGAGCAGCCAACAGAGGCACAGAGTGAGAAGCAGTAGATAACAATAGTCAAGTAGAACAGAATATAGGCTCTGAATGTACAGCAGTATATACAAATAAGTAATAATATAACAACAATAACAAATTTATACAACAAATGCTGCTTAATTAACATCGTTCTATGTTATCGCTCGAAAAATATTTATATAAATATAATTTTTTGACATAGAGTATACCTCTTCTGTGTCTCGTCCTCTGTGGGATTACTTGACCTATTCAGAGAGTGAGAGAAGTTTTATTCAAGACTTCAAGACTTTTATTTTCATTGAACAGTTTCCTGTACAACTAAATTAGACTGCAAGGCCACAAAGATGCAAGAAAAAAGTATTAGAGTATCAGGTGTCAAGCAAGGAATCGTAGTAGAAACAAGGACTTATTTACATCGTATTATTTACAACTTTTTATTTACAACTGCTCTTAAAATATGTGCAACAGTCTGACAATAGTTCAGAAATCTGACTCTGCAGCCATTTTACAAATTGCATTGGCAAATGGATAAGGGCAAACTCAAGCACAGGCCAAACAATGCTAAGGTGAAATGCAAACACTGTATGAGTAGGCTGCATGGCTGAAAAAACACTTACCTTTCGCTGTGAAGTATCACATATTCATGGGGCCAGGTCCTCCTAACCTGATGCTGGTGACTTTTTCCTGGAATGTCCCACCACCACACCTTACACACACACAATCACACACACCAACACACACACCCACACCCACGCATGCACGCCTGCCCGGAGTATCTGTCCTGTCCTGTTTCCCAGTGCCATTGACTGACTGAGTGAGTCACGTCCCAGCAGACGCTTCAACAGAAACCCCTTAATGAAATCAGATTAGTGCTGTAATCACACTGGCTGAGACAAAGGGAGAGAGGAGAGCGTATGTGCGTACGTATGCGTGGGCCCTGGATACGCCTGCCTGCCTGCCTGGGTGGAGAGAGGGAGGGAGGGAGGGGTCCATATGGTGACCTGGCTTTACCCATGCACCTGACCTGGTGGTGGGGCTCTTAAAGTTTACTTTGACCTTGATGTTGACCTTTCCTGCACAGCTGCCTGAGCCAGGCCATGCTGTCACCAGCGGTAGCAGGGACTCCCACACAGGAAGTGTCCATCAGCGGCAGAGATCCCACTTCCTGTCTGCACTCTGGCCTGACTAAATATCATTACACTCCTTTGCATGAAAGTGTGAAGTTCATATAAGTGAGAAACTGCTGTCATGACGTGCATGAGTGACTACAGTGTGAAGCCTGGGCAATAACTTGGATACAGTATCCTGGAGGCAGCCCATGCAGTCAGCAGTGGTAGTATAGGCAGTGGTTAAATTGCCAGGGGGAGCCCTTCTTTACTCACAGTGGTCAATATCTCACTCTATTGTCTTACTATAAATACTGTAGCAGAGGGAGCTCAGCTCTGGCTGACTGTATTGCTGATATGAGGAGGCGGAGCTGAGCTGCAGAGGGCTCTGGCCCTATTTAAACTCTAAGTATAGGGACACCCACACAGGAAGTGTCCATCAGCAGCAGAAGGCCAACTTCCTGTTCCCACTCTGGCTTGGATAAAAGATATCATTACACTCCTTTGCATGGAAGTGTAAAAGCATCTGCAACTAAAAAAGCACTTACAGAGCGCAGACCTCCGCCAAGGCAGCTTAAGTTGCCCCTATCTCGCAATGGTGACGAATCCTTTAAAAAAATCCTGGATCCAGATGGTTATCCGGATCACCACCAAAAACAAATCCGTTGTAAGTTAGCCCACTTCTGACCTATCCTAAAAATTTCATTTAAATCCGTCCATAACTTTTTGACTTATGTGAATAACAAACAAACAGACTGACGGACAAACAAACCAACGCCGGCGAAAAACATAACCTCCTTGGCGGAGGTAAAAAGTTCAAATGAGAGGAGTGAGAAACTGCTGTCATGACGTGCATGAGTGACTACACAGTGTGAAGGCTGGGCAAGAGCTTTGAGAATTTTTAATTCTAATGAGAGAAATGTACCAAAGTGAGTGACATGAGACAAGATGTAACTGAAGTCTCAGTGTCGTGTTACACTACACACACACACACACACACACACACACACACACACACACACACACACATACACATACACACACACACACCACACTGCTCCGATGTGGCTGTGCTGCAGCTGCAGAATTTGTGGTCTGGGACATGCAGGACGTGCTGAAAACATGTAGTCTTGACACACACACAGACACACACACACCCACACACATACCCCCACACACACACCCATGCACAAACCCCCACGCACACACCCACACACACAGACGCACACACCCATGCACACACCCATGCACACACCCACACACATACCGACACACACACCCATGCACAAACCCCCACGCACACAACCACGCACATAACAACACACACACACACATACACACACACCCATGCACACACACCCATAAACAGCGAACCACACAAAGCCAGACACTGAGGCAAGCCATACTTCACTCCAAGTCAAGGGGTTCACAGGACAGAGAGAGAGAAAGAGAGAAAGAGAGAGAGAGAGAGAGAGAGAGAGAGAGAGAGAGAGAGAGAGAGAGACAGAGAGAGAGAGAGAGAGAGAGAGGGAGAGAGAGAGAGAGAGAGAGAGAGCAACAGGGAGGCTGAGTCTGCCATATGCTTCCACTCTGAGACGGTGGGAAAACACACAGACAGACAGTGGAACAGACAGGCAGGAAGGATGAGGTTCTTCCAGGACTCAGAGGGTGCAGTAACAAAGCTAATGGGCTAGAACAATCAGGGGTGTCTCTCATCAGCCTCCTATGCTGGGATTTATTATGCAGCTGCTGCAGCCTTCTCTTAAGGTTAAGCAAATTAAATAGGCCTACTTTTAATCTACTACTTTGTCCATCCCATTTTTCACGGTGCTCAAAAAACTGCCTTTTAAAAATTAAAATCCTTAATTTTAATGACCACAATATATCAACATAATTAAAGTAAACAAATACAAATAATTTCTTTTAATATAATGTATAATCTCGCCGTGCAGGCTGTTGCGTTCTTGTATCTGCTATTCGCCCTTACTTCCTCGTTCCATTTCTTCCCAATCCATTTTTCGACAATAGATTATTCTCTCGTCAGCAGCAGTAGTCGGAAGGGCGGATAGCATGGATGGTAAATAGACACCGGGAATTCATCAAGATCAGATACTGGTACTAAATCGCCAATATGACAAATGGTGAGTTGTCAGGGAAGTACATTATTTAAACAGTTTGCTTTCTTATGAGTCCAGGCATCCATTCTTGTCCTCGTTACTGCTCGTTTGTTTCACTCAAGGTAGTTACACATAAGCTACCTTGCTAGCACGCTGATTGACTAGCTACAGAATTTTGAAGACGTGGCTCCCTTGCAAGGCCATTTGAATATGTTTATGGGTTACGGGGCAGACCTGTTAAGTCATTTGGACGTCATTAATAACCCTATTATGGTGTGTTGTGTTGTTATGAACATCTGCCAGCTTGTGAGAACACACTGATCTAAAAACATGACAGCTAACCTCAGACAAACAGCAGCTACGTTAAAACAAATTCCTTCCTAGCTAGCATAGCTATCATTAGCATAGGAAAAAAACTACAGGTAGTTGCTTAGTGGCAGTGTTGAGTGACTGATGCTGGCATTATTATCATGGTAGATATAACTTACGTTCATTGATAGTTAACCAGAAAAAATGTTCATGTTGTTGCCATTTAGCTGGAGTCTGCATTGACTGACCTATTTCTGGGCTTACTTGGCCAACTCAGCTGTCAAACTGGTTCCGCAAACAGTGGAACTCAAACCTATTGTTGTTACCTGTGCAGCAGTAGCGCCCTTTGCGCTGTCAGCTTTCGCACTGAATTCTTCACTGACCTTAAGGCTAAACAGAACTAAATCTTGTGGTTCCCAGTGACTCTTTAAAATGGTCAGTGAGACATGTTGCATGATGTTAAAATGAACAAGCTTGGCTTGCCGTCTAAAGCTCAATTTAAGGGTTCAAGGATTTTTATTTGTCAACTTACAGGACATTGAAATGCCTCTTCTCTTCTCTCTGACAGTAATCACACTTAAACTCATACCTGTATATACAGTAATACAAGTGTAATGCTCTGTTGTGTTCCCACAGTGTACTCATTTGACGGGATCCTTGTCTTTGGGATTCTGTTCATCTGCACGTGTGCATACCTCAAAAAGGTGCCCCGGCTCAACAACTGGCTGTTATCGGAGAAGAAGGGGGTGTGGGGAGTGTTTTACAAAGGTGAGTGACATTACCACTGAACCATGTACTACTGAACAGCACAGCACAACACAGCACAGCACGTGCTGTTTATATTATTCAATTCAAGACTTCAAGGCCTTTATTGTCATTGTGCAGTTGCCTGTACGATGAAAGTAAAGAGCAAGGCTACGAAGGCACAAGATGAAAGTATCAAAGTGTCAAGTACAAACAGACCATGAAAGAAGGAAGTATATACAAATAATACCATAAGTAATACAATAATGAATAACTAATAAGTGGTGAAGAATAAGTTGTATACAGACTTATGTCACTCAAGTTTTGAATAACCCTCTGCTTTAACGTTTGATATTACCAGAAAAGGGCATCGCAGATAAAAGTATCAAAGTGTCAAGTACAAAAAGAGCGAGAAAGAAGGGAGTATATACAAATATTAATACAAATAATAATGTAAGTAATAAAATAATAAGTGGTGAAGAATGGGCTATATACAGACTCATGCCACTCAACCTTTGAATAAAAGAATGCTTTGATGTTTGATATAATCCGAAAATGAACCTTGCGGCTTCAGAAAGTGAAAATTCCCCCACCCTGTACACCTGTGCCAGGTGAGTCACCTGAGGTGACCTCAGTAATTAGCCAAGCTGGCCAAGGGGTTGGGCTTGCTTATAAGCAGGGGTGCCTCTAGAAATTGTTGACCCCTTAAAGAACACAATTTTGGGCCCCCACCTCAACCATACCATAGTCCTCTGTGGGCCCCTGTAAAGCTCTGGGACCCCTAAATCATTCTGATTAACTCCCCCCCCCCCCCCCCACCCCCCATAGTGGCACCCCTGCTTATAATAAACTGTATTTATTAATAATACTACTACTAATAACAATAAACTGTATTTGTATAGCACAATTCATACAAGATGTAGCTCAAAGTGTTTCAACAGCACTTTTCACTGATCAGCTGGATCAGTTCAGTTCTGGACATAATAGAAAAGTTTAATGCTCATGTATGTCTTCTCTCTTTATCTCTTCCCCAGCGGCGGTGATTGGGACACGACTTCACATAGCGGTAGCGCTGTCCTGCCTCTCCATGGCGTTCTACGTGGTCTTTCTGAAGTGATGGAGTCGGAGTCTCACTCCCCTGGACACTGAGAGAACTATGGGCCCCCGGGTGGCCGAACATCGTTGGGGTGGGTGGGTGGGTCGGGCAGACACTGCCCCCTTCTGGCCAATCTGTGGAAGGTCTCCTCACCCAAACTTCTAGAAGTCCTTGATTGATTGATTGGTACTGCTCTTGTCCTTCCTGAAACCAGTCCCTCCACCTAGGAGAAGAATAGCCTCACCGTACTGTTAGCTTCACATGTTCTTTTCGGTTCCTGTCTGATCCATCATGCCCCTTTAGTCATGAGTTCCAGAAGAGATTGCTGACCCAGGCGGAGACGGACAGGACAAAGGCTGTGGGGGGAAGAGCAAGGAGGAGTGCTACCCAGGACAGGAGACCTCACTATTGTAATGTAAAGCAACCTGACGGCTCTTCCTATGATACAAGATACACTATTTAACGTGAATTAATTGCACACATGCGCTGTCTGTCTTCCTTACTGGTTGTCTGTGTCAAATACATCTGGCGGAACGCACAGAGGGATGCTGCTTTGCATCTTTGCGTTGCCAAGCAACAAGCGCAGCGGGGGTACCAGCGCTAGCATCAGTTAGCATCAGCATCAGCTAGCATCAGTGCAGTGCAGTGCAGTGCAGTGCAGTGCAGTGCAGTGCAGTGCAGTGGAGTGCAGGTACACCCCTGTGCCAGTGTGTCATTCACGTAGAGCAGGCAGCGGCAGATTATTTCCAAATGAAGGCTTATTATCCTGAGGTGTGTGTGCTGTAGGACGGTGGTGGGTAGACATGTGTTGGGTTGGGATTAGGAGTTGCACCTACATTATGTTAAAATAAGTTTCTTGAGTGTCTCTCCATCCATCTCTACATTTTTGCTGTTTTAAAGCCAAGCCAATAGTCACAGACAAAACGCTTCAAATTGGAAGGTTTTTTTTTTCATTTTTATAACATTTGTAATTCCATGTTATTACTTTTTTTGCACCTGTTCACTTCAGATTGTAATTTTTGTTTTAATGTGTCAATTATGGACCCTTCCCTCTGCTATGCTCAGATTCACTAATAATCTATTAAAATCATCCATCGGATCCCCTGCTGTTTCCACATGAAGACATGGATGTTGGATTGTAATATTTGTACATACATTGTGAAACCCAGTAAATATATAGTTCAACATTAAACATGATTGTACCATTTTTTTATCCTCAAGCAAAACATCTTATAACAACAGCAGTGTGCATGTCGGGGTAGGGTGTTGTGTTTCGAAAGTATGAGTCTGTAGCAAGCCTGGCTAACTTTGCTCAGAGTGAGTGGTAAAGTTCTTAAAAGATCTTCGTGGCTTTGTTCTCCTTCCAAAACGCAAACTGTAAGCCTAAAGCATGCACATCCACCACAAGTAGTCTGGATGCTGGAGCAAATAGCCAAAAAACAAAAACAAAGTCTGCGCCCTCAAACAACAGGCTCTCCAACTTAGCCTAATAAACCAACCCCTTGTACTTCACTTTATTTTGCACTGAGGGTCTGGCTGTGGTTTCATTGACATGGTTGTCTCAGGCAGCATCTTGCCTGACTAATCAGTGAGCAGAGGGAGTCACGACCAGACGTTGGCGATTGGCTAAAGGCAGATTCAGTCGTTTTAAACTTCAGCAGAGTCAGACAACTATGTCAATGAAACCACAGCCAGTGTGGCAAGTATGACCTCTGCCTCTTGCATCGCTGAAGCCAATTAAAATGACCAAACAAGTAACGGTTCCTGTCATGACTCAGGCATAGAAAAGTGAAGTCATTGTGATGCAACCCAACTATGTGTCACAGCCAATGGCTGAAGGTTTGTGGTGTTTCTTTACACTGGCATGTCCTACACATCAAAACATTTTTTCATAAGCAGGCCTATTTAATCAAATCTGTGAAGCTATTTTCCATAACACCCTATTCCTCATATTTTTTCTGATGCTTATATTTTGTGTTTCTCTGGTTAATGTTTTTAAACAGATTATTTGTTTGTTTGTTATGTAAGTACATAAACAAATGTCTGAACTTTTTCGAGTATACACCTACACCTAACGGCCCTACCGAGGACCCGCCATCACCCCCATCCCCAGACACCCAGACCCCTACCCCCCTCCAAAGTCCACAATTCACCCAATCAATCACCTGACTACAACCCAGCCCCAGTCAACCACAGCCCCGGCAGAAGGGCTTCCCTAGGGGACGCGGTTCTGCCTGAGGTTTCTTCCTTTTTTTTATTTCCGATTCAATTCAACCACACACAATTCAGGGAGTTTTTCCTCACCCCTGTTGCCCCTACGGACACAAGCAGGAACTGTCAACAGTGCCTGAACAACCCCCCTGCACCACCAAGATACAACAAATGTTCTACCTGTGTTCACGCAAGAGCCAGCATCAGCAGGGCATTGCGTTGCTGTGACATTGCATTGTTAAAACACCACGCCACTCCATTATTGCATTCAATTACTCCGATGCCATTGGACTGCAAGAAATGCTGTTTTGTTTGTGACCTTGCCAAACTGTAAAGCACTTTGAGCTGCATCTTGTATGTATGAACTGTGCTATACAAGTAAAGGTTATTATTATTATTATTATTATTATTATTATTATTATTATTATATTCCATTTCACATATATCCTATTTGGATAGAGTAGCTTCACTGACATCAGAGGGTGTTAGCGAAGCAATTCAGCAAATAAGATGGACTATCTCTTCATTCTGACAATTTTTTGCCAGCTTTAGAGTCCATTTTGGAGACATACATGTAAGAATTCAGAAGTTTAGAAAAGGATTCAGACGCCGGGACTCTGTGCAGTAGCTGCTGGACTATCAATACTCTTATCTGCTAAGAATGTCTCACCAAAACGTTGGCATAAACTGGCCACTAGAGGGCATACTTGCCTTCGTTCTTTCATAGTCGTACAGTATATGGCGCTACTATTTCATGAGCCCAGTGTAGCAGGTCTGTTCATTTATCTCAACCCCATTATTAGTAAATCATCACCTGGAGCAATCAGCGGCCACCTCAGCACTTGGGGAGAAAATAAGGGTTACCTGCCTTGCTCAAGGGCACTACAGTCAGAGGGGTGGTTACCCCCCCCCCCACCACCACCAAAAAAAACAAGCAAACAAAAAAAAAACACACACAAATTGGAACCAACCACCAAGCAGCCTGACCAGGGAATAAAACCAGTGACCGTCACAACTATGTACCTCACCTTCCCTAAAACAAAAGCTGTTGTGGTCATCTATTTCTGTTACTTTGATTTGTGAAAATCATTTCACATCAGCAGGATTCTGCCTTTGCCAAAAGAGACATAAGATGGTCATTTTCTAACTCCTGCAGTTTCGGGGAGAGACATAATGCACACAGACCCCATCAATCTGAAATGGCAGTATTGTGTTAAAAATAACCCACATTCCCTGTTCACTGCCTCAGGTTGTTGGGAGGAATTGAAAATACGTTAGACCAAATCACGCGAGATTTGAGAACAGGTTTCGAGAGCACACTTGGAGAGTGTGACGCTAAGCACGACACACGACGGGTCGGAACAAACCTGCATTGGGAAAAATCCCTATGAGTTCATACCACACGTCGGGTTGTTCGCACAGTGTTTGTTCTCTCCTGTGCTTGCACGATTCGTGATTTGAGCACACTTGCACGACTGCACT
>CM059267.1:2952852-2960352 GCA_030347295.1 Setipinna tenuifilis | reverse complement strand
TCTGCAGGGAGATCAGCCATTGGCTGGGAGCTGCTGGAGGACTGTGACTGACAGCCATATGGGCCAATCGCTGTGTTGCAGCCGTAGGGGTCAATGCTGTGCTACAGGCATAGAGGACTGTGTTACACGCGTAGAGGACTGGACTGTGTTACACGCGTAGAGGACTGTGTTACACGCATAGAGGACTGTGTTAACTTGCAGCCATAGAAGACTGTGTTGCAGCCATAGGAACCAATCCTGTTGCAGCCATAGAGGACTGTGTTGCAGCCATAGAGGCTAATGCTGTGCAGTCAACATGCTATGTTACAGTGAGAGGGGACTATGTTACAGCGTTAGGGCCCTGTGTTGCAGCCAATGGGGCCAGTGCTGTGCGGTCAACATGTGTTCTGCTTAGGGGTGTATTCCAGAAAGCAGGTGTAGTCACTTACCAGGATATGCATGTCCGCCCAGAGCAAGTGGTCAGCCTCCTAGTGGAAGAGGTGTTTGACTGTGTGTAGTCAGGAGAACGAGGCTGTAAGATTCTTCTATTACGGGTTAATAATAATAATAATAATAATAATAAAACAATAATAATAATAGTAATAATAATAATCTTGTATAGCACATTTCATGAAAAGGGTGCAGTTCAGTGTACTTCATTTTGGTAAACTGTTGGCAACTGTTGGTGCTTCAACAGTTTGGCAGTTTTACCTCTTGCCTTCTGTGTTGGTCACTAAACTGCCTTCTTGGAATACCTTCCTGGTCTGAACACCAACCTCTGCCCTGAGTTATGTAATAACACCCCATTCTGTTCCCTTGTATTGGGTCCCAACTCATACAAACGCTCCTTGTGTGTGGATTTAAACGCTGCAGAGTAATCCAGGTCAGCCCTCATACAGTTGTGCTTATAAGTTTACATACCCTGTGTGTGTGTGTGTGTGTGTATTGCAAATACAGTTGCGCTTATAAGTTTACATACCCTGGCAGAATTAGTGATTTTCTAGCTTTTTTCCTAGATTTTTCAGAGAATATGAATGATAACACAAACACTTTTCTTTCACTCATGGTTAGTGTTGGCTGAAGACATTTATTGTCAAACACCTGTGTTTACTTTGTTTAAATCATAATGACAACAGAAACTACCCAAATGACCCTCTGAGAAATGGTTAAGAAGTCATGAGTTCTGCCAGGGTATGTAAACTTGAGCACAACTGTACATGCAATACACTGGACTCTGTGCAGTATGACCACTCTTGATGCTGTGCGTACTGTCAGAGTATGTAAACTTATGGACACAACTGTATGTGCAGGAGAGGTGCACAGTTGACATCGCATTATTAACTAAAATCACACTGTTAACATGCACAGGCAGCATAATTGCGAAACCGCTCATGCCCATCATCTATCATTACATTAGCTCTGCATTACTACATGATTTGGCCCTGATGCCACAGACGCCCATTTAAGCGTGTGTTTATTTGCCACTGGTCATATCATCACGGTAGCATTCAGCCTTGCTATCGCGTGTCATGTCCTATCACACATTTCCATAGTATCAGGCAGCCCTAATGTGGGGATAATGGCAGGCAGCATTACAGTAGATGGTATCGGTATGGCCCTATCGTGTTAATAAGCAAATGGGGATGTAAATTCTGTTCTGGGTCTGTCATGAGACACACTCACTGGGGGAGACACCGTTTCTACCTGGGACTGAGGACAGCATCACACCTGAAGGGTGAGGACAGTAACACACCTGAGCGGTCAGGACAGTAGTAAAGTAGTAATAGCAGCAGCAGTAGTAGTAGTAGTAGTAGCAGTAGTATCAGTAGTAGTAGTAGTAGCAGCAGCAGTAGTAGCAGTAGTAATAGTAGAGTATAGCAGTAGTAGTATCAGTAGTAGTAGTAGCAGTAGTGGTAGTAGTAGTACTAGCAGCAATAGTAATAGCAGTAGTAGTAGTAATAGTAGTAGTAGTAATAGTAGTAATAAGCCCTTTATTGTCACTAGTCACCAGCGAGATTGGCCATCAACCCATCCAACACAGATACAAACACACATGATGTGACAAGGGGGTAGACAGGATGGGAAGACAGGGATGTAAAAGAAATACAGCATCACATGAAGTCAGGGGAGGAGAAAAAAGCCAACCCCCAGACTATGCTTCTGTGGAGAACATGGTGTCAGAACAGGGAAAAAAACACCTCAGCAACAGAAGCACATAATGGGAACACGTTACAGCAGGTAAGACAGGGTAAGGACGTCTCTGGGGTTGAGGTAGACCAGCGTAGGCGCACAGCCATCCGGTCCTGCAGCTACGATAGCGCTGGTCAACAGACCCACTTCGCAGGCTGGGGGTAAGGTGGGGGGAAGGAACGCAAGGGCTTCTCACTGCCATGATGAGTAAATGCACTCTCTACTCTCAACTCATATTTTAGACTGAAAGCATAAAGCCCCAGATGCTGAGGACAGCTTTTTTTTTGCTAAAATGCATGCTATCAGTCTAATAAAGTGTGACAAGATATTAGTTGAGAGTGCTTTTATCTTTCCTTGACGCAGTTGTTGCTCTTTTTGTGCACCCAAAAATGTTATTGTTTGGAGTTTAGCACATCCACCACACACACCTGAGGGGTGAGGAGAGTAATGCATGTCAAGACAATATCACACCTGAGGGGTGAGGAGAGTAATGCATGTCAAGACAATATCACACCTGAGGGGTGAGGAGAGTGTTATACCTGAGGGGTGAGGAGAGTATCTCACCTGAGCGAGGGTGCTGATGGGGGAGAACAGTGACACACCTGGATAGTGAGGACAGTATCACACCTGAGTGGGGAGTGAGGACAGTGGGATACCTGGTGAGTGAAGCCAGTGACACACCTGAGTGGGGAGATGTTGTGTCTACCTGAGAGGTGAGGACAGTGACCCAACTGAAGGGTGAGATCGATGACCCACCTGAGCCCAAGGACTGCGGGTCACTCACAGAGCTTTTTAGATGAGTCTCCTTCAGCGAGAGCATATCTGCAGCAGAAATCACCACCATCACACCCTTGCTCTGCTGTCTACTGTGCGCTGTGGATGCTGGCTACGGTGCCCAGAGCAACACACAGACAAAAAGCAGTTGAAGCTTGTTTTACTGATATATTTTACTGATATTTTTTTATCTAAACAACATGAAACTTGGCACTGCACTCACTCGTGCCATTAGCAAGACACCTAACAAATATGAGCTCAGTGGAGTGAATGGTTCGAGAATTGTGCGTGGAACACACAGAGTGACACACATATACACGCACACACACACTCACACAGACACAGACACACACACACACACACACACACACAGATGTTCCTTACATTTATAGATATATCATTTCTATAATCTGTGGCACCCAGTGTAATCTGCCCGTGTGTGTGTGTGTGTTTGTGTGTGTGTGTGTGTGTGTGTGGACAGCTCTGATGCTCTCCAGCTGCCTTGGCTGGCGTTGTGCTGAGGCTGGTGCTGATGGTATGGGGCCTGGCATCGCTCACAGACACTCAGAGGGTGGAGTAGCCGACTTTATTTAAGGCATTGTCCAGACTACAGCACAGCCCGCTGATGCAGCCTGCCATGTTATGTGTGTGTGAGAGAGTTGTGTGTGTGAGAGAGTTGTGTGAAAGAGAGAATGGCCATAGAGATACACAGACAAAAGCCAACTGAAGCTTCCTGTATCAATACATTTGTGCATTTGTTATTTGCAGCCCGCCGTGTTGTGTGAGGGAGAGAATGGCCACTGAACCCAGAGAGATTGTTCAGACTAGTTGTTGCGATCCCATATTTCTTTCCCTATTTTTTCTTACGGGGTCGTAACATAAATGGCGTAACACCAGAGCACAGCCCCTTGATGCAGCCCGCTATGGAACCCAGAGAGATAGATGCACAGACGAAAGGCAACTGGAGCTGGCTGTATCAATACATTTGTGCATTTGTTGTCCTAACAACATTAAAGTTGACAGTGCACTCACTCGTGCATCTACCAAATTTGAGCTTAGCGGAATGAAGGGTTCAACAGTTGCAGCCCGCCATGTTGTGTGAGAGAGAGAATGGCCACAGAACCCAGAGATGCACAGACAAAAGGCAACTGAAGCTTGCTGTATCAATATATTTGTGCATTTGTTGTCCTAACAACATGAAAGTTGACAGTGTATTTATTCGTGTCATTAGCAGGACGCGTACTAAAGTTGAGCTCAGTGGAACGAATGCTTAGAGAGTTGTGCGTTGAACAGGCAGAGTGACAGACGTACACACAGACTCACGCACTCACACACACACGCGCATACGCGCATACGCGCATACACACATACACACACACGCACACACACGCACACACAGACACACACACACACGCACACACACACACACACACACACACACACACACACACACACAGACGTTGCATGTATAGTTATATGGAAGATATCAGTTGTCCAAGGCTGCACACAACAGGAAGAGTGATCAGCTTTGGCTCAGAGCAGAGTAGAGTAGAGCAGCGCTGTGCTCATTAGTGGGAACTGAAGAGGAGCGTTGGCTGATGGCCAGCTGTCTGTGGGTGTCTGCCAGATCCCTATCTGCACGCATGCATTTATGTGTGCGTATGAGAAGTAGCATAACTCTCTATTTCCCCATTTTTACCGCCTCCTGATCACTGTCGACTTGCAGTAGACATAGGTATTCGACTGACATAACTGGAATCTTCCTGGTTGCTTTCATTGCAAGCGTTAGGTTTTGTGTGGGTAAGACTTTAGATTAGTTATATTACATACACATTATTACATTATATTACATTACACCTAGCAGACACTTTTATCCAAAGCCACTTACAAAAGGAGGACATAATAAGTTAACAGAGGTGTAGAGAAACACAGAGTAAACAGACTGCACATATACACACGAGAAAATACATGTGCCTTAGGTAAGTTTCCTGGAGCAGGGACACTTTAGACACACACACACACCCCCTACACACACAGACTCATACAAGCATGAGGCTTGTATTGGGTAAAGAGTTGGTTAGTAGAGATTAGTTTTGTTAGGAATGGAAGCAGTATCGGACAAGAAGGGTCTTCACAAGCACACACACCTTTGTCACCCTGCATATTTAAATGCTCTCATAGTGTCTCTCCTGCCTGGGATTCGCTGCCAGCACGCGCACAAGTTTTGACCACAGTCACCATGGTTGCCACGGTAACCAGTGGACCCTATTGTTCCCCGGGGAGGGAAGAAGAAGAAGAAAGATGGCGTGACGTTCCGGAACACGCAGCCCGAGTGGTGCGGCGTTGTTTGGTGTGTGTGTGTGTGTGTGTGTGTGTGTGCGTGTGCGCGCTGTGGTGTGGTGCGGTGTCCTCTTTCCACCCTGTCTCCTGGGAAGAGTGTGTGGGAAGCTAACTGATAGCATATGTCTGGCAGCAACACACAACCCCATTATAGCATAGCATACAGCACCCTACCAACAACACACACACACACACACACACACACACACACACATAACCCCATAATAGCATACAGCACCCCATCAACAACAGTACACACACACACACACACACACACACACACACATAACCCCATTATAGTACACAGCACCAACAACAGCACATCTGGGGGGGGGGGGGGGGGGGGCTGGAGTGTGTGTGTGTGTGGGGTGGGGTATAGGGGGTATCCTGGGAACATGGGTGTGGGTCAGTTGCAAGCTCAGCAAAGTTAACTCCTAGTGAACTGTAAACAGCCTCATTAGAGAGACCGATGGCTGTGTTTTGCAGTGGAAGCAGTGGCAGAATAAAGCAGTGGGTGCGCTCTGTTAGCTTGCTAAACCAGCCCCTCCTACTTCTAGCCTATACTTAACATGCATTATGTTATGACAATGTAGTAAACCAGCCCTGCGTACTTCACTTCGGTTTGTACAGAAGGTCTGGCTGTGCTGTATTGAGAAACACTAGCCTCCTGAAGGTGTGGACTCGAGGAAACCAACAGACTAACAAGTAACGCTCAATGAGTCCAACACCAGATCCTCTGTACAAAACAAGGTGAAGTACAAGGGGCTGATTTACCAGGCTAGACTAAGTTGGCCCAGTCACAGAACTCCAAAGGCTTACCTGACATCAGGTGAAGCACTGCCACTCAGTGCAGCTTACAGTTTTCACTGACAGCAGGGTGGGCTGGGAGATTCAGTGGACCTTCGAGGCTTACCTTACAGTCAGGTAATACAGGGCTGTCCAATGCACCTTTAAGGCTTACCTCACAATCAGGTAAAGCAGGGCTGTGCAATGCACCTTCAAGAAGGTTTACCTTACAATCAGGTGCAATGCACCTTCAGGGCATACCTCAGAGTCAGGTAAAGCAGGGATGGCCAGTGCACCATCAGGTAATCAGGTAGTGCATCTTTAACGTCTACTGAACGTCCACCTGGCCACCAGCCAAAGCTCCTCTTCAGTTCCCACTAATGAGCACTTCTCTGCTCTGCTCTGCTCTGCTCTGTGTGTGGATGTGTGTGTGGGTGTGGGTGTGTGTGGGTGTCTGTCTGTCTGTCTGTCTGTCTGTCTGTCTGTGTGTGTTGTCCTACTTGGTCTACTGTATGGGTTTACCCATAACCAGGCTAGGCAGGGTCACCTGGTTCTGCATGCTGAGGCTACCTGTGGCTACCTGGGCTGCTCAGGGCACCACTCCTGTGACACACACACACACACACACACACACACACACACACACACACACTGGAGGCTAAGAGGACTTACTGTGAGCTGCGGCACCTCAAACATATAAAGCCCGAGAATGAATGTCAGTACTTCACACACACACACACACACACACACACACACACACACACACACAAGATTGGCCGACTGGCTTGCGTTGGTAGTGGGTGATCTCCTCACTAACATAATGGACCAGAGTGGGTGATCTCTTATAACTGACACAATGGACCAGAGTGGCCGTTGAGAGCTCATCGTCTTAATGCCCCGACACCTGACCTGACCTGAGCACAAGGCACAGGTATCGATGTCCTGTTGCCCGGGAGACGGGAGTGGGAGCGTGCACACACACACACACACACTCCCCTCTTGTCTTCAGTCCCTGCTAAAGTCAACAGGCCCCTAATGCTGGAGGTGCTGTGGGGATCTCTGCTGCTCTGTTGTGTGTCTGCATTAGTGAACACACAGTTGTGTGTGTGTGTGTGCGCGTGTGTGTGTGTGCACGTGTTTGTGAAGCTGCTTCGGACACATGTCCAAATAAGCCCTGGAAAATCCGGAAGTTTCTGTTGCGTCCATAGCAGGCATGTGGCCACGACTGGGGCTGAAAATCCCCAGTCCACTTCCGCCGAATGTCGAGGGAGCTCCTCGGAATGTGGAGTTTTGCTGTTTGGAATGTGGAGTTTTGTCTCCTTTGTTTTCAGTTCAAAAGAATTCCAGATTTAGATCAAAGAGCACACACAATCAGGCATCAAAGCACAAGGCCAGTGTTTCTTTCTTTCTTCTTTCCTCTCTTTCTCTTTC
>CM059267.1:2947852-2950352 GCA_030347295.1 Setipinna tenuifilis | reverse complement strand
TATTCACACATAGTGTGTGTTTGTTTACGCTGGTGGGGCTTTCACACACACACACACACACACACACACACACACACACACATACACACAGTGTGTTTACGCTGTGTGCGCTGAGTTGTGAAGCACCATGGATCACTGCTGAAGGCGAAAGTTCAGTGTTTTACCCAGTGACTGTGTATGTACTACACTCATTGGTGTTTCCAGGAAGGGATTTTCCCCTGTGTGTGTGTGTGTATATGTGTGTGTATATGTGTGTGTATATGTGTGTGTATACATTGAGTCATTTAGTTCACCTCTGGAAATAACATCCACTCCACCTGACCTGTATATGGGCTGCATCTGGACCGCATCTGCGCCATCACTGGGCCAGATCAGGGGGATAACCCGGTTTATTTACACACAAGTTCTGTTTATAGTTTAAATGTAAACATGCATGTGTATATATGGACCTTTACCGAGGTGCCTCATGCTTGTATAAGTCTGTAGTTTGTGTGCGTAGGGGGTGTGTTTGTCTGAAGTGTCCCTGCTCCGGGAAACTTATTTAACGCACATGCATCTCCTTGTGTGTATGTGTGAGTCTGTTTACTCTGTGTTCCTCTGCACCTCTGTTGGCTTATTATGTCCTCCTTTTGTATCCTCCTTTGGATAAAAGCATCTGCTAACTGTATCTGCTAAATGTAATGTAATGAATGTTATGCTTGTTTCATGGCCTTTAAAGAGATCGTTTAACCATGTGTGTGTGTGTGTGTGTGTGTGTGTTTGTGTGTTTCTTTCAGGTTATCGGCCTTCTGGATGTTTTTACTCCAGCTCTTACTCTGAAGGAGTTTAATGACGTGTGAGTAAAGCTGTTTTTCTCTTGCACACCTCACCCATACGCTAAACTAACAAGCTGTGTGTAGACCATAAGCTAATGCTAGTTAGCCTTGTGCCTGGTGTACATCATGTAAGCTAACGCCAGTTAGCCTTGTGTTTGGCGCAAGTGTGATTATGCTACCTGGTAGACCATTAGCTAATGCTAGTTAGCACTGTGCGGGGTCTAGATCATATAAGCTAATGTCACTTAGCCTTGTGTTTGGTGCAGATGTGCTTATGCTACCTGGCTTTGTGCCTGGTGTAAGCCTAGACCAGTAGCTAGCTATGTAATGGGTGCAGGCCAACTGCATATGCTACTTCCTTCTATGCCGCGGCTAAGGGTGCCGTTCACACTGCAACACTTTTTTTCTCTGCCAGACGCTCAAATTCAGGTGGTTTGAGGCTTCTGAAAAACATGTGTCTTTTTCTACAATGGGTCGTTGCTTAGCTACTGTGACTCTCGGACAGCTGAGGTTTAAATATCAACGATAAACAGTGGAGGACTATATGTAACTTGGCAACAGTAAGCAAACTTTGACATTTCTAGCAAGCACTTATTAAGTGCTTAATACTAGCGATACTAGCGAGGCTTTCGCCGTTCGCCGGCAGAAAAAGCATCACAGTGTGAACACCACCTAAAACTAGCAAACTCTAATGTATATTTGTACATTAATGCTAACAAACTCTAATGTATATGTGTACATTAATGCTAGCAAACTCTAATGTATATGTGTACATTAATGCTAGCAAACTCTAATGCACACATGTACATTAATGCTAGCAAACATGTGTACATTAGAATTTGCTAGCATTTGGGTGCGTTCACACGGCAACGCTTTTTTCACCTCCAAAATTCTAGAAGCCTCGCTAGAATATTTACCAATTTCACTGCATGTCCTGCTCTACCCGGGATGCCTGTGCATGTGACAATAAACCATCCTTGTGTGTCCTTGTAGAAGCCATACTTTAGCATGGCTAATGCTAGCAAACGCTAATGTACATGTGTACATTGTTCCTTATTAAACTCCAATGTACATAAAGCCTCGCTAGAAGCCTCACTTGAACATGGCTATTGCCAGGGGCTGTCTGTAGCAGCAGCTAGCTTATACGACACTCTTACACTGCAGGTGAAGGTTGTGCTAGTCAGCCCATTATCTGGCTTTGTTCTGCTCACTCTATTCTTGTGGTGTGATGGAGGTGTGTGTGTGTGTGTGTGTGTGTGTGTGCGTGCGCGTGTGTGTGTGTGTGTGTGTGTGTGTGTGTGTTCTGCTCGCTCTATTCTTGTGGTCTGATGGAGGTGTTGTGGCTAAAGCTAACCAAAGCTGAATAGCACTTTGTCCTCCTCATTGAACTGTCGATGCAGAGAGTATGAGGAAAGCTTGCAGTGCACTGCACACACACACACACACTCGCACGCACACACACTCTCACACACACACACTCTCACACACACACACAGAAGAGTTTGCTTTTGGGCTTTAGTTGGCTGAAGACTGAGTCATTGAGAGCGTGGTGAGATGTGTGTGTGTGTGTGTGTGTGTGTGTGTGTGTGTGTCATTGAGAGAGTGGTGAGATGTGTGTGTGTGTGTGTGTGTGTGTGTGTCTTTTTGAGAGAGTGGTGAGATGTGGGCATGGAGGAGGACAGTTG
>CM059267.1:2907852-2937852 GCA_030347295.1 Setipinna tenuifilis | reverse complement strand
GCGTATTAGAGAGGGGCGGGGTTGGAGAGGCTGAGATGAGGTAATGTGTGTGTATTGGGGGGGCTGAAATTAAGTTACGCTGCAGAAGCGGGGTGACCTCTGAGGAACCTCAGTCACAGCTGGCGGGGGGTGTGATATGAGTGGGGTGGGGGGAGATAGAGGTGGGGGGGTGGGGGGAGATGGGGGAAGAGATGAGGTAATGTTTGTAGAAGCGGGGTGACCTCTGAGGAGAATAACCTCAGCCACAGCTGGTGTGTCACATGTGCCACAGCCACCGTCCACCACTGACCTGCACTGCCTCACTATCGCCCCCTGCTGTCAGAGGCTGCAACCACACACCCACGTGCAGGCAGGGCAGGGAGGGGTAGGGTTAGCAAGCAGGCAGACAGACAGGCAGACATACAGGCAGGCAGGCAGAGAGACAGGCGGGCAGGCAGGCAGACAGACAGACAGGCAGAGCAGGGTTAGCAGGCATGCAGGCAGAGCAGATAGGCAGTCAGGCAGACAGGCAGGCAGACAGACAGACAGGCAGACAGGCTGTATTCATGCTCCGCTCTGCTCCGCTGGGGTGAGTCAGCCAGAGGGGTCCCAGTAAAAGGGCTCTGACTCAGCAGGGTTAACTGCCTCTGTGCTGCACAGAATGAACCTCACTCACACTGCCCTGCCTGATTATACACACACACACACACACACACACACACACACACACACACACAGAATGAACCTCACTTACACTGTCCTGCCTGATTACACACACACACACACACAGAATGAACCTCACTCATGCTGTCCTGCCTATACCGCGTGTCAACAGACCACACACACACACACACGTGCAGGGTAGTGTGAGCCTTACTCACACTTCCCTGCCCCTAGCGATTGTCAACAGGCCACCCACAGACACACACACACACACACACACACACAGAATGAACCTTATTCACACAGCTCTGCCCGTAGAACTTGTCAGCAGGTCACACACACACACACACACACACGGGTCCTCACCCCTACCACTAAACACAATCACATGCAGTCACACAGCTTGGCATACACACAAACACCCCTCTTGCAGAAACTTTGTTTTTGATCAACCAGACGCTGCCCTATCACCCTCTTATGAACACACACACACACACACACAGATACACAGACACACACACACACACACACCATAACATCTAGTCTCGGACCTCTCTCTCTCTCTAACACCTCTCTCCCCTTATCTGCTGACGCACTACCCCATCTGTGTGTTTATGGGAGTGTTTTTTTATCTTTCTCTACACACACACACATGTCCCCTCTCTCTCTCTTTCTCTCTCTCTCACACACACACACACACACAGACACACACACACACACACATCTTCTCTCATACACACACACTCACACGTCCTCTCTTTCTCTCTCATGCTCTCTCTCTCTCTCACATACACACACACACACACACACACACACATATGTGCTCATACACACACATGCACACACACTCGATCAGGTTGCAGCAGGCAGCTCTGTGTAATAACAGCTGGTAGTTTTGCATCAGCAGGTGGGAGCAACTGCTTCTTGTGCTGTGACCTTTGTGGAGGCAAACAAAGTCACTCTATCTCCTCAGCCTTAGACATGTGTGTGTGTGTGAGTGCATGAGTGTGTGGGAGTGGGTGCTTGTGTGTTTGTGTGTGTGTGAATGTATACATCTGTGTATGAGAGTGTGTATGAGTCTGTTTGTGTGTGTGTATGTGAATGTATATGCGTGTATGAGAGTGTGTATGTGTGTGTATGTGTGTCATGGACCCTCCGCTGGCAGGGGGGGATGTAGAGCCGTTTCCTGCTAAACCTGAATGGTGTGTGTGTGTGTGTGTGTGTGTGTGGCCGGGGAGCATGCAGGGCTTGTGGGAGCCAGACGGGCCCCAAGCACTAACGCCACCCAGCTATGCAGGAACGCAGAAGAGCCCAGAGCCAGAGAGGGATTAGGGGAGACACATGCCTGCAGAAATACCTGCATACTGTCACTGGCACAAACACCTCACATATGTAGCTGCTTAAATACTTGCATGCTGTCACCGTGCACAGACACCTCACATATGTACCTCCATAAATACCTGCATGCTGTCACCGGCACAAACACCTCACATATGTACCTGCTTAAATACCTGCATGCTGTCACCATGCACAGACACCTCACATATGTAACGTATTTGGCTGTGAGTTTGTACTGCCGGACGTTGTGTTGTTGGATGATTGCTTTGCGGTGTCCATTCATGGGTCATTAGGAGTGTGTGTGTGTGTGTGTGTGTGTGTGTGTGTGTGTGTGTGTGTGTGTGTGTGTGTGTGTGTGTGTGTGTGTGTGTGTGTGTGTGCAGTGTCCATATATGGGTCATTAGGAGTGTGTGTGTGTGTCCCCTGCTTGGCATGGCTGTAGAACTGGGCCACAGGTGTGCTGTGGTCCGTTGTGGTGTGGCGTGGAATGTGCCGGAAGCCTCGGTAGCGGCGTGCCACGTGCCTGGGGGGCCTCTGGCTGCACCGCGCCTCAACAGCGCCCCCTGGTGCCTGAGCTCAGCATTAGCGCTGTAGGCTAGAGGTGCCAGCAGCTCCAGATGGGGAGGAAAGGTCGGAGTCAGTTGATTTTACATTACATTATTACATTACAGTACACTTAGCAGACGCTTTTATCCAAAAACGACTTACAAAAAGGACATCATAAGCTAACAGAGGTGTAGAGGTGAGACAGAGACAGTACAGGGGTGTGTGTGTGTGTGTGTGTGTGTGTGTGTGTGTGTGTGTAAAAGAGAGATAGAGTTCAGGGGTGTGTGTGTGTGTGTGTGTGTGTGTGTGTGTGTGTGTGTGTGTGTGTGTGTGTGTGTGTGTGAGGGGGAGAGAGAGAGTGAGAGAGAGTGAGTGTGTGCTAATAAGTGAATGACTGATTTCCGAGGAAGCTGTCACAGTGGCCAACTTATAAACACACACCTCTCTCACACAAACACACACCTCTCACACAAACACACACACACGCATACACACACGCCCCCTGCTGGCAATGTTCCTACCGCTTTGTCGAAGTCAGTTGATTTCAATGGAAGTCAAATTTTATTGCATTACATTGCATTACATTACATTACACTTAGCAGACGCTTTTATCCAAAGCGACTTACAAAAGGAGGACATAATAAGCTAACAGAGGTGTAGACACAGAGTAAACAGACTACCTTTATACACACAAGGAGATATGTGTGCCTTAAGTAAGTTTCCCGGAGCAGGGACACTACAGACACACACACACACCCCCTACACACACAGACTTGTACCAGCACGAGGCGTCTAGGTAAAGAGTTAGTTAGTAGATAATGCGATTGAAATGAAATGAAATTTCAATGGGATTCTTTCATTAAATTACATTCCGGTTCACACTCGGAAGTGAAGACAGTGAGTTGCATATAATAGGCCTGTCTATCAAATCTATTGACTGTGGCTGTCATACTTCAGTTTTCCCTTAATTTTCTATTGCTTATGCTGTGGGAACAGTGCTGTGTTGATGAATGCTAAGCCTGCCTGCCCGAGTCATGCCCTTATACTACCCTGCCTGTATTACACACACACACACACACACACACACACACACACACACACACACACACACACACACACACACACACACACACGGGCAGGGTAGTGTGAGAGAGTAGGCCAGATATTAGTGGTGTGTGCTGAGCCTGCCTGCCTGACTCATGCCCTTATACTACCCTGCCTGTACTGCACACACACACACACACACATATGGGCAGGGTAGTGCCTGCCTGAGTCATGCCCTCACACACTAGGTGTGGAGTCCACTGGAACTGCTCACAGTCATAGCTGACTATCTCTGCCTCCAGACAGGGGTGTGTGTGTGTGTGTGTGTGTGTGTGTGTGTGTGTGTGTGTGTGTGTGTGTGTGTGTGTGTGTGAGAGAGAGAGAGAGAGAGAGACAGTGCAGGGGTGTGGAAGAGATGGAGTACAGGGGTGTGTGTGAGAGAGAAAGCGAGAGAAGGAGAGAGAGTTCAGGTGTGTGTGTGTGTGTGAGAGAGAGAGAGAGACAGTACAGGGGTGTGGAAGAGATGGAGTACAGGGGTGTGTGTGTGAGAGAGAGAGTGAGAGAGGGAGAGAGAGTTCAGGTGTGTGTGTGTTTGTATGTGTGAGAGAGAGAGTTAAGTGTGTGCTAATAAATGAATGACTATTTCTAGGTAAGGCAGCTTCCTCTGAAATCGGCCATAAAACCTTCGGCCCAGTTTCAAACCGCACTAGTGTGCTGTCTGTGCCCACATGAGCAGTCACAGTGGCCTACACACACACACACACACACACACACACACACACACACGTGTCATTAGCATTTGTGAGATGTGCCCGAATATCATCAACCTGAACATTGTTCTTGATATCATTACGCTCTCATGCCTGCCATAGGTATACTACATTGTGGCAGCATTGTCACCATTTTGAAATTTCCATTTAAAATTGTGGAACAACAACAACAAAGAAGCACGCTCAACACCTTTTATTATGACTTGGTGCTTAAACTTTCTGAAAATTAAAGCAGAGAGACTCATCAAAGAGACTCAGGAAAATAAAGCTAGCACTCTGCAGTTTTACTTACTCTTGAGGCCATTAAAGGAGTAACTAAAACTGCCAAGTGCTTGCTTCATTTTTTCAAAGTCTCTAATTTAAAGTCTCTCATTTAAAATGGTGGTAAATTTTAAAGTTGGAGAGATGCCATCAGATTAGGCACAGCGATGCGTCTCAACCTTTTGCAGAGATTTACTGGCTCAGGGAACAGTAGCAGTAGCAATACCCTGTCTCGGCCACTGGGTGGTGCTAAAGAGCCACAATCACCTGGCATTAACTGGTTGTCCTGGAGGGACCCCAAGGTGGAGTTTGAACTGTCTGAACCAGCACTCCCTGTCTGAGGCTGCGGTCTGTGGCTGCGGTCGGTGGTGTTGGTGGTGGAGGTGGAGGTGGTGGTGGTGAAGAGGCCTCCTGCAGCCCTGCATTTTCCTTTATGCTGCCTGGAAGATATTGATCAGTTGAAGCTGATTATGCTTCTCGTCGGCACCCCTGGCCCAGAGCTCTTGATGAAAATATCTTCAGAGTCTGTGAGTGCCTCAGTCCTGCCTGCCTGCCTGGGTTGAAGTGAGCGTAGCCTACCTTGGCCTGGCCTGCCCTGCCCTGTCCTGCCCTGCCCTGTCCTGCCCCCCCAGTTGCCCCCCCTGCCCCCCACCCAGCCCTTCCCATCCCTGGCCCCACCTGCTCCCCAACCCCCTGCCCTGCCCTGCCCAACCCCACCCTGTCCTACTCCCCCATTGCCCCTCCTGTCCCCCACCCAGCCCTCCCCTACCCATTCCCCAACCCCCTGCCCTGCCCAATCCTAACCATTCCTGTGCCCCCTTGCCCCCCCCCTGCCCCCTGCCCTGCCCTCCCCTACCCACCCCCCTGCCCTGCCCCTCCACTCTGCCCTCCCCTACCCCTCCCCCTGCCCTGCCCTGCCTGTGTGTGCACTGACGGCCTCTGCCCTACTGCTGCACTCTCTGTCTCATCTTACTTTCACTCCTCACTTCTGTCAGTCACAATGCATCTTTCATGCTCTCTCTCTATCGCTCTCTCTCTCTCCCCTTCTTCTCCTCCCCCTCTCCCTGTCAGTCTTTCTCTCCTTCCCTCCCTCATCCTCTCTTTCTCACTGCTTCTCTTTTTCTGACTTTCTCTCTCTCTCTCTCTCTCTCCCTTCCTCCTCTATTTCTCACTGTTTCTCTATCTCTGACTTTCCCTCTCTCCCTCCTCCTCCCTCTCTCTCTGTCAGCCCCCCCTTCTCTCTTTCTCATTCTCTCTCTCTGTTTCCTTCAGTCTCATACCATCTGTCTTTTGCTGTCTTTAGCTCTCTCATTAAGCTTTCACATACCACTGTGTCCCTCCCTCTCTATCTCTCTCTGTCTCTCTCTCTCTTTCTCTCTATTTCTTACTCTGTCATTCTCTTCAGTACGTGTTCTCTCATCCTCCTGGCATGTGTGATTAAGTCTGACTTCCTCGTGTACTGATGCGTGCGTGTGCTGTGTCCTGAGCAAGGCCCTGCTGTCAAGGCTGAGCAGGGGAAAGGTCGTGACCTTTTGACCTCTGAGTGGAGTCAGCCTTTTCTCCACTCCTTCCTGCATTCTCGTGTGACATGTCACAAAAGCTTGTGTGTGGTTTGCAGCACTGCATGTGTGTGCGTTTGTGTGTGTGTGTTCAGTGTGTGTGTGTGTGTTCAAGCCTCATCTTGTGCCAAGAGGCAACCTGTGTGTCAATGTGTGTGTGTGTGTGTGTGTGTGTTTGGCTGTGTGCGCTTTGGCCTTGACTCTGAGTGTGTAAGATATAAACCAGCTTCAGCAGATTATGAGGCTGACGGGGACGCCGCCCAAGTCCCTCATAAACAGGATGCCCAGCGCAGAGGTGAGCCTTGCCCTCGTGACCTTCAGATGACCTTCAAATGACCTGCACGTGACCCTTTTGGAAGATGTGGCCGTTGAGGTTGAAAAGATCATGGCAAAAGTGCATTATTTAGTGTTACACCAGTAGAAACCCCCAATATAACTAAAAAGTCCAGAGCAAAACTCAATTGGAGAGGCAATGGGTATTGACTTTCTAGGTCATAGTGCCCCCTCCCCATAACTTAATGCCTTTATAGCAGCATTTCCATAACTTTTAACGGCCGTGTACACTCTTAAGACATTATGTTCTTCCAAGTATGCCGCCCCCAAAGTACGACTTTCCCCTCAAGTAAATCAGATATGTTCCATAAATCCATTAACCTTTAGAAATGCTATATGTAAGGGATAAAGCTGAAGTCCAGATATGTGTGCTGTGTTTTAACTTCTTGTTCTTAGCTCTGATCTCTGCGCCACTCTTCCTTCCTGTTCCGTGCTGCTCACCTGATTGCTTGAATCTTTGACCTTTGCCCTTTGCCCACTGCCTTGGTCATGTGACTTCCTGCGTGTGTGCTGTGGTCCCCGCTGCAGCGTGTGTCCTGGTGTGACGCTGGCGCACCGCACCGCTCTGCCTCGCTACCGCCCCCTGGTGGTCATGCCATGCCATGTTTGCCACAGAGCACTGATGCACTGGATGATGGAAGACAGAGTGGTGTGTGTAGAGGAGAGCAGCTTATTGCTGGAGGTGAGCGAGGAAACGTCATCTCATGCTCTCTTTTTTTCTTTTCTTGGCTTTTTAAACTACAGGCAAGAAACTACGTTAACTCCCTCCCGACGATGCCAAAGAGGAACTTTGCGGATGTGTTTATCGGTGCAAACCCACTGGGTAGGTCAAGTACACTGAATGTGGTGCACTGTTTGTGTGTGTGTGTGTGTGTGTGTGTGTGTGTGTGTGTTTGTGAGGAGGGAGTATGTGTGTTTAATGGCTCTGTGTTCTTCCTGAAGCTGTGGACCTGCTGGAGAAGATGCTGTTTGGGCAGTGGCGGTTCTATAGTATTTTACGCCCTGGGCGACACCACCTGTCAGCACCCCCCCCCCCCCCCCCCCGAGGCAGAGAGACGCGCTGCTTCTGTGCCAGTAAGAAGGGCGCCTGCAGTTCAGCTGTTCGCCATCACCAGGGGGCGCCAATGTGCCGATTGCAGCGATATGACACACGGAGCGTTTTTATTTTATTTTATTTTTTTTCCCCCAAGCGCTCGTGGCGCCCCCCACGAAATGGCGCCCCGGGCGGCTGCCCGGTTCGCCCGTGCCTAAAACCGCTACTGTGTTTGGGTGTGTGTGTGTGAGAGAGAGTGTGTGTAAGAGTGTGTTTAATGGCTGTATTTCTCTTCCTGAAGCTGTGGACCTGCTGGAGAAGATGCTGTTTGTGTGTGTGTGTGTGTGTGTGTGTGTGTGTGTGTGTGTGTGTGTGTGTGTATGTATGTATGTGCGTTTGTGTGTAACGGTTCTCTTTCTCTTCGCGAAGCGGTGGACCTGCTGGAGAAGATGCTGGTTCTGGACACGGACGTTCGGATCACGGCGTCGGAGGCGCTGCAGCACGACTACTTCTCCCAGTACCACGACCCGGACGACGAACCAGAGGCCGAGCCGTACGACCAGAGCTTCGAGATCTGCGAGCTGGAGATCGAGGAGTGGAAACGTGAGTGTGTGTGTGTGTGTGTGCTGTTGTCGTGGTGACCGACCACTTAAAGGGGAGATTCTGTGTAAAAAAAAAACTGTGGGTATGTTAAAGACGTCGGTAAGTTTGTATGTTTGCTGAGGAGTGCATTTCGAACTTTAACCATTAATAAAGCTCAAAGTAGCTCCATGCTTTCTTGGTAGTATAACAAGAGCATGATATTGAAAACAAGGCATTGAGAACTTTGTACACCGTCATTTTACACTGAATTCACCCCTTTAACAAAAAATAAACAATAACAAAGAAATGGTTTATTGTCACAGGCATAGACATACTGGGTAGAGTAGGACATGCAGTCAAATTGGTGATTGTTTCACTGAAATCACTCAATATTTTCAACATATCTGGCCATACTTTACTGGTATGGGCCCTTGTATATAACTTCTTTGTTCCTTCTCAGGACTGACGTTCGAGGAGGTAATCAGCTTTGTCCCCCCACCACTCGATGAAGACGAAATGGAGTCTTGAGGGGGAGAAGGGAGGTCCAAACCTGCCCCCCCCCACCCCCACTCACTTTTTGCCCAGTCCAGCTCCCTCTCGCTGGACGTAGAGGACACATCACCTCACTGGACTCCTCCTCGACCAACTCGACCCAACCCAACCCTCCACACAGGAAACACACCACCGCAAACAGGAAGTGGATCTCCAAGTGCCTGAGCTCGTTGCTCAGTCAGCTCTGGGACTCCTACACAGGTCAAAGGTCAAAGGTTCAAAGGTCAGGTTGGGCAATAGTATAGGCTCCTCCCCTCTCCCTGTCGTAAGGATGTGGGCGGGACAACAGAAAGAAGCTGAACCTCTGATTGGTGCACGGACACACAGCAGGGATCTCACAGCAGCCATGTTATCTGTTAACAGACCCAGGGTCCAGTACCACACCACACACACACACACACACACACACACACACACACACACACACACACACACAGTACCACACCACACAACACACAACACACAGCAGCCATGTTATCTGTTAACAGACCCAGGGTCCAGTACCACACCACACAAACACACACACACACACACACACACACACACACACACACACACACACACACACACACAGTACCACGCCACACAACACACAGCAGCCATGTTATCTGTTAACAGACCCAGGGTCCAGTACCACACCACACAAAAACACACACACACACACACACACACACACACACACACACACACACAGTACCACGCCACACAACACACAGCAGCCATGTTATCTGTTAACAGACCCAGGGTCCAGTACCACACCACACAAAACACACACACACACACACACACACACACACACACACACAGCACCACACCACACAACACACAGCAGCCATGTTATCTGTTAACAGACCCAGGGTCCAGTACCACACCACACAAACACACACACACACACACACACACAAACACAACCAGTACCACACCACACAAAAACACACAGCAGCCATGTTATCTGTTAACATACACAGTGTCCAGTACCACACCACACAAAAACACACAAACAACATGTAAACATGCAAAGCAAATACAAAGATGTTGTCATGGTAATGCACAGTGTACAGTCTGGGGGTTGGCTTGGAGCAGGAAGCAAGTCTCCCCCCCCCCCCCCCCCCCAGTTTTTTTCTCCATTTCCTGTTTCCTGTCTTCAGTCAGAGCGCACTGTTGGCCTCTGTCTGCCTCGTCCCGGTGTTTTAGTTTGTGTAAATAAACACATTGGCACTTGTGTACATAACCAACCACCAGACCAGGGCCCTCACCGACCAGATACTCTGCCAACAAACGTCTCCTGCCTCTGAAGCCTGTGTCTATCTCTCTCACACACACACACACACACACACACACACACACCTATACACCCATAAACACAACCAAACACACACACACACCCATAAATACAACAACAAACGCGCGCACACACACACACACACACACAAACACACACACACACACACAACCACACACACACACCCATAAACACAACCACATACACACCCTTGTTGCTCAGTGTTGTGTGGGCTGCTGGGACACCACTCTAAGGAATGTCTGCTCATAAGCCCACCAGTCAATCAAACTTACAATCAAGAATGTTGTTTTTTTTACATGTAATTTGCAGAATGTTGACCATTTTAGATCTAACACAATGTACCCTTTAGCCTAGCCTTATCTCTAGCAGTACTTGTTTCGACCTACACACACACACACACACACACACACACACACACACACACAGCTAGCCTTGCACTTCTCCACTTTCTTGTCTATGACCCTCTTATGCCCTGGCTTTTCTGGTACTCACTCACTCACTCACACACACACACCCAGCCCAGCTAGGGGGCGTCACACAAGACAAGATGGCTGACCTATTGGCTCTGTGTTTGCAGCTGAGCTGTGTCCACATTCCTGTCTGACAGAATGTAGATGTCACATCCTCCACTGGCGAGGAGCTGTCAGAAGCTGACTGTCTCACACACACACACACACACACACACACACACACACCAGCACCACCACCACCCCTCACCCTTGTCCAATCGACCCTTGTCCAATGTCTTAGTGAAAATGACTCCCGACTGTCCGTTGGCTTAAATAGAGGTCATAGGTCATTCCTTGTGCTTTGGATGTCCTCATCTGTGTTTGTCTATGTCTGTCTGCTAAGATTGGGGATGGACATGGACAGCTCCTCCTCTCACTGATTTGCTGTAGGAACACCTTATATCATCATGTTCTTGACAATAGGAAAGTCAAATCCTAATTTGGAGTGGCAAAGTAAATCTGGTTTTTTTTTCTGTTTTTGTTTTTTTGTTTCTCATGTTTTTGTTAGTGTGTAACCCACAGTGTACCCCTGTTCAGAGAAAGCGTATGATGATGATGATGATGATGACGATGTTTAAACGTGTGTACATGTAGACAAAAGGAGCCGTCTCCGCTGTAGTAATGGCTGTGTTTATCTGAGCCTCCTAGTCTGTGGGAACTGTGTGTGTCTTCCATTCCTCTCCGACCCAAACACACTTGACACCAGCAGGACCCCCCCCCCCATGCACCCCCCCCTCCCATGTACCCACCCCCCACCTGAGGTACCCCAATCTGCATCGGCACCCCCCAATCACCACCCCTCCTGCTCTGTGCTTTAACAGTGACTCTGAAATGTGTGTTTCTCATGGGCTTATTATTACATTTAACCTCTGAAAAGCAATATGTTTGGAGCTTCTCTCTCTCTCTCTCTCTCCTGTTCTCTCTCTTTCTGTTTCTCTCCCTCTCTCTCTCCTGTTCTCTCTCTCCCTCTCTCTCCTGTTCTCTCTCTCTCTCTGTCTCTCTTCTGCTCTCTCTCTTTCTCTCTGAGTGTGTGGGATTGTATTACTGTGTGTGGGCTCACGTTTACAGGGTTCCAAAGACATTGGTAGAGACATTGACATTGACATTGGGGTCCCGTAATCGGAAGACCAGTCAGTCCGCATCGTATTTATTATGACATGGTAGCCATGCCCCGCTGCGTCTGCCATATCCAAGTGTAAGATATATATATATAGTGATCATTCGTTTCTCTTTTTGTCGTGATGAGCTTTTCATGCCTCATGGCAGGTGGAAAAGTATCTTGTCTACGTGTGTTTTGTGGTTCTGTGCCTCGGGCACACAACCGATTCTCAGTCTACCAACAGAACAGGTAACTCTAAACCACTGCATAAAAATTAATAAATAAAGGCAATTATTTTTCAAATCTGTGTCTGTTTTTGTGTTATTTGTTTGTTCTGATGTCATTCCTTAAATAGGTTAAACACAATAGGCATACCGGTATGACAATGAATGAAGATCAGGAAGTACAAGTTTTAGTGATCCAGTGACCTTCCTGGATAAATAAAGGTCAAATAATAATAATAATAATCTTTACTTGTATAGCACAATTCATACATACAAGATGCAGCTCAAAGTGCTTTGCAGTGTGGCAAGGTCACAACAAGACAACATTTCTTGCAGTCCAGTGGCACAATTGAACACATACCAAGCCTGATATAATCTCATATAGTCTCCTCCCAAAGGCCACAGTGCCAAAAGGTTGTTTAATTAGTAGGCCTGTCTTATTACGGTTTAATGTCTCCGCACTAATTTGCATCTTCTGCATAAAATGTATTTACACTTGATATGAGACGGGCTGTCCTGTTCTGTCCTGCCCACCTGGATGGCATTGCACTGATTAATGTGGGCCAATTAGTACGACCACCCCACCCACCTGCAGCGTTATCAACAGGTAGCGTCTTTCTTTCTTATAAATCCCGTGAAAGCGGCCTGTCTGTATTTTTTTACGTGACGAAGAAACTCTCTAAAACTATGCCTCGACGACGAAAGGGAAACGGTAGCAACAATTCGGATGTCCTAGAGGAAGGCCAACCAGGCCAAGAACAAAAAAGTCAAAAACTTCAGAGGAAAAAGGAGCTGTTTATTCAACAGTTTGAAAAGGAGGGTACGTTAAAGTTACTTGCATAACCTAACCCCAAACTTCACATGACGTGATCTATTACCTGTTGCTTTCTCCCTTTTTCCGTAGCTGAAGCTCGGCTAAAGGAGTTGGAATCAAAACAAGACCATTTATTTGCGACTATTGATCGGGCATTTAAAGTACTAACCATGAAGACGCCACAGTCAGTCTTGAATACTCTACTAAAGGATGCAATCGGTATGGAGTTCATACATTCTTCAGTAGCCTAGGCGTCGCCAGATAAATGTGTTTAATGATTTAAATCAATTTCACGTTTCAGCCGATGGTCCAGTTGGAGACATCACTATCGCATTGGAGGTAGGCGAGCAGTCGAATATAGGCTAGTGTAGTAGAGATACTTTATTTACCCGAAAGGAAATTGAAGAGTGTATGCTGTCCACAAGCTGACACTCGGGAGTGATGGCAGGTTTCTTGTATTTGTATTGCAGGCACAGTCTCCGGAGATTCGCAAACCTCTCTCTAGAAAACCTTCGAAGAAAGGCAAGTCTGTTAAACTGTTTCTCACCACTTTTTTGAATCCCTTACTTAACATTCGTCACTTTTACTGCAGGTAAAAAAAGTGCGCCCCCCCAGTTGACCACTCCAGGCACGAGGGCAACCAGTGGACAAAGGGTAGGCTTCTGAAGTGCGTTTTTATGATCATTTGTACGTTGCGTTCATCTTTAGTCTGTAACAAAATGCTTTTTGCTAAATTGCAGACAAAGAGTAAGACCAGATCATCAGGAGATGAAAAGCCCCTCAGGTACAGTAGGGTGGCCAGTGGGCACCTGGAGTTGGCACAACCGCTCCTAAAAATGTACATTTGTATGACATTGCATTACACTTAGTAGATGCTTTTATTCAAAGTGACTTACAAAAGGATGACATAAGCTAACAGGTGTAGAGGTTCTGCTAAAAACCACTTTGAGTAGCTCTATTTACAATGTGGTGGGTCACAACAAGCAGTATATGCACGCAGCATTCCAAGACGTGAAATTCGACCCTCTTGGTTTTACTGGTCATTGAAGGATCGAGCGGATCAGAGCATGCTAACATGCTACGTCACTAGGTCGTAAGCCCCGCCCAGAGCCATGTATGGCAAGCCCACATCCCAAAGGATTGGTGGACAGAAGCTAGGTGAGCGAAAGACGGCGAATTTGCCCAATCAGAGGTGCCTTATTGACACGTCATGGATATTCACGAGAGACACCGGAAAAAACAGTCGTTCAACCACTAGACCCGTTATAGCTTACAGAAAACCGTGTCAAACAAGAGATCTAGGACATAATTTTTCACAGAAATGACGCACAATGCATTCAACCATAGTGGCGACACAGAAATATGAATAAAAATAACGATGGAAGTTCCCCTTTAACTTGCCCTCCATTACACCCCCATGCAGGTGTGCCACCACTGTGAACGGCAAGCGAACTATGCCCCGCATTGCCAAGCCCGGCGACCAGTTCGGCACCGCCACTAAGGCCAGGTAAAGCCCCAAATACTGGTGCCCTATTTGTGCCACATGCTATGCTTCAGATGTACCAATCTGATTGTGTGTGTCTGAATAAATATATATATACACACACACACACACTGCTGTTGCATCTGCAGGCCCATCTCCCGATCATTCAGTGATGGCTCCCTCAAAATTCCCTCTAACTATGCAGTGGTCGTGAAGACATCACTGGGAGAGGTAAGGTGCCATTTTGAGTAGCGTTGGTAGGAAAACCACTAGGGAATGTTGCTTTAAGCCTCATCATTGAACAGCTGCCTGTACAATGACACTAGACGGCAAGGCCACAAAGATGCGAGATGAAGTGTTTAAGTGTCAAGAATCAAGCATTGTAGAAACACTATGAAGGAAGTATGCACAAGGGCATAATGAATAGCAAACTGTAAATGGCCGTTTGCAGAGGCAGTGTGTTGTATAGCACTGAGGTAGATGTCTTATCATGCTGTAGGCGTTGCACAGTGAGGGGTAGCAGGGCAAAGCCATGTTAAGCACAACGGCAGCAGGGAGGTGACGACCCAAATATGAGTGTGTTGCTTTAAGCCTTATGATTGAACATTAGACACCAAGGCCAGAAAGGTGAAGTGTTGAGCATTGTAAAAACATGATGAAGGGAATAGGCACAAAGGCATAACAAATGACCATTTGCATAGGCAGTGTGTAGTGTATATAGCACTGGGGAAGATCCATCACATTATGGTGTAGATGTTGCACAGTGAGATCTGACAACCGGACCCAGATCTGACAACTGTGTACATGGTCACCTGCATGCTGTGCTTTATCCTCACAGACGCTTGTGATGGAAAAGAAAGAAGACTTTGACTTGGCGAAGGTGGATGATGTGGCAGCGCTCAGTATAAAGAGATTGCGAGTAAGTAATATTCCACTAAATACAATAATTACCCAGTATGTGCAGGTTCTTAACTGTGAAGGGTAATTGTCTGTTTGACCTAAAATCCTTTTCTCCTAATTTCAGGATTTGATGACTCACTTTTGTGACCAATTGGAGCTGTAATTCAAAGTGTTTGTTTGTCTATTTTTAGATGTTAATTTTAATAAAGTCTTTATTTTAACCCTTGCCCTTATTTTTGGATTCTTTCCATTGAGCCATTGTATTCCGTTCTCTTAAATGGGAACATGTACAAAATGCCTGTTTCCTTGACATTCAACTCTTGGAGGCACAAAGTGTGTTTGTCTTCCTTGAAGATTCCACTAATGCCCCCTACTGGAGTGCCTACTGGAGTTTCAGGCCTCATCCACACCAAAACCGGTGTGTGATCGACATGTAGCCATTTTCTGTCCGCATTGATATTGAACAAATGAGGGTATTTACACCACTCTCAATTCACAACCAGGGAAATGCATACTCTCTGCTTTTGTTTTAAATGGTATGTGCCCTGAAAAAAAAATTTTGTAAAAAAGAACATCCCGCACACTCTTATCCACCAGCAAACTTGAATAGGCTACAACGTTTCGGTCGTCAGACCTTCTTCAGGTAAGGTTGTAGCCGATTAAAGTTTGCTGGTGGTTTTTTTTTTTTTTTTTTTTTTTTTACAAATTGAAGGCCCTACTGGGATGTTGTCCTACGCACCTGTCAAAATTATAGAGGTGTGCGTTTTTATGAACTGATCCCTGGGGGAAAAAAAAAAAAAAAAAAAAGGGTCCAGTGAATTTGGGGACAGGGCAGGCAGTGTCACAAGGGGCACGCACCAATGAGGCATCAGTCTGCACTGTTGGGCCTGAAGACCTGGCTGGGCATGTGGCTGTGGGTAAAAACAGGTTATTGGCATTTCAGCCATGTAGGCCTACATATTGAGACAGTGTTTTTACCAGCAACAGTTGGGTGACACGCAACTGATAAAAACAGATACTGTATAGTGCATACCCAAGAACCACATACCGTGCACACATGAACTCTACACAGTCATACTTCCACAGACACAAGGATCCACAAGTACATACATGTGTTTACACAATGTGCAAATAAAAAAAAAAAAAACAGGATGTGCTTCTTTTCCCCTCTGCTAGAACATCCAGTGTGCATCCATGCTGTGTTGTGCTCTACTTATCAGTAACATACTGCACCTAACTGGCTACATGAAACTTGCTGAGATGAGCCAAATAACACACTATAAAAATTAAGAAATACTTTAGGATGAATGGCTGATTTTTCAAGCTTGTCCTTTCCCACCAAGTCAGCCTTCCTGTCTGATCTCCGATTAGTCTCTGATTCTTGATACCGGCATGCTCCACACATTCACTCTTGATGTTTGTGTCTATAGGTTCTCTTTGGGTTTTAGTATGTCTTTGATAATTTATCTATGTTCAAGAGGGAACATTGCACAGGGATGCAGCATTCCCAGTGAACCATACACATCTTGACAATAAATGGCATTTCCAATGAAGGGGTTCACAAAGATCTCTGAAAAAGCATCTGTTGTAGTTCAGGTGCCCCTGATTTTGTGGCTGATCATGTTTGGAAACTGCATAGCAGCTGGTGACTTCTCATTTACGCAGCTGAATTTGAATCTTTTTCTTATATCTAAGACGCCAGTAAATAAATGACTCCCCTATACAGACTTTCAAGACCTCAAATTCTAATAACTGTGTAAGTACATAGATGTACACAGTAATTCATCAGTGACCATAAGGTTTTTACAAAGCCTACGGTGGAACAGAAAGTAACCCTATTGGGCGTTCAGCATGCCTGCGTTGCCTTTCCTCAAACATGACGCAAAGATTCTGTTTGTCATGCAGACCTGTTTGAAGTACAACACACACGGCGCCAGAGGGCATTAGCTACCGAAAGATAAGAAGGCCATGGGAATTTAATATGCTGAGAGGCGAGCATGTATAACTTCACTGAGAACAACTACATTTAATAAGTGAAGGTCAATGCATTTGTGGGAAAAACCATAATTATGTAGCCGGCCACAACCCTCTTGCAGATACAGATGCAGATGGATAACCATTTTACAGCTCGCGTTTCCTTTAGAAAAGCACAGAACATAACCTTTCCTTCCTATGCTGTTTGAAGCACCCGATAGGTAGCCTACAATATGATTTATCCAATAAGTGAAAATGTAGGCTATGACAGAAATCCCAACACTCAAAAACTGCCAAGATCACTGTCAAGAACTTCAGTATAAACGCCAGTGTTTATTTCAGGGTAGCTTGCTATGTAAGCAATGGCATGCTTTGTGGTACGTGCAGTCCTGTAAATGTTACTCGATTTCTTTGCTAAATAAAACTACATCAGGTGTATGAAGTTACTGAGTGGGTGTGACGCCACCAGAGCGGGGACTTTTGTTGATGGAAGTTATCAGGACGCCTGCGCCGAAGTTGACACCCTGAACCCTTAGCGAAAAAACAGGTGAAACATGGAAAAAAAAGGTGAGTGGACCGCTATTTGTGCACAACACCATCGTTGTGCACCCGTCGTTTAAGGCAGATGTACAAATTCGGTCGGACATTGCTACCCTTCCCCAGCGAAGATCTGGTGTAGTGGAATGACCAGTGCATAGAGTTCTTGGCTCAACAATAGTAACCACGCGTTGTTGCAGCGAGGTAGCATTTAGCTTCTGAGCTAACATTTGTAAGGTCCACACGGGCAAAGCTGCTATTAGCCTCATACTGAATCATTGACGATGCTTTTGTGCAGAGCTGTAGGACAGTTCAGAACTAATGTTTGTAGATACTCTACATATGAGGTAGCTAAATTACTGCCAACAATGATGTGGGTACTATTAAGCAAAACCCGCTAGCAGTTCAGTGACACATAATTCTGGAAGTTGTCATTTATCGTTTATAACTTCCCTAGCTGAGTATTCAACTGGGTTCACATCAAGTACATACTTCGCCTGCCAACTGCGGTGTTTTCTGAGTTCAGGACAGAAAAAAACACAAGTTTGACAAGCTAAATTGACTCACGCCATATTGACTGAACAAACCAGCAAGTTGAGTTAGCGCGCTTTTTAATCGACCTTATGATGACACTGATACTCAAACCACATGATCAAGAAGCTCACCTGCGTCCATTCTGTTCCTCAAATCAGTGTTAAACATGGATGTGACAACCAATATCGTTAACACACCTTGTAAAGTTACCTTTAATATTTTACAAGGCAGCAGCTGTCGGCAAGTGCCATGGCATTTTGCCACCATCATGCTTAAATCAATTCAAAAGTTTAGCACTTGACCAAACATCAGGCCGTTAAAGGCAACACGGACCTAAATTTGTTTGTGTGTTTTGTTTTTGTTTCAGTACTTGCTCTCCAGGCGCGGAAGAAAAGGAGCAAGCCCAGGAAAATGGGCAAAAAGTGAGTACTGGGCTGTGTCGCCCTCTGTGTCTGGCCTGGCACACTTTTCATGTTAACTGCGTCCCTCTCATGCTGTTTACACGCAGGGCCGTGGTACTGTATCGCACCACAAACGAGGCATTGTCAGCGCAATGAACGTAGTCTGCTTGCTTGTTGTTAAGGGATGCGGAAATGAATTCCTAATGACACACTTGTAGAAATAATCCACGTAGCCTGGACTGTTACTTTGCCTTCACAGTGGACCTTTTTCAGTGTGTGAATGGGGTTACACATAGCACAATTACTTATTACATAGTTACTACGCAGCAAGTAATTACACATGAATAGGCTCTTGTGTTTGTGTCTGCCAAAACCATTATTTGTTAATATTAATATATGGCAAGTGTATCAGTTTGGAGGAATTCTTATAAAATCTCAAACTAGGACACACATACTGTATGAGCCTTCCTCATGTGTTCCATAAGTATGCATAGATGGAGTCACAGACATCTCAGCGTCTGCGAATGTGATGCCAAGTGTACTAATACAAGGGTGTGTGTGAGTAAACCAAATTAGTATGTAATTAAACTCGAGCAGGTAGGTAATTTAAAGGCGGAGGAGAGGCAACTTTGATGCCCCCTGCTGGCAGCTGTTTGTGTTGAATTATGTCTGCTGAATTATGTCTGGGCCACCATCATGGCACTGCAAGGCACCCTGGGAAGGGTTCCTCTCACCCCTCCACAAGAGCAAGACTATAGTGTGGGAACCCTTATTATTACAGAACTGTGTGTGTGTTGCAGCTTAGCCAAGTGTGTTTGTGTGTGTGCGTGTGTGTGTGTTAGAGCTTAGCCAAGTGTGTTTGTGTGTGTGTTAAAGCCAAGCCAGGTGTGTGGTGTAACCTAGCCAGGTGTGTGAGTGTGTGTGTGTGTGTGGTAGACCTAAGCCATGTGTGTCTCTGTGCTTGTAATAGACTTGCCAGGTGTGTGTGTGTGTGTGTGTGTGTGTTATAATGTGGGAACCCTTATGCCACACACCAGTCACTACGTCTTGTGATCGTTCATTTTCGTTCGCTAACGTTTGCCAAGAAGGTCAAAGGAATTGAAATCTGTTGGCGAACGTGCATCTGCGTTAGTGAACTTGAACGCACCTCTGGTGTGTGTGTGAGGCGGTGAGGGGTCGATCAACTGTTTTCGCTGTTCTTGTGTCTGTGCGTCTGTGCAAAGCGAGGAGTGACGTGACGTGACGTCATGGAGTGTGGCAGTGTGAGTCACTCTTACTACCCCATTGTGCCCCTCGTCTACCACACACACAAACATACAAACTCTCTGCCTGCCAGATTGAGGTAGACAGGCCTACAGGCAAATCGCTGCCAATAATTGATGAGGTTGGAGGATTGAGTAGCAGTTCCTGTTTCGACCTGCACCTACACACACCTGCATGCGCACACACACCTGCATGCGCGCACACACACACACACACACACACACACACACACACACACACACTACTGTCGCTGCATCCTTCTATTATGCTCTGTTTAGCCCGTCTTGCTTTAATCTGTCTAGTCTGTGCAACAGATTATTACATTCATGCAAAATACACACACACACACACACTCACACACACACACACACACACGTGCATGTAAACAGTGCCCAGATTTGTCTTTGAGGTGAATCTCTGAACAGTATAATCACACTGGCTGCTTCCTTAGAGAGAGAGTTTTAATTTTGTGTGTGTGTGTGTGTGCGTGCATGTGAATGAGCTCAGACAGTTTAATCCAGTTCAGTGAGATTGTTTTATTCCATCTGATATCACTGCTTGTGTGTGAGAGTGTGTGTGTGTGTGTGTGTGACTGAGTGGGACATTCTTTGCAGAATCCTAAAAGAGTCTCAGATTAATATGAGACAATAGAAATGATGTAAGCTGGAGATGAAGTCTACACTGAATAGAAATAAAACCAGAAGCTGGAGATGAAGTCTACACTGAATAGAAATGAAACCAGAAGCTGGCTGTGGTTAAGATTGACTTTTAGATTGGCAGCCCAAAATATTTGGATTTTTTTTCTTGTTTTTGGTATTCTGTTTGGGCCCATACTTGGCATAGTGTAGGCTATTGTCTTTCCAGTGCCTCTGTGTGTGTGTGTGTGTGTGTGTGTGTGTGTGTGTGTCGGATACAAAATTCCCCACACAATGAAGTCCTGAAATGGGTTGTGTGTGTGTGTGTAGGTCGAATGAAGATGCCCATCTTAATAAGGCCCTGTATAGGATGGGCTGTGTGTGTGTGTGATTCTGTCTGTATGTGGCAGATGAAGATGCCCATCTCAAGGACTTGTAAGTGTGGTGTGGTGTGTGTGTGTGTGTGTGTGTGTGTGTGTGTGTGGTTTGGTGTGTGTGTGGCTGTGGTGAGAATAAATATAAGATGAAGTGCTGCCCATCTCTGCTCACCCCCCGTCTCACTTTGTCCCAGCAAACCCCTTACATAAGCATTCTGTGTGTGTGTGGACGACAGACAAACAGCCATAGATAGGCTAATAACAGTGTTTTTGATACCATGCATTCACACACACACACGCACGCACACACACGCACACACATACACATGTGTGTTCTCACATATGATAAATAGCCGCTGGCATGCATGAAGCCACTATTGTGTGGCGTGGCATGTTGTGTGTGTGTGTGCATGTGTGTGTGTGTGCATGTGCATGTGTGTGTGCCCACCTATCCCCATGCCAGACATGGATGCCATCCCACAGGCCAGCCTGGCATTCCTGCACCCACTTGTCCTCCCCCTCCCTCTCTCCTTTCTTTCACTCCGGCTCTCTTTCCATCCCTCTCTCCCTCCCTTTGTTTTTGCCTTTTTTTTGCCTCTTTTAGTTCTGTGCTCTCACTACTTTTCTGCTTTCTTTCACCACCTAGGTTTAATCTGTCTCTTTATCCTCTCTCTCATTCTCTTTGTTCTATCGCTTTCTCTCTCCCCTCATCTCCCTCCCTGACCCTTCTTTCTCTCTCTCTCTCTCTCTCTCTCTCGCTTTCTTTCCCCCATTTCTCTCCTTGTCTCTCGTTCTTGCCTCTCTCCCTCCCTCCCTCTATCCCTCTTTTCTTTCATCGCTTAGATTATTCTCTCTCTCTCTCCCTTTCTCTCCGTCTCTCCCTCTCCTCTCTTTCATCACTCTGATTTGTTCTCTCCCTCTCTCTCTCTTCCTCTCTCTTTCCCCCCCTCCCCTCCTCTCTTCTTTCATCGCCAGTAGTCCCCCCCCCCAATCTCTCCCCCCTCCCTCGTTCATGCCTCTGCTGCCTCTGCTGCTGCTGCTGAAGTGGAGAGCAGAGCAGAGAAGAGGAGAGGAGAGGAGAGCAGCGGCTCTCGATGGGGCGAGTGCACAGAGAAAGAAAGCAAGCGCGCCACAGAGAGAGAAAGAGGAGAGTAAACGAGTACAGGAGCGAGTGAGTGAGTGAGGAAAGCAAGCGTGCCGGAGTGAGTGAGTGAGGAAGAAAAGGCAGGAGGGGAACAGAGAGAGAGAGAGAGAGAGAAGCATACTCGGCCCAAGTGTGTGTGCAGTAGAGTGGGTTCTGCTGGGTCGGCCTGCAGAGGAGAGGAGAGGAGCGGAGCGGGTCTTGCTGATTCTGTTCAGAGGGGACTAGAGCGGGTTCTGCCTGAGGAGAAGGAGAAGGTTCTGTCGGTTCTGGTCGGAGAGGAGCGGGTCTTGCCGGTTCCGGTCGGAGAGGAGCGGAGTGGATTGGGCCGGCGCAGGGATGTGGTTGCTGGACTGGATCGTCTCCCTCAACTCTGCAGTGGTGAAGCTGGCCACCGGACTCAGGTGCAAGTGAGTGAGACTCTGAGAGAGAGAGAGATGGAGGGAGAGAGGGATGGATGGAGAGAGAGAGGAAGAGAGATGGATGGAGGGAGAGAGGGAGAGATGAAGGGGGAGAGGGAGGGAGAGATGGATGGAGGGAGGGTTGGAGGGAGAGAGAAATGGAGGGAGGGTGAGAAGGAGGGAGGGAGAGAGGAATAGAGGGAGAGAGAGAGAGAGGGAGGCATGCATAAGGGGACATGAGGCAGAGGAGTGTGCTGTGCTGGACGGTGCGGGAGAGAGAGATGGAGGGAGGGATGGAGAGAGAGAGAGAGGCAGAGGAGTCTGCTGTGCTGGACGGTGCAGGAGAGAGAGAGGGAGAGATGGAGGGAGGGATGGAGAGAGAGAGGGAGAGATGTGTGCTGTGCCGGACGGTGCAGGAGAGAGAGAGGGAGAGATGGATGGAGGGAGAGAGAGAGGGAGAGATGTGTGCTGTGCCGGACGGTGCAGGAGAGAGAGAGGGAGAGATAGAGGGAGAGAGAGAGGCAGAGGAGTGTGCTGTGCTGGACGGTGTAGGTCTAGTTCGCTGATTTATTGATGCTCCGATTCATTTTTAATTAGGTGCCAGATGCTCGCCTGCATGGACATGAACGTGTGTGTGTGTGTGTGTCTCTCTACACACTGGCAAACAGAGCTACCTTGCACGGATGTCCACAGGGGTCTGTGTGTGTGCGCACGTGTGTGTGCAAGGTAGTTTTGTTTGCCCCACACACACACACAGACGTACACAGATCTGCAGGGTGCTCTACCGCCAGGGGATGTGTGTGTGTGTGTCTTCACACTGGAGGACAGAGCCAGATGTTTTTGAAGTCAGATTAGCTGAGGTTTACCTGTGTCTGCGCATGTTGGTGTGTGTGTGTGTGTGTGTGTGTGTGTGTGAGTGTGAGAGACAGAGGAGAGTTGTAGTACATAAATTGGGGGTCCTTGAATTTCCTCCCAGCATTACTGTGTGTGTGTGTGTGTGTGCCTGTGCCTGCCTTGCACTGTGTCAGGCTGTCAGGTAGTCAGGCTGTTTTCTGCTGACGGTAGTTTACGTCTATACTGTCCCTCAGGACACTGATTGCGCTACTCTCACACACACACACACACACACACACACACTTTGCGGCTCACCAAGTCTTTGCCACTTCTTACAGGACTTGGGTATACCTCTAATTACACACACACACACACACACACACACACACACACACACACACACACACACACACTAGACAGGTTAGGCTGACCATAGTTAGACAGCTCTGCCTCAGCTGTCTTTGTGCCCCAATTTTTAAGCATCGCAAGACTCATCTGCAAGTGTGTGTGTGTGTGTGTGTGTGCGCGCGTCTGTGTCTGTTATGTAAGCAGCCTTATCTACATCTGCAGTGCTGGAGTTTCCACTGCATGATTGCAGATACGTTTTTTGTATTAGAGTGTGTGTGTATGTCTGTGTGTATGTGTATGTCTGTGTGTGTCTGTGTCTCGTGAACCTACATGTGTAGCTGCTGTTTGTCTCAGGCAGTTTGTGTGTGTGTGTGTGTGTGTGTGTGTGTGTGTGTGTGTGTGTGTCTGGATGTGTGTGTGTGTGTGGCTTAAATAGCATGTGTCTAGTCAGTGCTTTGTAAGAGTGTGCATGTTTGTGTGAGTGAGCACATGGCTGCTTGTTTGATTCCAGTAGTGTGTGTGTGTGTGTGTGTGTGTGTGTGTGTGTCATATATCCTCAGTGATAATAAATAGAATGTTCCCTAATTAAAGGTCTTGTGTCCTAATAGGTAGTTAAGATAATAACTAATTAATTATAGAGATTATACACCATAGACAATAGAGATGACGTACTACTTGTATACTATACTTTACTGCATTATACTACTGATATACTACTTGTATATTATGTCCAACTTGTTCATTGTGTGTCTATATGTATATTATGGCCTATATTAGATGCATATATGAATATTGTTGTCTGTTGTACGGAATGTACAAACAAAAAAGGATGGAATGGAGTGTCTGATGAAGGTGGAGAGGTGGGTAGGGTGTTGGATTTATTATATTTGATTCATATTTTATTTACATTAGAGTTAAGTTATTTTTAAAGTGATGCAGTTTAACTGGCTGCTGAGTCTATAAAACCGTCAAAATGTGACCTGAAGCCAGAAGCCTTGACCTTGGCAGCATCACTGTCGTTTCAGCGTCTTGTATCATAGTGAGATATGAGCAGTTATTAGTTCATTATTTGTTCGGTGCAAATTCATCAGTAAAGACACAAAAATCAGACTTTGTCTTCATGACTTTTATTTCATTTCATGAGTTTTATTTCATTTCAGTTGTGTGTAAAAGAACTTGGGAGGTGAAGGCCAGTGAGTCAGCACATGGCCCCCACAGAAGAGGTGTGTGTGTGTGTGTGTGTGTGTGTGTGGTCGGTCAGGTGGGATTGTAATCATATTTGTAGTGACCGTGGTCTAGCCTAATGGTTAGAGCGGTGGTCTGGGAATTGGAGGGTGGCAAGTTTGATTCCCGTACCAGCAGGCAAAAATGTGGGTGGGGGAGTGAATGACCAGCGCTCTCCTGCACCCTCATCCATGGCTGAAGTGCCCTTGAACAAGGCCTCTAACCCCACACTGCTCCAGGGGGGCTGTCTATCCCTCTACCTCATTCACTGTAAGGCATCTAACCCCACATTGCTCCAGAGGGACTGTCCCTCTACCTCATTCACTGTAAGGCATCTAACCCCACATTGCTGCAGGGGTACTGTCCCTGTACGTAATTCACTGTAAGGCATCTAACCCCACACTGCTCCAGAGAGACTGTCCCTGTACCTCATTCAGTTGCTGTAAGTCGCTCTGGTGGAGAGCATCAGCTTAATGTAATGTTGTAATTTTTACTATGTACATTAAGAGTGTGCAAGTATATAAATTTGGTTTTTAAGTATGACCGAGAAAATCTTTCTGTCGGCACCATCGAGCAGGCCTGCACCCTGGCCTAAATCTCACCCTGGGACATACTCATAGTACAAATAGCAGGGGGTACTGAGGGGTACAGTACCCCCTGATCAAGACCCAGTACCCCCCCCCCCCTCCCTCCTCTCCATGTGCCTGTGTATGATGGGGTGAGAGGGCACACTCGCACACATACACACAGACTCGCGAGCACACACATACACAAACAAACCCACCGATCTGCCCTTTCATTTAGTGTATTTAGTGTGTGTGTGTGTGTGTCTGTGTCTGTGTGTGTGTGTGTGTGTGTGTGTGTGTGCGTGTGTGTGTGTGTATTTACTCTGGGTAAAGAAGGGCTAACCCAAATTAGTCCTGCCTGTCTCCTGTAGTCTCCAACACACACGTGAGTTAAACGAAAGGTCAGGGGGTAGGATGTGTGTGTGTGTGTGTGCACGTGCGTGTGTGTGCATGTGCGTGCATGTGTATGCATGTTTACGTTGAGGCTTGATGGTGTCTTCTTGCCTTCTCATCTGCAAAGACAGTTAATATAGATCTGTTGACCTGACACATATACCCCCCCCCCCCCCCCCCCATCCCCGACATAAATAGCTCATATTGCCCCCGCACCCCCCTGTCAAGACGTGGGTCCCCATGATGGATGAAAATCTGATGGTTTTGGGTGTCTCTCATGACTGACTGACTGACTGTGTGAGCACGTTGCACTTATGCACGCCCCCCATGATCAGTTTAAGATGGGGGCAGTGTGTGTGAGGTGTGGGGGGGTATTTCTCCAGGCTAATTTTAGACCTGTGTGACTGGTGCCTCCATTCATGCAGAAGCTAACTCTGCAGATAGCTAATCCATCCACACTCAGCCCATAGGCAGTCCCAGTGTGAAGAGGAGTACCTCGTCCCAGTGTAGAGAGAGGAGTACCTGGTCCCAGTGCAGAGAGAGGAGTACCTAGTCCCAGTGCCACTGGATGCAGTGGAATAGGCAGTCCCAGTGGTTTGGCTTTGAGGAGGAGTAGCCAGCTTTGAGGAGGAGTACCCAGTCCCAGTCCCACTGGCTTGGCTTGGAGGAGTACCCACTGGCTTTGAGGAGGAGTAACCAGTCCCAGTCCCATTGGTGTGGCTTTGAGGAGGAGTAGGCAGTCCCAGTTCCACTGGATGCAGAGGAGTAGGAAGTCCCAGTGCAGAGGAGTTCCTAGTGTCACTGGCTTTGTGGAGGAGCAGCCCTGGTGTGGCTTTGTGGAGGAGTGTCCGCACATGGCGCAGGCGAGACAAAGGTTGTCAAGCAACCGTCTCATCCAAATGCATTGTGTTCTAACCCACCCAATGCACGTCTGTAGCTTGGTTATGTATGAGTTCTAATTCCATGCAATGCACTTTATGGTTTGTTTATGTACGAGTTGTTTATGTACGAGTTGTTTATGTACGAGTTTGTTTATGTACAAGTTGTTTATGTGGGTTCTTTATGTGGGTTGTTTATGAGTTTGTTTATGTATGACTTGTTTATGTACAAGTTAATAATTGGGTTGTTTATGAATGGGTTTGTTAGTGTATGGGTTTGTTAGTGTACGGGTTGTTTATATAGAAGTTGTTTATGAATGGGTTGTGTATCTTTTCTTTTGCAGCCTACTTGTTTCTCCTCTGTCATATTTTTTGTATGTAAAGCACTTTGAGCAGTATTTCTGCACATGAAAATGTGTTGTATGAAATAAGCTTGCCTTGCTTGCCCTGTGTGTATGGTCTGGCATGCATGTGTTCTGTGTGCATACATATTTTAGTTTGGCCAGAGAGTTTAAATTATAATGTAACGAACAGGATCAGTATGAATTTACACATCTCAAAAATATGCTAATGAGCATTGCAGATATTACATAACATCATAATCCCACATCTGAACCTGGTGTGCATGTGTGTGTGTGGGCTAGCATAGCTCTGGTGTGCGTGCGTGTGCGTGTGCGTGCGTGCGTGCATGCGTGCGTGTGTGTGCGTGCGCGCGTGCAAGCGTAGTCCTGGTTTGTGTGTTTGCAGACGGAGGCCCCGTGTACATGTCCAAGTGTAGGAGAGTGCAGTCGAGATGTCTGTGTCATGGGCGGTTTCCACCCACAGTGGCTGCTCTTAACCCCTGGAGGCCTGCTGTGCTGTATCAGCCTGTACTGTGGTAGACGGGCCCCTCTGTGCTGTTGTGGTATATGAGCCTGACTGTTGTGACTTACTTAAGGCACATGTATCTCTTTGTGTGTATGTGTGTAGTCTGTTTACTCTGTGTTCCTCTAACCTCTGTTAGCTTATTATGTCCTCCTTTTGTAAGTCGCTTTGGATAAAAGCATCTGCTAAGTGTAGTAATGTAATGTAATGCTGTGTCCACTGTGGTAGACGGGCCCCTGTGTGCTTGTCTGGAGTGCTACTGTAATACTGTATATCAGCCTGTTCACTGTGGTAGACGGGCCCCTCTGTGTGCCTGTCTGGAGCCCTACTGTGGTATATGAGCGCGTCTGCTGTGTCCTCTCTATGGTAGATGGGATCCTGTGTGAGCTGTCTGGAGCCCTACAGTGGTAGATGGGCTCCTGTGTGCTACTGTGGTAGATAAACTTGTCTAGAGCGAGCCCTGCTGTGGTATGAGAGCCTGTCCTCTGTGTCCACTGTGGTAGACGATGCTGTGATATATCAGCCTGTCCACTGTGGTAGATAGGCCCCTGTGTGCTTGTCTGGAGTGCTACTGTGTGGTATGAGCCCGTCCTCTGTGGTATATAAGTGTCCACTGTGGTGGATGGGCCCCTGTGTCTTTATCAGGAGTGCTGCTGTGGTATATCAGCCTGTCTTGTCACGCGAGTCCACTATGGTAGACAAACATGTCTGGAGCCCTACTGTGTGCTGTGTCCTCTGTGTGGTAGATGGGCTCCTGTGTGCTACTGTGGTAGACAAACTTGTCTGGAGCGAGCCCTTCTGTGATATATGAGCCTGTCCTCTGTGTCCGCTGTGGTAGATAATGCTACTGTGATGTATCAGCCTGTTTACTGTGGTAAATGGGCCCCTCTGTACTTGTCTGGAGTGCTACTGTGGTATATGAGCCTGTCCACTGTGGTATTTGTTTTATTCAATTTGTCATTGTGATTACACAGCACACAGTGCACACAACGAAATTCAGTCTCTGCTTTTAACCCATCACACGTGTGAGCAGGGGGGCAGCCCGACAGGTACCCCGGGGAGCAGTGTGTGGGGACGGTATCATGCTCAGGACACCTCAGTCATTCACTCCCCCCACCCACCTGTCGGTTTTGGGAATTCAACCTGTGACCCTTTGGCTGCAGGTCCAGGTCCTTAGCCGCTGCCCCAGTGTATATGAGTGTGTCCTCTGTGGTATATGAACTTGTCTGGAGTGCTGCGGTGGTATATACTTCTTCTTGTACCACCGTTGGCTGCTAGTCTGGCTTCGACTCCAGACTGCGTCAGCAGCACTGGAAGTGTGTCTGGCATGGGAAGGGAAGGGGGACTGGGGGCTGGGTGCTGGAAGAAGTTGGCTTGGCTGCGTGTGTGTGGACGGGTGTGAAGAAGTTAAGGGGTGGGGTTTTCACAATTTCTGTGTTGGAATTTCTTGAAATTTACGATCCTGTTTGTTTTGGGGGATTGGGGGGGGAGGTTGTATGTGTTGGGGGGGGGGGGCTTGTATGTATAAAGTGTGCATCTGTGAGGGTGGGGTATTCATTCTGTGTGTGTGTACAGGACTGATCATTCTGTGTTTGTATTTGTGTGCGCGCAGGCATATTCATTCTGTGCGTGTATGTGTGCGTGTGTGTGTGTGCGTGTGTGTGTGTGTGTGTGTGCGTGTGCGTGTGTGTGTGTGTGCTTGTGTGTTCGTGGGGTGTGTCCTGTGTTGAAATATCCTAAAATGTGTGGTGGCCTCAGGGGAATGTTGGGTAACGTAGGTGAAGCACTCAGACCCAGTGATGCTGTCCTCCCTGTCAGCACATCTCTCTTTCTCTTTTCTCCCTTTTTCTCTCTCTCTCTCTCTCTCTCTCTCTCTCTCTATCCCTCTCTCTCTACCCCCCCCTCTCTATCCCTCCCTCTCTCTCCCTCTAATCCCCCCTCTCTCTATCCCTCTCTCTCTCTCTCTCTCTCTTTCTATCCCTCTCTCTCCTTGTCAGCACCTGCATTGCAGGTGAATGTCTTAGAATCAGAAAGGAGCCCAGACTCTCTCTGCTGTCTGCCAACACACACACACACACACACACACACACACACACACACTCCTGTCTCCTGGTTGTTCACCTGAGCTGCACTCTGTCCAGTAGTCCTCTATCAAGTCTCCTGTGTGCACAGCAACAACAGCATCGCTTGATTTTCTGAATCTTTTTGTATCTGTGTGTGTGTGTGTTTGGGAGGTGGGTGGAGGACTGCTTTGCACTGCATGATCTGTTGAAGAACCTACAGACTACCACATCTTTCTCTCCTACACACAGACCTCTCTGTCTCTCTATCTCTCTATCTGTCTGTCTGTCTGTCTCTCTATCTATCTATCTGTCTGTCTGTCTGTCTGTCTGTCTCGTGCTCTCTGTTTGTCTCACGTGTGCGCTTTCTCTCTGTCTATGCCTCTGCCTCTCTCTCTTGCGCTCTCTCTCTCTCTTGCTCTCTCCCTCCTCCCTCTCTCTCCCACCCACTCCGTGACTTGCCCTTCTGCCCTTTGTCTATTTTTCTCTCTCTCTCTCTCCCGCCCCCATCTCTCACTCTTCTTCTCTCTTTGTCTCTTTTCTTTTCACTCTCCCTCTACTCATCCTCTTGTTCTTTC
>CM059267.1:2902852-2905352 GCA_030347295.1 Setipinna tenuifilis | reverse complement strand
TAGAGAGAGAGAGAGAGAGAGTAGAAAAAAGAGAATGGAGGGAGGGAGAGAAAAGGAAATGAGGGATGTGCAGAAGGACAGAGATGAAAGGAAGGGATGAGGAGTGATTAAAGGATGAGGGAGAGTGAGAGGAGAGTGAAAGAGGGATGCTGAGAGAGAGGGATAGAGAAAGAAAGAGGGAGAATGAGAAAGGGAGAGGGAGGGAGAGAGGGATGTTGAAATAGAGAGAAAGAGAGACAAGCAGAGAAAACACTAGTGAGATGAAGGGGTACACAAGAATAGAGGGATAGGGAGAGGAGGAGGAGAAAGAAGAAGAAATGGTAGAATAAAAAATGGAGGATGTAGGAAGGATAAAAGTTAGGAGCTAAAGTGGAGAGAGAGAGGAAGAGAGAGAGTAGATGAAAAGAGAGAACAAGTCAGGGACAGGGAGAAGTGGGGACAGCTGAGAAGGAAGGAAAAGAACGAGGGATAAAAAAGAGAGGGGGAGGGAAGACAGGATGAATACAAGGGGCTGAGAGAGAGAAAAAAAAAGAAGAGAGAAAAGAAGCAGAAAGAAGAGTAGAGGAGGAGGAGGAGAAAAAAGGAGAGAGGGAGAGTCGGAGCGAGGGAGAGACAGAGGAAGGGAAGGATGGAAAGACAGAGGGAGAGAGAAGGAAAGAGAGGATGAGAGATGGAGATGTTTTGAAGGAGAGCGAGGAGGAGGCTGTATGATTCACCTGCAATGCAGTTCTGCACTGCCTCAGCCAATCACAGCGCAGCACTGGAGAGAGTGGGCGGAGCCTCTGCCTGACGACCACAGAAGAGCGCTCCGTGTGTGTGCGTCTGTGTGTGTGTGTGTGTGTGTGTGTGTGAGAGAGGGAAAGGCAGAGAGAGAGGGAGAGAGTGTGACTGAGAGAGAAAGAGAGAGAGGGAGAGAGAGCGGAGGAGCGAGGGGGAGATATCGAGCGGGAGTGTTTGGATCCGCGACATTCTGCCTCTGAGCAGCTAGAGGTGCTGCACTCCCCCAGACACACACACAGGGACACACACACACACACACTCTTGTGTGGACCCCCCCGCACCCTGAGCCTGCCGGGTGTGTGTGGTGGGGTGCTGGTTCATGGCTCTCTCCCCCTACCCACCCACATCGCCAGCACGCATGGGCATACGAGCATCCTGCAGGTAAGCTGTGTGTGTGTGTGTGTGTGTGTGTGTGTGTGTGCAGGGGTGCGCGCGCTCGCAGGGCTACTTGAGGACTTGTGTGTGTTTAGGATGCATGTTGCTCTTGTTCTTATGCATGTATGTATGAACGTGTATATGTGTGTGTGTGTGTGTGTGTGTGTGTATCCACATGTCTATATACTGTAGGTGTGTGTGTAAGCACATGTTTATATGTGTGTATCCCTTGTGTGTCCCTGGCAGTGGGTTTGAGCACTGTGTGTGTGGAAGGTTTTAAACACTGTGTGTGTGTGTGTGTCTGTATGTATGTGTGGGAGGAATTGGGCACTGTATGTGTGTGTAGGAGGGTTTGAGTGCTGTGTGTGTGTGTGTGTGTGTGTGTGTGCGCACAGCTGTTTGTGTGCTGTTTGCTTCTAGTAGAGCAGGACTGGAGCTGGTGTGGGGCTCCTTGGGGACCAGCTGGTCTGGATCTGGTGGGGGGGTCGGGGGGCACTTGAGTGGGCATTCGGACAGTGGCTCGGGGGGGGGGGGGGGCACGAGTGGGTTGGTGGCGGTAGGGGTATTTTGGGGTGAAGTTTGGGTAGTGTCGGGGTATTTGGGCTGGTGCTGGTGCTTGAGTGGGCATTAGGACAGAGGGTCGGGTGGAGGTGGTGGGATAGGGGGTATTAGTCTGGGGTATTTGGGGTGAAATTGGGGTAATCCTGGGGGTATTAGGGGGAGCAGTGAGAGGAGACGCGGAGCTAATTTTGTGTGTGTGTGTGTGTGTGTGTGTGTGTGTGGGGGTGTTTGTGTGTGCGTATGCATGCAGGGAACGTTCTCTCTGTGTGTGGACCCCCTCTGTTTTGGGGCTGTGGGTGTGAAAAAGACGGACCGGGCATTAGTGCCAAACTTCCCACCCCTCCCCACCACACAGTGAGCCTGGTCGTGTGTGTGTGTGTTAAAGTGTTAAACACAGAGGAACAGTGTGTGTGAGTGTGTGTTTGTGATAGACGAGTCAGTGGATGGGTGTGTGAGACACCCGTGTGTGTGTGTGTGTGTGTGTGTGTGTGTGTGTGTGTGTGTGTGTGTGTGTGTGTGTGTGAAACGAAGGGAAAAGAGGGAAGGCCAGGAGTGCCTCTTATTTAGTTTGGAGAGAAGGGGGGATGGGAGGGGTGGGCGGACTTGTTGGGTGTCTTGGAGAGACAGACGCCCCTTTTTGGGACGCTGGGAACAGGAAAAGAATAGTGATTGATGGAATGAGGGAGGGGGAAGGAGGAGAGGAGAGGGTGAAAAAGAGAGGAGAAAAGAGGGAGGGGAGAGAAAGTAAGAAGAGACAGTAGATCACTGAATGAAAGGAAGAGAA
>CM059267.1:2895352-2897852 GCA_030347295.1 Setipinna tenuifilis | reverse complement strand
ATCCTCTTCTCTCCTCTACCCCTAGCTCTCCTCCCCTCTCCTCTCTCCTCTCCTCTCCTCCCCTCTTTTCCTCTCCTCCCCTGCCCCCCCTCCTCGAATCCTCTTCTCTCCTCTCCCCCCTAGCTCTCCTCCCCTCTCCTCTCTCCTGTCCTCTCCTCCCCTCTTTTCCTCCCTGCCCCCCCCCTCCTCTAATCCTCTTCTCTGTGCTGGTTATTAAGCAGCTGTTCCTCATCAGAGCAGCACCAAGTCATCATGGAAATGACCCCACTTAATGGACCCCCACTCCTCCACCTCTCTCCGCTCATCCCTCTCTCCTCTCTTCCTTCTTTCCTCTTTTTCATCCCTTTCTTCTCTCCTCCCCTCTTTCTTCTCTCCTCTCCTTCTCCTCTCTCTCTCCTCACCTCCTCTCATCCCTCTCTCCTCCACTCTTCCCTCTCTCTGCATGTGTAATGAGCTCCTGTAATGCCCCCTACTAACTGGCCCACCAGCTTCACTCCCCTCCTCCCTCTCTCTTCTTCTCCCTCTCATCCCTCTCTCCCCTCCTCCCTCTCCTCCCCTCCTCTCATCCCTCTCTCCTGTCCTCCACTCTTCCCTCTCTCTGCATGTGTAATGAGCTCCTGTAATGCCCCCTATTAACTGGCCCACCAGCTACATGCATCTCCCCATCTCACTCCACTACTCCCTCTATCCTCTCCTCCCCTCCTTCCTCTCTCACCTCCCTCTCATCCCTCTCTCCTCTCCTCCTTTTGCTCCATGCCCGGGATGGCCAGGAACTCTATAATGTGATGTCTGGTATTTTGCGATGTAGACACTGCATGTAGCCTATCATGTGATGTCTGGTAGTTTATGGAAGGGCTGTATGTAGCCAAATGCCTGATGACTACAGCTCTATGTAAGCGCTGCATTGATGTAGCCTATAATGTGATCTCTGGTACTCTGTAATGTGATCTCTGGTACTCTGTAATGTAAACACTGCATGGGCACCTATAATGTGATGGCTGGTACTCTGGAAGTGTTGATCTAGGCAATAATGTGATGTCTGGTATTCTATAGAAGCGTTGATCTAGGCAATAATGTGATGTCTGGAGCTCAATAGAGGCTGCATGTGGGCTATGATGGTATGGCTGGTAGTCTATGGAGGCTGCATGTGGGCTGATGCCTGATGAATAGTACTCTGTACTGTAAGCACTGCTGGTATGTAGGTCCTCTCCTTCATATTGCCCTTTTCTACTCTTCTCCTCCTCCTCCGCCAAACTCTCTATCCCCCTCTTCACTCCTCCTGCATCAACCTCTCTATCCTCCTCTCTACTTATACTCCTCTGCCAATATCTCTATACCCCTCTCCACTCCTCCCCAACCTCTCTGTCCCCTTTTCCACTCCTCCTCCTCCTCCAACCTCTCTATCCTGCTCTCCACTCCTCCCCATGTTCCCTCCACCCCCATGCTCCCTCCATCCCTTACTCTTCCTGTGTCCTCTCTGCTTTATCAGATATACCAACACTCGCTTCATAGCGTTCCTGTGTGTGTGTGTGTGTGTGTGTGTGTGTGTGTGTGTGTGTGTGTGTGTGTGTGGTGTGTGCGTGTGTGTGTGTGTAGACCTGCTGCTGTGTGCATTGTCAGCACAGCAGTAGCAGCTCTCTGACTGTGTGTGTGTGTGTGTGCTCTCTGGCCGTGTCAGGTAGGATTCATCTTCTGTGCTTACTGCTGCTAAGTGGAGGGATGGGACTCGCCGTTAACCCCGCCGCAGAGGGAGTGTGTGTGTGTGTGTGTGTGTGTGTGTATGAGATAGAGACACACACAGAGGAGGAGGACAGGGGCATAGCATCCATCTTCTTAACAGGCTTTTCACACCCTTCTGTTGGTGCAGAGGCTCCATTGCTCAGATCAAGTGCAGCTGTAGAGTGGCCTTGAATGCAGATGTGTGTGTGTGACTGTGTGTGTGTGTGTAAGTGAGTGAGAAGATGTACCTCTGCATTGATGCACGTGTGTGTGTGTGTGTGTGTGTGTGTGTGTGTGTGTGTGTGTGTGTGTCTCCCTGCATAGGTATGCATCTCTGCATTGATGTGTGTGTGTGTGTGTGTGCATGTGTGTGTCTTTATCTGTCCCTGTGTGGATATGTACACTTCCTCTGGGGAGCAGTGCTCTGCAGAAGCCAAGCATCCTGGGAGTGTGTGTTAGACTGTTGTGTTAGAGCTGTGTGTATGTGTGTGTGTGTGTGTGTGTGTGTGTGTGTGTATGAATAACTGCATTAGAGATGTGTGTGTCTTCCGATAGTGCTGTGTTGAGCAAGCCTGGCTGCGGAAGGCTGTTGTCCTGGGAAGCGATGGATTGATCTGGGATCAATAGGGCTCTCTTTAACAGGCCGACAAATAGCATCGGATTACACTTAGCTCCCCAGCCCTGTAGCCGCGCGCCGCCGTGTCGGTAATTAATCAGGGTGCTCGCCTGCCTGCCTGCCGTACACACACACACACACACACACACACACACTGCAGACTGC
>CM059267.1:2887852-2890352 GCA_030347295.1 Setipinna tenuifilis | reverse complement strand
CTGTCTCCCTCTCTCTCTCTCTCCTAAGCACTGTTGCCTGCATGTGTGGCTAACTGTAACTAGGCTACACGTGACCGAGCAGCTTTCTTAGAAACACTGAGAGTGGCAGCTTTGAGAACAACCAGACTGCAGTGAGGACAGCACTCTCCAGGCATATGCTGACAAGCTGCACACACACACACACTCACACACATGCACAGACACACACGCACACACGCACGCACGCACGCACGCACGCACACACACACACACACACACACACACACACATACACACACACACACACACACACACACACGTTACCATGGTATGGTGTATGTGTGGGGATTGCAGTGAAGACAACATTCTTCAGGCATATGTTGAGAAGGTGCACACACACAAGTTACTGTGGTATGGTGTGTGTGTGTGTAATGACGTGTATGACAATTACAGTGAGAGGTACTCTCTCCAGGCAGATACTGAGATGATGCCCGTGCACGCACACACACACACACACACACACACACACACACACACACACACACACACACACACACACGTTACCATGCTGTGTGTGTTTAACGACGTGTATGTGTAAGGCAGCATGTTAGTGTTAGTACCATGGTTGTAAAGTCCATGTGATCAGATTATTTATTTATTTATTTAAACAAATGTTATTATGAATTATTGTGAATTATTTGGAAATCTCTGTATTGTTGAAAACCTTATGTGCAGGACATACAATTATCTTGTTCCTTCATTCACTATGAAGCCCAGTCCAATATGAAGCCTAGTCCACTGACAGGTTAGTTCACTATGAAGCCCAGTCCAATATGAAGCCTAGTCCACTGTCAGGTTAGTTCACTATAAAACCCAGTCCACTATAAAACCCAGTCCACTATAAAACCTAGAAGCCTAGTCCACTATGAAGCTTGGACCACTATGAAGCTTAGACCCCTATATGTCCCAGTCCACTATGAAGCCCAGTCCACTATAAAGCCCAGTCTACTGTAAAGCCCAGACCACTATGAAGAACAGACCACTACATGGCCCAGACCACTCTGAAGCCTAGTCCATTATGAAGCCTAGTCCACTCTGAAGCCTAGTCCACTATAAGGCCTAGACCACTATGAAGCCCAGACCACTATGAAGAACAGACCCCTTATAAGGCCTAGACCACTATGAAGCCTAGTCCACTATGAAGCCCAGTCCACTATATGCTGTTTCAGTGGGATGAGCTGGTTCCCTACAGTGTGCGCTGGGCGATAAATAATTTAATGTTTCGGATTTAGCAAAGCTCTACATCATCTTCTCCATTTTGCCTCCTGCTGCCAGTCCTCTGTGCACGGTGTTGGCCAGAGTAATAAGTGGAAATGTCACTGCAGTGTCAGCAAAATCAGCTTTGGATTTAAAGTTTGTTAGCAGTATTCGTTTATAAAACTTTTTTAAAAATAATAAAATACGGGAACGTAACGTGTAGACCTGTGGAGCTGAGTGTAGCTCTGCACCTGGCCTCTGTCCTCTTAGTGCTGTTCGTTAAGCGTGTGTGTGTGTGTGTGGGTGTGTGTGTGTCCGTGTGCACGTGTGTTGCTGTGTGTCCTTGAGGAGGGGGGGCAGGGGACGAGGTGTTGGGGGGGGGGGGGGGCTGGGCTAAGCATGATGGCCGCGTGAGCTGCATAGTAAAATTAGACTGCGTTTGCTGCTCTAGTTTTTGACTTGAGTGTGACATGTTTTGCTTTTTTCGGCGGCAAGTCCAGCGCCTGGCAGGAAGCTGTTGCTAAAGTTAAACGCTCCCCCAAGCTCCTCCCCCCAACGCTCCACCGCCCCCCCATGATCCGCTCCGCTCCTCTCCGACCCCCCCCCCCCCCCCCCCCCCCCCCGCAATCCTCTCCTCTGCTCTCCTCTCCGCTCCTCTCCGCCCTCCCCTGCTCCTCTCCTCTCCTCTCCTCTTCTCTCCTCTCCTCTCCTCTGCGCTCAGCTTCTGTGCAGTCAACGCCTGGCCCACATCCACAGCACAGTGAGACACCCAAAACATTCACGCGCGAACATTCGTTCGTTCGTTCGTTCCGGACTCCCAGTGGGTTCGGCCACAGGTGGTGCGTTTGTGGCAGAAATAACACCTGAAAAAGAAAAGTCTAGAAGGCTGATGTATGTGTGTGTGTTGTGTATGATGGATAATTGAGCACACACACACACACACACACACACTGTTGTACTGCTCTAGATAGAAAGTAGGGACTCATTTGGGAAGACTCATAGTGATGGCGCTGAGTAAGTAGCTGTGTACTGCTTGCCTCTGCTGCCGTTTCTGGATCACACACACACACACACACACACACACACATACACATACATACACACACACACACACACACACACAACTTCAAACAGCTGCAAACACTGGCGTTTATCCCCTCTCAGATTAGCTGGCAGTGATGAGTCCGTTCCACACACAATCAGCTTTCACACAGCACCCAGCCTCTGCCCAGAGAGATGGTCCACTCACACACACACACTGGCC
>CM059267.1:2870352-2877852 GCA_030347295.1 Setipinna tenuifilis | reverse complement strand
GGGCCTGGACTTACCTGCACATGAAGTGTAAGATCATCCACACGGACAGCAAGTGTGTGTGTGTGTGTGTGTGTGTGTGTGTGTGTGTGTGTGTGTGTGTGCCCTTATCCTCCACTGCTGTCGGCTGCCTCCTGACTAATGTGTGTGTGTGTGTGTGTGTGTGTGTAGGTTCTGCAGGGCCTAGACTACCTGCACACGAAGTGTAAGATCATCCACACGGACATCAAGCCGGAGAACATCCTGCTGAGTGTGAACGAGTCCTACGTCAGACGCCTCGCGGCCGAGGCCACAGAGTGGCAACGCACAGGAGGACCACCGCCATCAGGATCCGCAGGTCACACACACACACACACACACACACACACACACACTCACACACACACACACACACACACAGGGGGACCACCACCCTCAGGCTCTGCAGGTCACACACACACACACACTTGCAAACACACACAGTTTCAAACATAGTCTTTCAAACACACTCAAACACACAATGTACATCAAAAGCAGGCGCGCACGCACACACACACACACACACACACACACGCGCGCGCACAATCCCTGAGAAGCACATACACAGGCACATGTGCGCACACACACTGTCTCTTATAGGCACACACACATACACACATATTTGCCATCTTCTATATGCCAACCCTGACAAACACTCTATCTACGCACGCACTCGTGTAAACACACCCACTGCCATTCCCGCCGATGAGTCACACAGACTGTGCACACACCACTGCAATATATAGAACACACACACACACACACACACACACACACACACACACACACACACACACACACACAGACAGAGCAGTGTTGTGCGTAAGCAGAAGTCAGGGCAGCTCTGAGCTGATGGTGCAGTCATGGCCAAACTGCAGTCGGGGGGGAGGAGAGGAGAGCGGAGGAGAGGAGAGGAGAGCGGAGGAGAGGAAAGCGGAGGAGAGGAGAGGAGAGGAGGGGGGGGGGGGGAGGGGGTTGGGGAGATGGCCCCCTAAATGAGGCGTAGCCGTGCAGAAATGGAGTATATCTACCCTGAAATGAGGAGAAAATGATGTGTGTGTGTGTGTGAGGGAGAGAGATTGTGTGTGTCTGTGTGAGTATGTCAGAGGAGAGTGAGAGTGTGTATGTGTCAGTGATGGAATATGGAAGGGTGTGGGGGTGTGAGAGAGGAGTGTGTGTGTGTGTGTGTGTATATGAGTGATGGAATAGGGAAGGGTGTGGGGGTGTGAGAGAGGAGTGTGTGTGTGTGTGTCTGTGCGAGTATGTCAGAGGAGAGTGAGAGTGTGTGTGTGTCAGTGATGGAATATGGAAGGGTGTGGGGGTGTGAGAGAGGAGTGTGTGTGTGTGTGTGTGTGTGTGTGTGTGTATGAGTGATGGAATAGGGAAGGGTGTGGGGGGTGGGGCACTGCACTGGCCTTATGAGAGTCTGCGATGGAGCACATGTGGTGGAACTGGGTGTTCTGAGTTCTGACACTTTCGGTTTGGTAAGAGCTGTGTGTGTGTGTGTGTGTGTGTGTGTGTTCATCTCCTCTCCCAGTCTGAGGGGGTTTGGAAGAGCTGTGTGTGTGTGTGTGTGTGTGTGTGTGTTCATCATCTCCTCTCCCAGTCTGAGGGGGTGTGTCTTAATTAATCACCAGTGCCAGTTCCAGATCCCTCTGTGTCGTGATGAATTAAAATATGCAGCTTGTTCTGCACTGTTCAGTATGCAGTGGCAATGATTTATTTCGCTAGGCTGCTCCCTCTCTCAGATATGGCTGTGGATGTCTAAAGCTGTGTGTGTGTGTGTGTGTGTGTGTGTGTGTGTGTGTGCGTGCGCGCGCGCGCAAGCCTGAGTGTATTTGTGTACGCCTGTCTGTCTTGCTTGTTTGTGAATGTGTCTGGGTGTCTGCTTATTTGTGCCTCTGTGTGTCTGTGTGTGTGTTTGTGCACGTGTGTGTGTGCGCGTGCGTGCGTGCGTGCGCGTGTGTGTGTGTGTGTGTGATGTTATGTAAAGGGGTGGTGTTGGAGGGCTTGAGTAAGTGAGGATCAGTGAGTCATGTTGGAGAGCTGTGAAACACGCAGCATCAAGCTCCACTCCAGACCAGACAAGCACCGCATGATCCTGCTCTTCCTCTCTCTCTTCCTCTTTTTCTCTCTTCCTCTCTCTCTACCTCTTTCCTATTTTCTCCCTCTTTCCCACTTCTCTCTTTTTCTCTCTGTCTTCCTCTCTCTTCCTCTTTCTCTCTTCCTCCCTCTCTTCCTCTTTCCCTCTTTTTTCCTCTCCTTCTTTACCTCTGTTCCTCTTCCTTCCCCTTTCTCTCTCTTCCTCTTTCCCTCTCTTCCTTTTTATCTTCTTCTTTTCCTCTCTCTTTCCCTCTCTTTCTTCCAGTTTCCTGTCTGTCTTCCTCTCTCTACCCCCCCCCCCCCCCCTCTCTCTCTCGGGTGGGGGGGGGTGTTGCTGCTTATCTCTGTCTCATCTGTGGAAATGGGTGGTCTGTGTTTCGCTGTTTGTATGGCTGTTTCACTGATGTATGATGGTGGTAGATGGTGCTCAAATAAAACAGTTTTAAATCTCTCTGTCTCTTTCTCTCTCTCTCTCTCCGTCTCTCTCTTTCTCTCTCTCTCTCTCCGTCTCTCTCTTTCTCTCCTCTCAATGTGTTTTATTGGCATGACAAATTATACTTCGTATTGCCAAAGCATTCACATCTCTCCCCACTCGTTTTCTCTCCATCTATCTTTCTTTCTCCTGTCTGCATGTTCTTTTTCTCTCTTTTGCCTGCTATGTTTTGTTACTGGCTGGCTCTGCCCCTTTCTCTCTCTCTCTCCCTCTCTCTCTCACTCTCGCGTGTCTTTCCACTCCTCTCCGTCTGCCTTTGTCTTTTTCTGTTTTTTTTTTTACATTGTACTGTTTCTTCTCCCTCTCTTCTGCCTTACACCCCCATGTTCCCCCTCTCCATTGAATTGTATATGTCCCTGTGACTTCTCACCATATCTTCAGTCTTTTAAGATGCCCCCCGCCCACACACACACACACACACACACACACACACACACCCATGTTGCCAAATGTCATGTGTGTGTTGTGTTTCAGTGTTTGTACTGCTCTGGGTTTGTTGGTTGGTTTGTTTGTTGACGTTGTGTTTTTATTTTGTCTTTGCAGTGAGCACAGCACCAGCTCAGAAACAAGTAAGCTTCTCTTCACTCTCATCGGAATGTACATGTGTGTGGGTGTATGTTCCTACTTGTGCGTGTGTGTGTGTGTGTGTGCGCGCATTGATGTCCAGTGAAAGGTGTCTGAGTTGTGGTGTGTGATGATGTAGGCCATAAAGAGCAGCATGCAGTCCAGTGGTGTGTGGTTGCAGGAATGCAGGCCTGTCGCATGTAGCAGGAATGCAGCTTGTCGCATGTGCTGCAGCAGGAATGCATGTTGTGGTGCGAGAGAGAACATCTGGGCAGACAAGTGTATGATTGTTTTTCTGTTTGTGTGTGTGTGTGTGTGTGTGTGTGTGTGTGTGTGTGTTTTGCATTGTTGAGATAGATGAGGACCGAATGGTTGTAGAGAAATGTCTGTGTGTGTGTATGTGTAAGAAAGAATGTTTGTGTGTTTGGGGATGAGCCTAGAACCATTTGTGTGTGTGTGCGTGTGTGTTTGTCCTAAGAGTGGAGACTGCTCAGATAGAGGATGTTTTTGTGCTTGTATGTTGAGGAGGCTGTGTGTGTGTGTGTGTGTGTGTGTGTGTGTGTGTGTGAGAAGAGATTTGCGTAGGCATGTGAGTGTCTATTATTCCTCTTCTGGAGCTGTCAGGAGTGAGAATGAGTCTTTGTCTGCCAGATGCAAACCCAGAGGCAAATGTGTGTGTGTGTGTGTGTGTAAGAGAAAGAGAGAGATTTTTCAAAACATACCCACCCCATCTTTAAACTTTTCTTTTTTTCTGTGCTTCTTTCTCTCCCTGTGCTGCCTCACCCTGTTTCCATCTATCTATCTGTCTGTCTCTCTCTCTCCCTCTCTCTCTCTATTTTCTCTTTTCTCTCTCTCTCTTTTTCTCTCCCCTCCCTCTCTCTCCCTATCCTCTTCTCTCTCCCCCCTTCCTTGTTCTTTGTAACTTTTCCCCTGTCTTTCCCTCTCTCCTTCTCTCTCCCCTCTACTTCTCACCCCTCTCTCCCCCTCCCCCTCTCCCTCACCCCTCCTCTCCTTTCCTCTCACCCCTCTCTTCTCCCTCTCTCCCTCTATCTCCTCTCCTCTCTCCTCTCTCCCCTCTACTTCTCTCACCCCTCTCTCCCCCTCCCCCTCTCCCTCTCCTCTCTCCCCTCTCTCCTTCTCTCACCCCTCCTCTCCTCTCCCCTCTCCTCTCTCCCTCTCCTCTCCTTCTCCTCTCTCCCCTCTCTCCTTCTCTCACCCCTCCTCTCCTCTCCTCTCTCCCTCTCCTCTCCTTCCTCTCCTCCCCCTGTGTCCTCCACTAGCCTGCTAAGATGTCCAAGAACAGGAAGAAGAAGCTGAAGAAGAAGGCCCGCAGGCAGGCTGAGCTGCTGGAGAGGCGCATCCAGGAGCTGGGGGAGCTGCAGCACCCCCTAGAGGCCCCGGAGGACGAGGAGGAGGAGGACGACCCCAACGCACCAGATAGGGCCCCCGACGGCACGGGTCAGTACACACACGTACACACACACACACACACCTAGAGGCCCCGGAGGACGAGGAGGAGGACGCACCAGATAGGGCCCCCGATGGCACGGGTCAGTACACACACACACACGTACACACACACACACATACACACACACCTAGAGGCCCCGGAGGACGAGGAGGAGGAGGACGACCCCGACGCACCAGATAGGGCCCCCGACGGCACGGGTCAGTACACACACATACACACACACGTACACACACACACACATACACACACACCTAGAGGCCCCGGAGGAGGAGGAGGATGAACCCGACGCACCAGATAGGGCCCCCGACGGCACGGGTCAGTACACACACATACACACACACACACGTACACACACACCTAGAGGCCCCGGAGGACGAGGAGGAGGAGGACGACCCCGACGCACCAGATAGGGCCCCCGACGGCACGGGTGAGTACACACACACACATACACACACACCTAGAGGCCCCGGAGGACGAGGAGGAGGAGGACGACCCCGACGCACCAGATAGGGCCCCCGATGGCACGGGTGAGTACACACACACACACACATATACACACACACCTATCCTGGTTCCCTTTGAGATGTCTAACTGACTCACTTGCACATTGTACACACAGGTTAGATGTCACACACACAGTCATCAGTGTTAAAGACGCCACTTCCTGTGCAGTGCCGATGTACTCTAAATAGAAAATGCAATGCAACCTCATGCGCACACACACATGGTACGCATGCACGACACCAACGCTCTCGATGTCACGAGTGACTACACACGCACACGCTTACACGCACACACCCCCCCCCACACACACACACACACACACACGTGCACTCTAAATATAAAGTGCAGTGCAACACCATGCACACTATGTAGGCCTAAAGCACACACATCCACCTCAAGTCTTCTGGGTGCTCGACCAAAAAGTACAGTGTGTGTGTGTGTGTGTGTGTGTGTGTTTGACTGCGCGTGTGTGTGTTTGACTGCGTGTGTTTGGTCTTCTCGGTGCTGCATCAAAAAGTAAAGTCAAAAACACAGAAACAAAGTCCGCGACACCAGTGAGCTCCATGGGTGACTACACACACACACACACACACACACACACACACACCAGTGAGCTCCCACATAAAGTTTTTAATCATACATGTCCTTTGGGGCATGTGCCCCTCATCAGACGACAAAATCAGGCACACCCCATCCCTATTTTCAGATGGGTGCACCATCCCAGGGAATATCTTATCTACACACACACACACACACACACACCAGAATGTGAATGAAAGAGAATGTGTAATCTATACACACACACACACACACCAGAATGTGAATGAAAGACAATGTGTAATCTATACACACACACACACACACACACCAGAATGTGAATGGGAGAGAATGTGTAATCTACACACACATACATACACACACACACCAGAATGTGAATGGGAGAGAATGTGTACCGTAATCTTTATCTGAAGACAATCAAAGATGATCTGTGTACACCACAGAGCTGCACTATTAAGTTATTTTTATTGCTGGATTTTACTGGCCAAGTGTGAGGAAGAGCTTGCACAGCTTAAAACGTCACCCAATAAAAAAAGCATTTTATATGGGAGCTCTGAAGAGTGTGAATTTTATGTGTTGTATGTGTTTTAAAAGGTGTGCCGATTAGTGTGTGTTGTGTACATGGTGTGTGTCTGTAATATGTCAGAGATGTGTGTGTGTGTGTGTGTGGTGTAGTTAGATGTAGTCCAGAGTAGTTAGATGAAGGATGCTCTGTCTGAAATGTGTTTTGTTCCTTTGGTTTCTCGCCTTCGTGTGTGTGTGTGTGTGTGTGCGCGTCCAGAGTGAGCGAAGTTTCTGTTGTCCTTAAAATGTGTGTTGTGTATCTATGGTTTCTGTTGCCCATAATAATTGTGTGTGTGTGTGTGTGTGTGTGTGTGTGTGTGCGTGCGTGTGTTGCTCCTCCAGAGTGTGTGAGCGAGGTGTGGCACCAGCAGCACGATCCGGAGTGTGTGATGGACGTCGGCTGCAACGGCCACGTCGTGGAGGACCTGAAAGAGAGCACCCACTCGCACGGCCACACCCCTGAGGCGGAGGAGGAGGAGGAGCCTCCCAACCCTTACGCCGACAACTGCAGCAGCGTTTCCACGGAGACCCAGCCCAGCCCCGCCTACCTGGCCTGCAACGGCAGCGTCCCCGTCGCCATGGCGACCCCCCCGGCCGAGCCCGGCGATCCTCCCACTGACCAGGCCTGCGGCGGCACCTCAGACGGTAACGGCCCTTCTCTGATTGGCTCAGTAGAGGCGCAGGGGGCGGGGCCACAGCAGGAAGAGGAAGTAGAGGGCAGGCAACAGGAAGTGCAGGCGGTTCCCTCTGAGGTCATCGGTAGCCAGGTGGACATCGGCGCAGGACAGGACGAGGAACCGGGAGGAGATGGTCAGTGTAGAGAACCGACCGCGGAACCGTTCCATCCCTCCCGTGTGTGTCTGAGGCTACTACTAACCCCGTCAGCGTCCTCTTCCTCTTTCTCTTCCCTCTGCTCAGTGACCCTTGACCCCTTTGGCATTGGGGCAGGTTGTATCTCAACCACGTTGTTCTTCCCAGACTCCTCTGCTTACGCCTCTAACGCCTCTCTTCACTCCATCAAGTTAAAGGCTAACTTTAAAGGCTTATTGTAAAAGCTAACTAAGGCAAAACACTCTAAAGGCTACCTCTAAAGGCTACCTCTAAAGGCTACCTCTAAAGGCTACCTCTAAAGGCTAACTCTAAAGGCTAACTCTAAAGGCTAACTCTAAAGTTTAAGTCTAAAAGCTAACTCTAAAAGCTAACATTAAAAACTAACTAAGGCACAAAC
>CM059267.1:2822852-2865352 GCA_030347295.1 Setipinna tenuifilis | reverse complement strand
ACACACACACACACACACACTCTCCTGGTCTCCAGCTGGTGAGCTGAGCTGTCCCCAGAAGTGTCGTCCTTGCCTGACTGGCCATGTGAGCTGTGTGCTGGGGGCAGCTGTGACACACACACACACACACACACACACACTGGCCTGTCGTCACGGGCGACAGCAGTAATTATGGTGTGGTGTCGTGCCGCGCCGTGCCTGTTGATTTGGGGGTGTGGGGGTGTGTGTGTGTGTGTGTGTGTGTGTATGTGTGTGTGGGGGGGGGGGGGTTGCTGAGGGAGAGAGATGGGCAGTTGGAGGCAGACTTGACGGACTAGTGTTTATCTTTGCACCCTGGACACCAGAGTGCACTCTGTGCGCGCGCACACACACACACACACACACACACACACACACACACACTCTGCCCTGCTCCGCTGTGCTCTGTCCTGTCCGTCTCCGTATCATCTCTGATCTCTGATTTCCACTGTGAGCAAAGAAGACTCTTACAAGTTGACCGAAAAGGGTGTCTTCTGTGTTTTTAGCTTTGGACCAATCAGGAGCAGGTGTCTGAGAACCGTAAACCAATCAGAATCAGACTTGTGAAAGTGACTTGGCAGTTTGTGAGACTTTAAGGGGGGGGGGGGGGGCGGCAGAGTAACTGTAACTTGCTAACGTTAGCATTAGCAGTTCCACTCTGCTGCCCTAAGCAGTTCCACTGGTTGCCATGGGGCCTGGGGTTGTTACATAAGCTGCGGGGGTAATTGCTCCTTGGCACAGGGGTCGTTATCCCCCCCACCCCCCACCCCCCAGCGCTCTCAGGACAGGTAATGAGGGGCCTGTCACCCCACAGCTGAGGCCACATCACTCAACGCCAGCCCCTTATGCATCAGCTTTCTGCACACACACACACACACACACACTTACTCTACACACATACACACACACACTTACTCAGCGATTTATGCAAATGCTAATTCAGACATTCACCAGCACAGAACACACACACACACACACAGAGCTTGGTGTTGTAAGCTCACAAACACTTTGTTAGAACCAGCATTGTGTTTCACCTCACTGTCTGAAACCATTTTTCAGTCACACACACACAATCATATACTTTTGCAACATTCTAACTGGTGTATGAAGAGAAATATCTCTCCAGAAAGATTTAAAATATTAATATATTTATATATATTTAGTCGATGTACATATTTTAATCAAACTCTTCAAAACATATAAAATAGTTACCAATATTTTCCTCTGTGTGTGTGTGTGTGTGTGTCTCTTGTCATTTTGCAGATCATATCGCTCTGATCATTGAGCTTCTCGGGAAGGTTCCACGCAAACTTGTCCTGAACGGCAAATATTCCAAAGAGTTCTTCAACAAGAAGGGTACGTGGGCACACACACAATTTAAACCCCACAGAGTTGTCTGTTCTAGTGTTGACACTGTTCTGTTTGCCTGTGTGTGTGTGTGTTTGTGCCTGTTTCATCATGTATGATGGACTTGTCTTTTGGTTTGGGTGTGAAGTGCCTTTCTTTGTCCCGGGTTTGGCTCTCCTCGCCATGTGTTTGTGTGGGTGTGTTATTTTAGTGTTTTGTGTGTGTGTGTGTATGTTTGTATGTGTGTTAATGTGTGTATGTGTGTGTTGTAGGGGCACATCAGCAAGCTAACAAGCTGTGGGGCTTATTGTCGGTGCTCCAGAAGTACGAGTGTGTTTGTGTGTGTTAATTAATGTCTGTGTGTGCGTGTGTGTGCGTGCGTGTGTGCGTGCGTGTGTGCGTGCGTGTGTGCGCGCGTGTGTGCGCGCGTGTGTGTGCGTGTGTGTGTGTGTGTGTGTTAATTAACATCTGTGTGTGTGTGTGTGTGTGTGTGTGTGTGTGTGTGTTGTAGGGGACCTGAGGCACATCAGCAAGCTGAAGCCGTGGGGCCTGTTGTCGGTGCTCCAGGAGAAGTATGAGTGGCAGCGCGAGGAGGCCCAGAGCTTCGCCAGCTTCCTGCTGCCCATGCTGGACCTGGTGCCCGAGAAGAGGGCCAGCGCCGCAGAGTGCCTGCGCCACCCCTGGCTCGCCTCCTAGTGGCCGCCCCACGCCACTGCGCCCAGCACACCACACCGCACATCACCGCACAAACAAACAACCACACAAACAAGCCACCACCACCTGCAGGCTGGCACTCACTGGGGTGCTGACATGCACAGACACACACACACACACACACACAGTATACCAGTACACACACACACACACACTTGAAAAACCAACCAAGCAAACAACCTGTCTTCTGGAACTTACTTGGGTGCTGACATGGATATCCAAGCACAGACACAGAGACACACATGCACACACAGACAAGTACATACACACACACACACACACACACACAGACATTCACACATGCACTTGAAACTGACTGCCGTGTTTGCTTTGAATAACAGTGATGTAACCCGATGCTGACGAGTCTGCACCAAACTGAGGTCCAACTAATCAGATTTAATATCTATTTATTTCTGATGTTTCTCTTCGTTAGTTTGTTTGTTTTTGTTTTTGTTGTTTAATGGAGTTCACTTGACTTGACCTTGAGCTCTTGTACTGTGTGTTCGGCTTCTCTTGTGGTCAATCTGTAACAGCAGCCTAAAGACGCAGCACACACACACACACACACACAAACACACACACACACACACAGGCTATGAGGCCACACATACACACTTCCATTCATCTGACACACACTCTTTCATTGCTTTTCTCTCTCGCTCTCTCTCTCCCTTTTTGACTCAGCACCTTTGGGTCACATCCTCTTCCTGATCATCATCATCATCATCCTCATCACTGGTTGTGATTCTCGTTCTCCTTATCAGGTTTAATTTCTTGAGAGAATTGCAGCTTAAGACATGAATGGATATATAAATATCAGATGTAACTAAGACATAAATGGACATATAAATATCAGATGTAACTAAGACATAAATGGATATATAAATATCAGATGTAACTAAGACATGAATGGATATATAAATATCAGATGTAACTAAGACATAAATGGATATATAAATATCAGATGTAACTAAGACATAAATGGATATATAAATATCAGATGTAATTCAAATATGAATGAGTATCTAAATATGGGATGTAATTAAAATATGAATGGGTATATAAATATCACATGTAAGTAGGTGGAGACGAATGAATGAATGATTGAATGAATGATTGATTGAATGAAGACTCTCCCTGAGGGGAACTGCAGCTCCTGGACGATAAGTGGCCTTTTCAAGTACATAGAGAGAGAAAGTGTGTGTGTGTGTGTGCATGTGTTGACATGAAGTGTGTCTGTATGAATGTTTGTGCATATTTGAGAATGTGTGTGTGTATACACATGAAATGGCCTCTTCAAGTACATAGAGAAAGAAAGGGCATATGTGTGTGTAGACATGGTGTGTGTGTGTGTGTGTGTGTGTAAAAGTTTGTGCATGTGTATGTGTGTAGAGAAGAAGTGGCCTCTTGAAGTGCAAAGAGAGAGAAAGACTGTGTGTGTGTGTGTGTGGACAGATTGGAGAAAGTATCATCTTCTTTAGAGCCACAGACAGTATGACTGAATGAAGGATGTAAAATTCTGTCAGACTCAAACTAGTCGCTCCTTTCAGAGCAAACTCGCTCTCAATCAACGCCAGACAAATCTCGCCCATATCCTCTCTATGGGGGTTGGGGGCAGATGAAGCACCCCACCCCCCACGCCCCCCAGCTGGGGCACTAGCATGGCTCACCGGTCACTCACTCTCCCTGCAACAATGTGAATAGTACGCAGTGATGACTTCTCTCTCTCTGTCTCTCACTCTCTCCCTTCTGCTCTCTCTCTCTCTCACTCTCTTTTTCTATCTCTGTTGTTCTGGTGTCATGACTTAAACTTCCACTGGTGTACATAGTCGTACCAAAGAGATGGCCTTCTTCTTCTTCTCCTGCTTCGCTGTAAATATCCGCCATTGTGCAGTCCTCGGGGTAGCAGGTCGGAGGTCGCTTGTGCGAGGAGGGAGAGCACTGGGGACGGCAGACCCAGTTAGCAGATTAACACTGGTACCAGTTAGGAGATTACGGCTGGTACCAGTTAGGAGATTAACGCTGGTACCAGTTAGCAGATTAACACTGGTACCAGTTAGCAGATTACCGCTGGTACCATTGTGGTTCTGACCCAGTTCGGGATCATGCCAGGCCCGGGTGGGATTCGGGGCAGACAGAGTCAGTTGTGGGACTCTGTTGGAGTAGCTTTTCTGGAAATGCCTTGGCTTGTCTGTGAGTGTTTTTTTTTTTTTTTCTTCTAGATGTTTCTCTGCTTTTTGAAGTGTTCCTTTGAAGACCTGCGTGGCTGTACTCTGTGACTAATGCAGTTTGAGGAAGCAGAAGTGACTTCATGACTTTTCAGAAATACACGAAAGATAAAAAGAAAAAAGGTTTACAAAGGACTGCCAGATCCAGTTCAGTTTCAGTCTGCTTGCTTCAGTTGTTTCTCTCCCTCTTTTTTTTCTATTTCTCTTTTTTTTGTCTTATTTTCCAGAGCAGTTCCTGCGGTCCCTGTTTTGTATCTCTTCTTTGGCTTTTGTTCTCTACAATTGATTGTTCACTGCTCTGCTAAAAGAACTAAAAACCTTTTATGTTGTTACTACAAATAAAGACTTTGAAATGGCTTTGATTTTCTGTGGTCTTTGAAGGTGCAGGCATTAATGATTTGTTTGCGATGTTGCAGACAAAGGTGCTCTTCTCACCAAGATGCAGCGCGGTGCTTTGAAGTGGAGCTGCAAATTGACTGTGAAATGTCAGAGCAACAGCGTCATGCCTACAATAATTGACACACCCTGTCGGGTCACAGAAAGGCCGAACATGTTTGTAAACTGTCGTAACGCAAGGGGGCGCTACTGGCCTGTTAAAGTGTGTTTTGGATTCAGGTTAGTGTGCTGTAGTGACCTTTGTGCTGTTAAAAGTGTGATGTTTTGTGTGTTTTGTCTGCCTGTCCCTCACTCGTTTCAATGTTTGCAGCGCGTGGGTTAGTCATGCACTGCGGGGGTTTGATGGACTAGCCAGGGGGTGGTGACTACATTACATTACACTTAGCTGAAGCTCTTATCCGGAGCAACTTATAGTTATTTAGGTACAGGGTTTCAGTTACAGTCCCTGGAGCGATGTGCAGTTAGATGCCTTACTCAAGGGCACTCCCCCACCTCCATTCTTCTTGCTCGGACGGGATTCGAACCTGCGACCCTCTGATCCCAACACCAAGCCCTACACTGATTGACGCGTCCTGCAAAGTCGCAGAAAAACCAAAGACGTTTGAGAAGTGTCGTAACTGAGGAAGACACAAGGGGGCGCTATTGGCCCCTCAAAGTGTGTTTTGGGTTCAGGTGAGTGTGCTGCAGTGACCTTTGTATTGAAAGTGTGATGTCCTGTGTGTTTTGTCTGCTTGTCCCTCGTTGTCTGTAGTGTGTGTAATTGTGTGTGTGTGTCATGCACTGGGGGTGTTTGATGGAGTAGCCGGGGGGGGGGGGCACTCGTTAAAAAGGTAAAAAGGTTACATTGGCAGATTTTCCCCCGGGGCATCATCCTGTATTGTTCTGTTGCTTATGTCCACGGTTGAGCATGTGTTGTGTTCACTCAATAAAGTGCTTAATTCGGACAACATGGGGCGGTAAAAACACACAGGTCACTACAGGAGTAACAGAAATGGAAACGGAGTGGCAGTGAATCATGGGAGGGAAGTATTAGCCAAATGTTATAAGAAGTGACTAAGTGTTTACAAGCTCATAGGCTGATGAAGGGGCTCATAGAGGAAGCCTAGTGCATACTGCATTCTTCCTACTGGAACGGGATTTGAACCTCCAACCCTCAGATCCCCATACTCTTCAAGCACTAGGCCACAGCTGCCCCAACTACATACTACGTGCATATTAGTCATACTACATTCAGTTACTACACCATGTCAAAAAGTTCCATGACAACTTTATCTGAGTCTGGTAAATAATACTCCTCTGTGTGGGTTCATCTGTGTGTGTGTGAGATTGGTGGTGGTGTTGGTGTCTCCTAAGACGCTTGAGTTTGAAAGAGAGAGAGAGAATTTCGGCAGCACAAGAACACATGAGGTATAGGCTAAGGGAGATCTCTTTGCTCATTATAGTTTTCCGGAGTGTGTCGGTTTAAATAAGTAAAAGTGAAGGTGATCTGGGACATTCTATCCTCTGTCATCAATTAATTATGACCAGGGATGTACTGGAAGATAAACGCAAGTAAACAGAGTTTACCCACCTCTCAAATTTCAGAGAGCGAGTTTATCCACCCCTCAACGCAATTTATCCACCTAACAATACAGTTTATTCACCCTTTAACAGAATGTATGTACCAAACACAATTTCTAACATTTCAAAATTACACTATGTCATCTATATGTGCACTAGAGACCATTCACATGCACCGGAACTGTTCAAACGTGCTGCATGTTTCTTTAAAACATCTTCTGTCACATTGTGCAGCCATCTCACCGTGGTCACCAAATTCATAGTTTACCCACCTCTGATTTTACCACTACACCCCTAACGTTACACCAAGGGGGGGCTAACAGATGGTTCCCTCTGGGTGCTTTCACACTGGCACTTTCAGACCGAAAGTTCTATTGTTTTGGTCCGCACTAGTCAGAAAAATGTTACAATGTAGCAAACGTGGGTAGGGCAAAGTAGGGGAAATAAAGCTATCTGAGACCACCCCTTTTTAGTGGTGTCAAACAGATTTTATTTGGTGCGCACCACAGTACCGAGACTGCATTCACACCAACGATAAACGAACTGAACTAAGAACTTTTGCTTCAAATGGAATGACTGGTGCGCACCAAATTTGAGGCACAGAACCAGCAACCAAAGAATATCTTAAGTAGTCTGACTGAATCCATCTGACACCACAGAAGTCTAACCCTGGGTCTTTTAGTGGGGGGAGGAACATATCATTAATACTGACGTCATCTTTGTAGCTGTCCGTGGTGCTGAAGAGAGCAGCACTTCAGCAAAGAGAGCGTTAAAGGACGTCAAAGGAAGCCCTCACCTGGCCAGTCCACCGACCTCAGTCCCCTTATTGCTGAAGAGTGGTCCTGGACAGACAAGTACGGCAGGAGGAAAGAACATTTACTTATGTAACTTTTGAGTTAAAACATCACAGTAGAAGGATGACTGGCCTAAATAATGAAAGCACGACCGCTATGTTTTTCAGTTGGTAATACAGTTCAGAACGCTAATGTCTTGCAAAATATTACAGAAAAAGTTTTAACCCAGATTCTTTGGAAAGTATGATACCCGCCCAGGAAGCTGCGAAAATCTATCACACTAACTATGTGAGAAACGCTCGGGCAATCGGAGTCATGTGGCAGGTTCTGACCACAGTCTTCGCCATCATTGACATGGTGATCTTCATCCAGCCGTACTGGATCGGCGACAGCGTCGACACCCCGCAGTCGGGCTACTTCGGCCTCTTCCACTACTGCATCGGCAACCCCATCACAGGCGAGCTAGCGTGCAAGGGCAGCGCGTTGGACTTTGGCTCCATCCCGTCGGGAGCGTTCAAGACCGCCATGTTCTTCGTGGGGATCTCCATGCTGCTGATAGTCGGATGCATCGTCTGTTTCAGCCTCTTCTTCTTCTGCAACTCCGGCAGCGTCTACAAGATCTGCGCCTGGATGCAGATGGCCTCTTGTGAGTTGTTGGGTGGCTTTGGGGAAATAGTTGGAAAGTTTTCAGTGGGTGTCCACTTATTCAGTGCCATGGTTATTGAAATCAATTATAAATGATTAAGTAGCCTATTAGTTACTATCGAAATTGCTATCGAAAGTACTATCGTATTCATTGGCACTAAATTTATCTACAAATCAAGGTGTATTTGTTTCATATACTTAGTAACATCCCCTTGGGAGATGCAGGGTTGATCAGGCTATCTGAGGTTACTTGAGCCGGCTGCTACATATAAGATTTCACTTTCATCAAGAAATGTGATCTTAGTTTGAGTTTCAATTTGTATTAATTTACACTGCCATGCTTTCTTATTGAGTTCTTGACTGTAAGAGTATGTTAGAAACAACCAAGTCAATGTGACTGTGTGAGATGTGCTCAAACAGAGCAAAGACTTTGATCTTAAAACACCCAGGGATTATACCAGTGCTTTGTGCACGCTAACACCAACCACACAGTAGTGGTGATGTTACAGAACAACATAGAACAAGGATTAATGTTCCAGTCTTTTTGAGGACACAATATTTCCCAGTTGAAGTCCAGGTTCCGTAGCTTGTATAAGACAAAATAGAGAATGAAAGTCATTCAGACGCCATAATATTGCCACTTTCTATGGTGTCGTCCTACTCCCAATATTCCCACTTTCTCTGGTGTAACGCTACCCCTTAATATTACCACTCTCTGTGGTGTAATTCTACTCTCAATATTCCCACTTTCACTGGTGTAATCCTACTATCGATATTGCCACTTTCTCTGGTGTAGTGCTACTCTAGATGACTAGTAGTGAGAGTGTAACCCATCTCTATGCAACCCTACACCTCCCACCCCACATCTGCTCTGCTGGTTGCCAGGGCACCACACAGCACTAAGGCCACGGGCCTGTTGCTGCCGATGGTTGCTGCCAGCAACCTCCCAGTTGTCTTCACTGATGACTTTTTTAGTAGTTACTGATATTTTGCTATTTAGTAGTAATAAACTATTAGTTTATTTTCATGAAGTTCTCAACTCCATGACAGACATGAGGGTATGTGAGTTGCTACACACCCGCATCCGCTATCTGGATAATAGTGCATCTGATTATGCATCTCTACCCTCTGCATACATGTGCAGATGGCTGTATGCTTAAAGCGTCTCTGATGTCTGCAATAATAGTCCTCTGCGTGTGTGTGTGTGTGTGTATGTGACCAGGTGTTGTGTCTCCTATAGTTTCCCGGAGTGTGTCGGTTTAAATAAGTAAAAGTGAAGGTGATCTGAGACATTCTATCCTCTGTCATCAATTAATCATGACCAGGGATGTACTGGAAGATAAACGCAAGTAAACAGAGTTTACCCACCTCTCAAATTTCAGAAAGAGAGTTTATCCACTTCTGAATGTAAATTATCCACCCAATAATACAATTTATTCACTCATAGTAGATTTATGTACCAAACACAATTGCTAACATTTCAAAATCACACTATGTCATCTATATGTGCACTAGAGACCATTACCTGCACTGGGACTGTTCAAACAGGTTTTGCATGTCTGTTTAAAACATCTTATGTCGAATCGTGCATCCACCTCACCGTGGTCACCAAATTCCTAGTTTACCCACCTCAGGTTTTGCCGCTACACTGCTGACCATGACGTTACACCAGAGGGGGGCACGATGCAACAGGTGTTTTCCCCTCGCAGTCTTAGATTTCTATACATTTGAGGCCCCGGAGCAGCAACCGTCTGACACAACAGAAGTCTACTCCCTGGGTCTTTTAGCGGGGGGAGGATCATTAATACTGACGTCATCTTTAGAGCTGTCCAAGAGGGCAGACAGAGCAGCACTTCAGCAAAGAGAGCGCTGTAGGACGCCAAAGGAAGCCCTGCCCTGGCCAGTCCACCGACCTCAGTCACCTTATTGCTGAAAAGTGGTACTGGACAGAGAAGGACGGCAGGAGGAAGGACATTAACTTATGTAACGTTTTTTTTGTGCAACTTCTCATTTTTAACAGTTACAAGCAGTAATGCTCCATGTAATGATAGTAAGGGGATAAATTGACGAAGTCTAGATCTTCAAATCTACAGATGTGTGTGTTTTTAAACATGGTTGCCTTTGAAATACTTACACCATATTGCAGTCGAGTTTGTAAAATACTCATATACTTAGTTTTATCCCCTTGGGAAGTACTTATACTAAGTACTCATATACTTGGTTACATCCCCTTGGGAGATGCAAAGTTTGTTAGGCTATTTGAAGTTACCTGAGCTGGCTGCTACATATACGGTTTCACTTTCATCAAGAAATGTGATCTTAGTTTGAGTTTCAATTTGTATTAATTTACACTGCCATGCTTAATCTCTGTTCACTTTAGTAGAACAATACAGAACAGTATGTCAATCAGTATTAAAATAAATAATCATGTGAATAAATAAAATAAGTAGAAGTTATGTATTTTGTGTCTTCAGTATCTCAGCATCAGTGTCTCTTAAAATAGGTTCTAATAGAGAATAATGTTACTGTCGTGTTTACTTTTTTAATACATTAGAACTGTGACTGCGGAATGTTGCTAAGCAACCAGGTCACTGGCTCCGCTATGTAGCCTACAGTTTAAACCACTGCACTGTCTCACGCAGTTACGGAGATAACTAAACTGAAGTAGTTTAGGCACTTCCAAGCCTTTTCGCCATGTGTTTTACCAGAACCACAATTCACTTTATGCTTATAAATCACTTTGAAAGCAGAGAGCAGCCGGTTTACTTTGCTGTTGTTTCAGTGGGCTAGCTAGCCGTTTCCCCCAACGGACAACGAACTCACCAGTTCAAAGCTTCGAGAGAGAGTTCTGAGAGTTCGCTGTCTTCTTAACCGTTAGCCTGTTTTGTGTGTTGATCTTCTATTATGGTTATAAATATAATAACATTACTAATAATATTTAAAATACAGTATAATATTCTACTGATTACTGTTAATGCTGGTATTTACCGTTGTCTTCCTTACGTAGTGGTCTAATGTCTACACTTAGAGGGTCTTCTTCTTTCTGTCTTCTATAGTTATGGATAAAACATATGGTTGCCATTTTTATCATAAAGCTAAAATTAAGTTACTGGTTCATTTATCTGTATTCAGTCTTTACCTTTTATCGCTGAAAATAGTATATCTTTGTGTGTGTCGTTCGTGTCATTATCAATCTGTGTTCTTACAAGTGTTCTTTGGTTTCTGTAGTTACGTGTGTACTGTGTTCTGATTGGTTAAGATCAAACCACAGTTTAACCCTTTATTTTCTGGGCTATATAATGCTACCCTTAATATTTACACTTTCTCTGGTGTAATTCTACTCTCAATAATCCCATTCTCTCTCTCAATGCCACTCTCAGTATGTGATCAGTGCTGTAAGAAAGTCTGGATACAGATTAGATGGAAGCGGGCGTCCCCTAGTGGTGTCTACTATCCTCTTACGTGTGGATATTTTTCTTTTTTTCTCCTCATTTGTAACAGCTACGAGCAGTAATGTACCATTAGGTAATGTAATGATAGTGAGGGGATAAATTGAAGTAGCATTATCACCTTATATTCCAAACATTTCCACCATATTGCTGTCTAGTTTGTAAGATGAGCCATCTCATTGACTCTAAAAGTGACTAAATTGTTAGCTTTCTCTATAACCAACCATGAATATTTGTTTACATTACACTTAGCCGACGCTCTTATCCAGAGCGGCTTATAGTTATTTAGGTGCAGGGTTTCAGTTACAGTCCCTGGAGCAATGTGGGGTGAGATGCCTTGCTCAAGGGCACTTCAGCCATGGATAAGGGTGCAGGAGAGCAGTACTTATTTACTCCCCCACCCTTCCAACTGGAACAGGATTCGAACCCGTGACCCACCGGAACCAAGACCAACTGGTCAACCACTGCCCCCAGCTGTTTAAGTATCCCACAGAAGAGTCAGATTATTGAGAGGAGTGTGAGTGTGAGTATTATTTTATTTATAGATGGTGCAGTTACTCTAGGCAGCTGGTGGATCTAAACAGCTTAACCATGACAAGAGAATCCTCAGAGGCTTTACTTGATAGCCCAAGTACAGGTCTACCAACCCAGGTCCCTCACAAAATTAGACAGAATTCTGTCTCTACTGGCTCTCGAGTGGTTCATGTCTTGATACAGTTCTTTAGTCATACTACATACTACATACATACTAGTCATACTACATTCAGTTACTACACCATGTCAAAAAGTTCCATGACAGCTTTACCTGACTCTGGTAAATAATAGTCCTCTGTGTGTGTGTGTGCGGGTGCGTGTGTGACTGGTTGTTTGTCCCCTCTTTTGAGAGTTTAAGAGAGAGTGAAAGAGAGAGAGAGAGAGAATTTCGGCAGCACAAGAACACATGAGGTATAGGCTAAGGGAGATCTCTTTACTCATTATAGTTTTCCGGAGTGTGTCGATTTAAATAAGTAAAAGTGAAGGTGATCTGGGACATTCTATCCTCTGTCATCAATTAATCATGACCAGGGATGTACTGGAAGATAAACGCAAGTAAACAGAGTTTACCCACCTCTCAAATTTCAGAAAGAGAGTTTATCCACCTCTTAACAGAGTTTATTGTATGTTTACCTGTATCAATACAGGTTATGCACCCTATAGTAGAATTTATGTACCAAACACAGTTTCTAACATTTCAAAATCACACTATGTCATCTATATGTGCACTAGAGACCATTAACATGCACTGGGACTGTTCAAACATGTTTTGCATGTCTGTTTAAAACATCTTGTGTCACATTGTGCATCCATCTTGCCATGGTCACCAAATTCATAGTTTACCCACCTCTGATTTTACCACTACACCCCTGACCATGACATTACACCAGAGGGGGAGGGATGGTGGTGGTGCAATGCAACAGGTGGTTTCCCCTCACAGTCCTTATTTCTTTAAATTCGAGGGGCCAAATATCTTCAACAGTCTGACTGAATCCGTCTAGAACGACAGATGTGTAATACAGGAGCAGTTTCTGATATGGGCAACATGGGTGGTTGCCCAGGGTGACATTGTGGAGGCGGTGGTGACATGGGCACTTGCAAAAAAAAAAAAATGGCGAGTGCCCATGCCACCCCAACAGGATGCCAAGGCAGGTTTTGATGACATTTGCACCGATCGGCTTACTAACTTCTGATCTGTCTGACAGAACAGAAGTGTAATCCAGGAAAGGGGTTTCTGATATGGGCAACATGGGTGGTTGCCCAGGGCGACATCGTCGGTTGGGGGGGGGGGGGGGGGTGGGGTGTTGGTTCTGGGGTTGGGGAAAAAAGCAACAGCATGCCAGGGCAGTTTTTAAAAACATCTGCACCAATCGGTTTACTAAGTTTGGCTTTCTAATGTCCATTTGGGGCAGCAGGGGCCAGCGCGCCCCTCGTCTGTGTGTGCCTGCTTGCTGCTGCGGTGCTGCTGAAGTCACACACCACCTGTGGAAGGGGGATTTGGGTCTTCTCTGTTGCTGCAGCGCCCATAGATATACATCTAATACTACAACTAATACCATAAGTTGGCTAAGTCAATCAAGCCAGTACTGTAGTTGTTAATACTGGACTGCCAAATTAACACCGATGGAAGATGGACAAGAAAAGGTGAAAGCCAAAAGTGCTTAGTTTAGGAAAAACAGAAAGGAAGAGAAGGAAAAGAGAAAGGAAGAGAAGGAAAAATGATGAAAAGACAAAGGTAGGCAGCTGTGTGATTGGATTAGGACAGGTATTATGCATGTATCCTGAAACAAGATAACATAATTACTAAGGAAAAGCTAATTAGCTAATTAGAAAATTCAGTAGTCATTAACTGGAAGTCTCCTCCTCCGTGTGTATATAGGGGCACCAAATAGGCTAGGACCGCTCCTGGTCTTAACCCTGGGTCTATTATGGGGGGAGGAAGAGATCATTAATACTGACGTCATCTTTGGAACTGTCCGTGGTGCTGAGGAGAGAGCAACACTTCAGCAAAGAGCGCGTTGGAGGACGCCAAAGGAAGTACGGCAGGAGGAAGGACATTTACTTATGTAACTTTTCAGTTAAAACATCACTGAAGAAGGATGACGGGCCTAAATGATGACAGCAAGACTCCAGCTATGTTTTTTAGTTGGTAACAGAGTTCAGCTCGCTAATGTCTTACAAGAAATTACAAAGTGAAAGTTTTAACCCAGATTCTTTGGAAAGTATGATACCCGCCCAGGAAGCTGCGAAAATCTATCACACTAACTATGTGAGAAACGCTCGGGCAATCGGAGTCCTGTGGCAGGTTCTGACCACAGTCTTCGCCATTATTGACATGGTGATCTTCATCCAGCCGTACTGGATCGGCGACAGCGTCGACACCCCGCAGTCGGGCTACTTCGGCCTCTTCCACTACTGCATCGGCAACCCCATCACAGGCGAGCTAGCGTGCAAGGGCAGCGCGCTGGACTTTGGCTCCATCCCGTCGGGAGCGTTCAAGACGGCCATGTTCTTCGTGGGGATCTCCATGCTGCTGACAGTTGGATGCATAGTCGCTTTTAGCCTCTTCTTCTTCTGCAACTCCGGCAGCGTCTACAAGATCTGCGCCTGGATGCAGATGGGATCCTGTGAGTGTGGTTCATGTTGTTGGCTTTGGGGAAATATAGTTGGAAAGTTAGGGTTGTGACAATGTGGTTCACGTTGTTGGGTGGCTTTGTTGAAATACAGTGGGAAAATTAGGGTTGATAATGTGGTTGACGTTGTTGGGTGGCTTTGGGGAAATACAGTGGGAAAGTTAGAATTGACAATGTGGTTGACGTTGCTGGGTGGCTTTGTTGAAATACAGTGGGAAAGTTAGGGTTGACAATTTTCAGTGGGTGTGGTTCAGTGTTATGGTTATTAAAATAAATGATTAGTAAGTAGCCTGCTACTAATTAAATTTACTAATTAGTAATCACTTTATTATTGTATTAATGTGTTAATTTATTTCAATATAAATATTAATGTATTTACTAAATAAAATTAGTAATAAGTATTATTATTTATTGGCATGAAATAGCTACAAATCAAGGTTTACTTGTTCCATATAGTTGCATCCCCTTGGGAACTACTTCTGCTAAGTACTCATATACTTAGTAACATCCCCTTGGGAGATGCAGGGTTGATCAGGCTATCTGAGGTTACCTGAGCTGGCTGCTACATATAAGATTTCACTTTCATCAAGAAATGTGATCTTAGTTGGGGCTTCAATTTGTATTAATTTGCACTAGCATCCAATAAAACATTCTTGTTGAGTTCTTGACTGTAAGAGTGTAATTCCACTGTCAATATTCCCACTTTCTCTGGTGTAGTCCTACTCTCGATATTCCCACTTTCTCTGGTGTAGTCCTACTCTCGATATTCCCACTTTCTCTGGTGTAATCCTACTCTCGATATTCCCACTTTCTCTGGTGTAATCCTACTCTCGATATTCCCACTTTCTCTGGTGTAGTCCTACTCTCAATATTCTTACTTTCATTGGTGTAGTCCTACTCTCAATATTCCTACTTTCAGGATAAAGGTCATTCAAAGCATTATATTCCCACTTTCTCTGGTGTAATCCTACTATTAATATTCCCACTTTCTGTGGTGTAATTCCACTCTCAATATTGCCACTTTCTCTGGTGTAGTCCTACCCTCGATACTGCCACTTTCTCTGGTGTAGTGCTAGATGACTAGTAGTGAGAGTGTAAGCCATCTCTATGCAACCCTACACCTCCCACCCCACATCTGCTCTGCTGGTTGCCAGGGCACCACACAGCACTAAGGCCATGTGCCTGTTGCTGCCAGGCATTTTAATCTTCTTTATTTATGAGTTTATTTGTAGTTCTAGATTTTACTATTTAGTAGTTATGAACTATTAGTTTATTTTCATGAAGTTCTCAACCCCTGACAGACATGAGGGTAGTTGAATTGCCAGACAAACACTATTGCATCCATGTTATGTGAATGAATGTGCATGTGATTGTAAGAATCTCTGCCCTGTGCATACCTGTGCAGGTGGACGCATGATTAAAGTGTCTCTGTGTCCTCTCTGCATACCTGTGCAGGTGTCTGTATGGTTAAAGCAGCTCTGATCTCCACATACCTGTCCAGGTGGCTGTATGGTTAAAGCATCTCTGATCTCCACATACCTGTGCAGGTGGATGCATGATTAAAGTGTCTGTGTCCTCTCCAGGGGTGAACTAATGAAGGGGTCTACCGGGTCCAGGCCCAGGCCCAGGGAGCCAGAGGCCCCAAGGGACCAGGCCAAAACGCCCCCCCCCCCCCCCCCCCAGCCACAACCCCCACACACATTGAAACCCCTTTCCCCGAGAGCCCTCATGTAGCAGGTAGCATAGTGTATGTATGTTAGGTAAACCCCCCATAAAGGGCGTTATGGTCCAGGTTAAATTAACAGCCCCTTGGGAAACGGATACTCACTGTCCCTGGCCCTGTCTCCACATGTGTGCATGGTTAAAGTGTCTCTAATCTCCACATACCTGTGCAGGTGTCTGTGTGGTTAAAGTGTCTGTGTCCTCTCTCCACATACCTGTGCAGGTGTCTGTGTGGTTAAAGTGTCTGTGTCCTCCACATACCTGTGCAGGTGGCTGTATGGTTAAAGTGTCTCTGTGTGCTCTCTGCATACCTGTGCAGGTGTCTGTATGGTTACATTGTCTGTGTCCTCCACATACCTGTGCAGATGGCTGCATGGTTTAAGTGTCTGTGTCCTTTCTCCACATACATCTGCAGGTGTCTGTATGGTTAAAGTGTCTCTGTGTCCTCTCTCCCCACATACCTGTGCAGGTGGCTGCATGGTTATCGGCTGTCTGATCTACCCTGATGGCTGGGACTCGTCTGAGGTGAAGCGGATGTGTGGCCAGAGGACGGACAAGTACACGCTGGGCAACTGCACGGTGCGCTGGGCCTTCATCCTGGCCATCATCAGCATCATCGACTCCCTCTTCCTCGCCTTCCTCGCCTTCGTGCTGGGAAACCGCCAAGACCAGCTCCTGCCCGAGGACTTCGAGATCGGGGAGAAGGGTGAGACTACACTTACTTTCCTTTTAGTTTTAAGTGGCTAATAAACAAAACATATATATTTTTAAGTATCATATATATAATATATATAACTAAGCATATAACCTGATGGCATATTTAAGTATGAGCTCATTAATGAGTAAATTACCTCCACTAGAAATCTGAAGTGCTCTTATAAACTTTGAATGTGTCATTTTTATATACATAGAGTGTGTGGTTGCCATGTTGTGCCGCCATTTTGAGACTATAGGCCCCAGTCGGGACAACATTAGAAGAACACAGGCTTGTGAGTTTCTCGTTGCGATATACAACCTCACCACTAGATGGCAGAAAATGTTACACAGGACAGCTTCAGCAAAAATGCCCTTTGACAAAAAAGACTTCAAAGATACTGTGTATTCAGGTGTCCTTTCACAATGAAACATATTACAAAACAAATCAAAATATTAATTAAAAAATGAATATACAGAAATAGAATAACTGGTGGGTTTGACATTGTCTTCGTTACTCAAGCTTCTTTTTTTCAGAGATGTAACAGAAGTAACTGAATGTTGAAAAGCAGGGTCAGTAGAAAACAGTAACGGGATTTTAAAAATGTAGCCAGTTGGGAGTTTTTTTTATAATATATTAGTCTCAAAGTTGAACTGAAATGTGAACTGATGACTAAGTGGATGATAAAGTTAGAGTTCTAGATTCTGGTAAACAACTGTGGATATTTAAACTCAAGAGCCAATCAAATTAATCACACATGGGAATAAAATAGCCTGTCCAGTGTTAAGTGGTCATATGTAGGTTATATGGACGTTTTACAGTTATTTTCAGTTTCCCTTCAGAAGACAAGCAGTGGTCAGCCCTTCCAGCCAAATGCAAGAATGGCCCAGGCTCTTATTCTTAAAGAAAGTTGTGACTGTCCCTGAATATCAAGCATGAACAGAAGAACAGAGAACTGATGCAATATTTATCACCAGAAGTCTGAAAAGAATTGTGATGAGCATGTCGTCCTTGTGTGTCGTTGAATTTATCTAAAAAGAGCCACCCGTAGTCTGGGTGTCCTTCATAGACACGCCATGAGTGGCCAAAGCATCACAGAATGCGTGTTGGAGCTTTAATGAGGGCATAGTGTGCACTTTAAAGCAGCAGTGCAGTGGCATTAAATATGGATTGAGAAGCAACCACAACAATGTCCGCCATGCGGGGAATCCATGAGAGAGTTGGAGCTGCTGTGTCACATATGCAGAAAAAACAGAAAGTGGAAACAGACTGAGTTGTGCATATCGTTTGTTTTAATTACACTGACTTATGAAAGACAAGGAGGCACCCACATCCCTTAGATTCCCAGCTTAAAGCAGCACTATGCAACTTTTTAAAGTTAGTTAATCATCTTCATAAATCGGTAGATGTTTAAATGAGTTATTACCAAGTGAATGAAGACTTCCTCAACCGCCACCACTGTCTGGACAGAACACCATGCTTGCCGTATCTGGGCGTCTGTCCCGGTTCCCCCTCAGACTCACACAGTCTCGAATATCGCGAGAAGCAGAATCACACTAAATTCTGAAGACATTCTGTGAGGTCGCAGGTTCAAGCACAAGTAACATTGGGTATCAACCTTGGAAATACACCTTACTGTATTTAACCAAGCTGTTATTATCTCTGCCTTTTCTTCCATGCTGCAGAGGAAAAGGAAAATTGAGGGTCCTCTTCCCCATGCGAGGACCTGTGGATGGAGCAGTGGGTGTTCCCCATGAGAGCCCCATGTTTGGCCAGCTGAGGCAGCACCCCCAGCCCACTGTGATGCTCCTTCAGAGGGGAACCACGGGGGGGCAGGGGGGGGCAACCGCCTCCAACAGTTCACACACCATCTGATAAGTGTGCTCAGTTAAGCCGTCATAAGCACTGCCAGTAACGTCTGAAGATCCCTCAATGGGGGTAGAGGAGTCGAAAGTGGACAAAAGAGTTTGGTACACCGCAGTGGACCATTTTTGTTTTCTAGCAGTGTAGAAGTAGGCTACGCAGCATGTTTATATAGCACTCTGCCTACCCTACCCTTACAGAAACTACCCATTTCAGGTCAACCTTCCTACATTTACCTTAAAAACAAACCCCATTTGGATATTTTGATAGTCATGTCATTGTTTACTTACACCAGTCCGTGGACATGGACCCAGCTTTGATTTCCTGTTTGCACACGTTTGTGTAGATCTTTTTAGTCACTTCATAATGTGCTACTGTCCTTCATGATGTCTTTTTAATATGTTAGTATTATATACTGCCATGAAAGTGATGTGAAATGCTTGTTTTAAAAAAATAATTGAACTTCATTGTGACATTGACAAAAGTCTTAAAACACTAAGGTAAGGGACCAAACATGTCTTTGTGGACCCCCTCCCCCCTTGTATGTGTTAAAAGATGTGTTTTTAACCTTCTCTGTAAAATGTTTTGAATAAATGAAGTAGCCCTTCCTCACATGTCAGATTAACATTCTTGTCACTGAGTCAGTAGTGGGGACGCAGAGGGGAGCATACGTAAGGGCATGACCGTAAACACATACTGCAGAGGTGAGTGCAAGGGTGTGTGCATGTTATGTACAGTATGCATGTAATGTATGCATGAAGAGCAAGTGAAAAACAGGTCTGGACTTGGGGAGGGTGGCTTCAAAAGAACAAAACTCAAAACAACAAATGGCTTTGTCATTCTAAACCCCCCTCTCTTAGTAAAAGATTATCCCGGGCGGGTGTGTGTGTTTCCATGGGGTGTCTGTGGAAAGCCACATCAAACAGCTCTCTGTGTCTCCTGTTACAGGATGCTCTAGACCAAATGATGAGAGATGTCATGACCAACACGTCAAAGCCAGATACTTTTGGGAGGAACCATTACCGTCATATATCTGTTCATGTCCGCTGTGATTATGCGATCAAGAGTACACCGGTGACAGTACAGTAGGAAAGTAGTAAATCTACAGATGTGTATAGGTCTGTTTTGTTTGTTTGTTTATTTGTTTTTTTTAACCATGGCTGCATTTGAAATATTTACACCATACTGCAGTCGAGTTAGTAAGATAAGCCACTACAGTGACTCTAAAAATGACATGAAAAAAAAAATACATGGTTGGCTTTCTCATAAATGAAGTATCCCACAGAAGAGTTGGTTTAATAAGAAAAGCGTGAGTGTGATTGTTATTTTATTTCAATAGATGGCGCTGTTACCCTAGGCAGCTGTTGCGCCTAGACATCTTAAGAGAATCCTCAGATGCTTTACTTAACAGTCCAAATACAGGTCCCTCACAAAACTGACAGAATTCTCTCTCTACTGGCTTCAAAGTGGTTCATGTCTTGATACACTAGTCATACTACATTCAGTTACTACATGTCAAAAAGTTCCATGACAGTTCTCCAGTTCTACGCGGAAAGAAAAGCAGCAAGATTTTATTCTGCAAAGGTAGGTAAAGAAGAACACACTAAGGTAAGTATCTACCACCACAAACTAGAGACAAAGTATAAGTATCTCATTGTATTGTGTTGTTTGTAAAGTCTGTGTTCCTTCCAGGATGCCAAACCGACTAGAAGACCCTGTGTGTGTGGGGACCTTAAATAAGAAGATAGAGGGGACCCTAAACGCTAGCTCTCCAAAGATAAGTTAAGACTGTTACACTACTTCAACTGTTCTATGTTTTTAACACATTCCTGTGTTACTGTAATTCTTACCATGTTATGTGTCTGCATCCACAGATTTATTTCACCTTTGCAGCAACAGCTCCAAGGTACACCTTGTTCCTTTTTAACCGATTCTAATGTGTGTGTGTGTTTGGGGGGGGGGGGTTGGGGCCTGGCCTGGGGCCTGGCGTGGGGCCTGGCCTGGACCCTTGGGACCTCTGGCTCCCTTAAGAGACACCCCCTATTATAAGTGTATTGTTACCAGAATGGCAATGACCAAGTTGTAATGTGTTACTAAAGAGTCTCTGTAATGTCGTAGTAATGTTGTAATGTTACAGTTACGTTTTTTTTTTTTCATTCCCAGCGAGTCGTTCTACTGGTGGTATGGTGATCATGAAGAGGCTACTCCACCTGTGATCTGAGGCAGACCAAACAGAGTTCACTGCAGGTATTCAATGTAGATCTCTGCCTAATAGGCTTACCTTGAATGCTGTGTATGTTAAACACATCATTAAAGGGTTTAAACTGCAACTCGCTCTCACCACTGTTGCCATTATGTGTTGTCTTCTCTCTGTTAGGACCAAGTTTAGTATGGACCAAGAGATCCTCCAAGTTGGGGTTGCATCTCAAAGCTGTAATCGGTCTGAATTGGGTAAGTTCAGGACATTTAAGGGCAATTTGGTTAAAGTTGTAAATAATTTCTCTCTAGACCACAAGAGGTTACACATGAGGTTACATTACATTACAATACACTTGGCTGACGTTCTTATCCAGAGCGATTTACAGTTATTTAGGTTTCAGTTACAGTCCCTGGAGCATGTGGGGTTAGATGCCCTGCTCAAGGGCACTTCAGCCATGGAGGAGCGTGCAGGAGAGCACTAGTTGTTTACTCCCACACCCCCATTCTTCCTACTATAATGGAATTTGAACCTTTGACCCTCCGACCCCAAGAACAACTCTGAGTCATAGGCGAGGTGAGATATCTTTGCTCATTTTAGTTTCCCAGAGTGTGTTGGGTGAAATTAGTGAAAGTGGAGGTGACCTGGGACACTCTATCCTCCATTACCAATTACGCATGACCTCACGCCAGACGCAGACAGACACAACAGGTGCCTTGATGCAGCAGTCAACTCAAAATCCACATTTTCAAAACAAGTTAACACACAGGGCTAAACAGTGCCACGGTGGTCAAAATGACACGTTGTGTTTGCAAAAGGCTCTGTGTCAAAACCTTTAAAATATGCAACAAAAGCAAACTTTGCCTTCAAAAAACACATATTGCAGACACGTGTACGACTCTTCCAATCATTGCACAATGAACAAAATACAAAATAATGCACTCATTGAGAACCAGTACACCATTGCTTGTCATTGTTGCCTATTACGTGGCTTTCCTGCCAGTGCCATTTGTTTTTACATAGGCACATAGTGTCAAATTTGCCTTCTTGCAAAGAATTGGATGCGGAATGAGAAATGCTTTGATGCTAATTTTATCGATTCCCCTCCTTTTTTAAACTATGGCTGAAAACATAAATACTGTAAATATTATAATACATGCAAACAAATAATGAATACTGACGTCATCTTTGTAGCTGTCCGTGGTGCTGAAGATAGCAGCACTTCAGCAAAGAGAGCGTTAAATGACGTCAAAGGAAGCCCTCACCTGGCCAGTCCACCGACCTCAGTCACCTTATTGCTGAAAAGTGGTACTGGACAGAGCAGTACGGCAGGAGGAAAGGCATTTATTTATCTAACTTTTGAGTTAAAACATCACTGAAGAAGGGTGACAGGCCTAAATAATTTAAGCAAGACTACCACTATGTTTTTTAGTTGGTAATACAGTTCAGTTCAGCAAGCCAGTGTCCTATAAGAAATTACAGAGTTAACGTTTTAACCCGGATTATTTGGAAAGTATGAAAACCAGTATGATAACCCCCCAGGAAGCTGCGAAAATCTATCACACTAACTATGTGAGAAACGCCCGGGCAGTCGGAGTCCTGTGGCAGATTCTGACCACAGTCTTCGCCGTCATTACCCTGGTGACCTTCATCACGCCGTACTGGATCGGCGACAGCGAATACAGCGCGCAGTCGGGCTACTTCGGCCTCTTCCACTACTGCATCGGCAACCCCATCACAGGCGAGATAGCGTGCAAGGGCAGCATGCTGGACTCTGACTCCATCCCCTCGGGAGCGTTCAGGACGGCCATGCTCTTCGTGGGGCTCTCCATGTTGCTGAACCTCGCCTGCCTCGGCTGTTTCAGCCTCTTCTTCTTCTTTAACTCCGGCACCGTCTACAAGATCTGCGCCTGGATGCAGCTGGCCTCCTGTGAGTTGTGTGGTTCATGTTGTTGGGTAGCTTTGGGGAAATAGAAAGTTCTCACTGGGTGCCCACTTATTCAGTGTCCTGGTTATTGAAATCAATTAGCCTATAAGTTATTAAGCAGCCTATTAATTATTGCCGAAATTAATATGTATTATCGTATTTAGTCGCATTAAATAGCTACAAATCAAAGTGTAGGCCTGCAAATCTGTAGACTACACAGAAAGTAGACGACAGTCACCATGCAGGGTCAACAACAGAAGATGAAACGGGAACACGCAATACAATAATATATATCTGACTAGCAATGGCTGACTACACTAGCAGTTGTTGACTACCAACGTGGTTAGATCAATTACTCGAAAATGAAGTTACAGTTTTAATTTAAGATTATCTGCAATATTGTAACTATGCAGTAGTAATACTGATAACCATATATTCAGTCATAGAACCTGGTATGCACAACTTATAATGTTAAAAATACAAATAGCCTACATGCGTCAGCGTTATTAGACTTGACTTCTCTCCAGCATGAAAAGTGGCGTGTGCAAACAGTTAGCTGCAGCGGCACAATAATACCACTAGCCTAATATAATATAATATAATATAATATAATATAATATAATATAATATTTAAATGTCTCATTTTCAACTCCGTTACACATGTTTCATATACTTAGTAACATCCCCTTGGGAGATCCAGGGTTGGTCAGGTTATCTAAGGTCACCCGAGCCGGCTGCTACATAAAAGATTTCACTTTCATCAAGAAATGTGATCTTAGTTTGAGTTTCTATTTGCATTAATTTACACTAGCATGCAATAAAACTTTCCTGTTGAGTTCTTGACTGTAAGAGTATGTTAGAAACAACCAAGTCAATGTGACTGTGTGAGATGTGCTCAAACAGAGCAGAGACTTTGATCTTAAAACACCCAGGGATTGCATCAGTGCTTTGTGCATACTAACACCAACCACATAGCAATGATGATGCTACAGAACGACACAGAACAAGGATTATTGTTCCAGTTTGACATAATATTTCCTGGTTGGAGTGCAGTTTTTAAACATGGGCTGGCTAAACATTGTTGAGCAGAGGGTTATTCTCCACCCAGTCATTTCATAAACAAAAAATCTGGCATTGATACGGGAAGAAATAAAATAAATAAATAAATAAATAGTTTATATATTTTTTTAAATATTGATATTGTATCAAATCGTATCAGATCGAGAATCATATCGTATTGTGACCTTGTGTATTGAATCGTATTGATTCAGAAAATCTGTATTGATGCCCAGCCCTACTGATATTGCTATTTAACAGTAATGAACTATTACTTTATTATTAGTCATGAAGTTCTCACCCCACTGCCAGACATGAAGGCCCCAGGGCGGCCAGACAGACACTTGATCCATGTTACCTGAATGAATGTGCATTTGACTATAGACATCTCTGACCTCCACACATATGTGCACGTGGCTGTATGCTTAAAGTGCCGGTGCCCTCTCTCCACACGTGTGCAGGGGGCTGCATGGGTCAAGCGTTTGTGCCTTCCACATACGTGTGCATTTGGCTGTATATGTAAAGTGTCTCTGTGTCCTCCACATACCTGTGCAGGTGGCTGTATGGTTAAAGTGTCTGTGTCCTCCACACACCTGTGCAGGTGGCTAAAGTGTCTCTGTGTCCTCTCTCCACATACCTGTGCAGGTGTCTGTATGGTTAAAGTGTCTCTGTGTGCTCTCTGCATACCTGTGCAGGTGGCTGTATGGTTACAGCGTCTCTAATCTCCACACATGTGCAGGTGGCCGTATAGTTAACGTGTCTCTGTGTCCTCTCTCCCCATACCTGTCCAGTTGGCTGCATGGCTGCGGGCTGTGTGATCTACCCCGACGGCTGGGGCTCGGAGGAGGTGAAGCGGATGTGTGGCCCGCCGACGGACTCCTACACGCTGGGCTACTGCACGGTGCGCTGGGCCTTCATGCTGGCCATCATCGGCATCATGGACTCCCTCTCCCTGTCCTTCCTCGCCTTCACGCTCGGCAACCGCCAGGACACGCTGTCGCCGGAGGACCAGGAAGCGCCCAAGCGTGAGCCTGAGAGCACATGTTGTATTACACTCACTTTGCTTTTAGCGTTAAAGGAATACGCCACGCGATACGCCATTTAACTCCTTAGACACTCATTAAATTTACTTTCCTTTTAGCATTAAAGGAATACATTACATTACATTACATTGCATTTAGCAGACGCTTTTATCCAAAGCGACTTACAAAAAGGAGGACATAAGCTGACAGAGGTGTAACGGAACACAGAGTACGTAGGCAACCTTTATACATACAGGGAGGTGCATGTGTCTGAAAAAGTTTCCCGGAGCGAGAGAGTTGGTTTAGTGATTGTTAGTTTTGTTAGGAAGGGAAGCAGCAGAATATGCCACGCCATAAGCATTTATCTCTTTAGACCCTCACTAAACTTACTTTGCTTTTAGCATTAAAGGAACACACCACGCCATACGCCATATGACATTTAACTCCTTACACACTCACTAAACTTACTTTGCTTTTAGCAGTAAAGGAATACACCACGCCATACGCCATACGCCATTTAACTCCTAAGACACTCATTAAACCGCTTTGCTTTTAGCATTAAAGGAACACACCACGCCATACGCCATATGACATTTAACTCCTTACACACTCACTAAACTTACTTTGCTTTTAGCAGTAAAGGAATACGCCATACGCCATTTATCTCATTAGACACTCATTAAACCGCTTTCCGAGCTTCCTATGGTGAGTCTCTGGACCCCGAGTCTCTCCCCGTTAAGGTCAGTGCTGCCAGATTCGGACAGTGGTCTGCTAATGGTCTGCTAGAAAACGCTTCTGCTCACTTATCCAACTGTAGGGACAGCGGGGAGAGACTCAATTTCACCCGGGGGTGCAAGAAGCTTTCTTAAAGTTTATGAAGTTGTCAATCAGGATGGCAGGATGGCGCCTGCCCTGTCGGCGACTCGCTACCTGGTGTTTGTATGTCTGTCTCTCGTGTTTTCCGTCGTGCTTTGTGTCTGTGGCAAGAGTCTTTCATGTGAGACAACGGCATGTAAAAAAGTCTGGAATTAAACTGCATGCACTGGTACTGTTGTGGCTCTCTATATAGAGTGGAGTAGCGCGATCGCACTGCCAAGCCATGCCGGCAAGTGGCTCGGTGGCTGTTACGCGCTACAGCCTTGGAGAACTTTACAGCATTCGGGATGCTATGGTGAATTATTCAGCTCCTTGTACCATGGATTTGCCTCCAGAACTAAAGCGGAGGAAAAGAGGTCGGCGGAGTGGATATAGGGTCAGGAACAGCCAAAGGAAGTATAAGCCGGTATTGCCATCAGTGATCATGGGGAATGTGCGCTCCCTAGCCAACAAAGTTGATGAACTTGCAGCTCTCGTAAAGTACGATCGTATTTTTCGACAATGTAGTCTGCTGTGTCTTACGGAATCATGGCTGAATGACAATGTTCCTGATGCTTACACGGAAATGGACGGATTCACTATGATTAGACTTGACCGAGATCTGGGGAAAACTGGAAAGCGAGGAGGAGGAGGGGTTTGCATTTATGTTTGCAAACAGTGGTGTCACCCGGGCCATGTAACGGAAAAGAGGAGAATGTGCGATCAGAACATTGAACTGCTTGCGGTGAGTTGCAGGCCTTATTACATCCCTCGTGAATTTACTAATGTTATTGTTATGGTTGCCTATGTACCACCTTCCGCCAATGCCAAACTGGCGGCGAACACAATAGCTAGAGAAACTCACGACCTTCTGAGTCACACACCCGATGCCCTGGTGATAATTAATGGTGACTTTAACCACTGCTCCCTCTCCTCCTCCCTGCCGTCATTCAAGCAGTTTGTCTCTTGCCCTACTCGATCTGAAAGAACGATAGACTTATTCTATGCCAATGTCAAAAACAGCTACTGCTCCACTGCCCTCCCACCCCTGGGTCGCTCTGACCATAATCTGGTCCTACTCTCCAACAAATACACAACGGTGGCCCGGAAACAGCCACCTGTGACAAGAACTGTCCGTGTGTGGCCGGAGGAGGCCTGTGAGGAATTACAGGCGTGCCTGGAGTGTACAGACTGGACTGTTTTTTATGATGAATCTGATGGACTCGATGGTAGTGTTGAATCTGTGACTGGGTATATTAATTTCTGTGTGGACATGATCATTCCATATAAAACAATTAAAGTGTTCTCAAATAATAAACCTTGGGTCACAAAAGAAATCAAGGGTGCCATTAATGAGAAGAAGGCTGCATTCAGAAGCAGGGATAGGGAGAAAATGAGAGAGGCACAGAAAAACCTTAAACAAGCCATTCGATTGGGGAAAAAGAACTATAAGGATAAGGTTGAAAATAAATTGCAGGACTGTGATTCAAGGGGTCTCTGGAAAGGCTTAAAAACAATCACAGGCTATGGCCCTGCATGCAACAATACAGGGGGGAACTCCTTTTCTCCTGATGAGGCGAACCAATTTTATGCCAGGTTTGAGTCCATGGGGAATGGGGGAAATGTTGTGCCAGGGGAACCCAGTATTTCACTTGGAGAGCAGGGGGACAGTCTACCTCCCTGTCCTCCTATAAATATCACGGTAGATGAGGTCCACTCACAGCTGAGGAGGCTCAAAGTGAACAAGGCCCCTGGCCCAGATGGACTTATACCCCGTGTCCTTAAAACATGTGCGTATCAGCTAAGTACTGTGTTTCATTATTTATTTAATTTATCCTTGTCATGTTCGAGAATTCCATCCATATGGAAAACATCCTGTATCATTCCAGTGCCCAAAAAGCCAAATGTTAAGGCAGTTAAGGATTTCAGACCCATTGCCCTTACTTCCCATGCCATGAAATGTTTTGACAGATCCCTCCTTGTACATTTAAGGAAACAGGTGCAACTTCATCAGGAGCCACTTCAGTTTGCTTACAGGGTGGGGGTAGGTACTGATGACGCCCTTTTATATTTGCTTCATCGAGCATATTGTCACCTGGAGAGCACTGGTGCATCTCTCAGGATAATGTTTTTTGATTTCTCTAGTGCCTTTAACACACTACAACCACGCCTCCTTGCAGAAAAACGTACAAACATGAACTTAAACTCAGCCACCATAGCATAGATATATGACTATCTAACATCTAGACCGCAGTTTGTCAGTCTCCATGGCAACACATCCACTGTTATTAACACAAATATAGGGGCACCGCAGGGGACAGTTCTTTCTCCTTTTTTATTCACACTCTACACATCTGACTGCAGACATATTAATGCTTCCTGTCACTTACAAAAGTTTTCAGATGATTCTGCCCTGGTAGGCTATATAACTAATAATGACTACAGTGAGTACAAAGATGAGATAAAGAGATTTGTGGAATGGTGTGATGAAGCACAGCTTATTTTAAATGTCGAAAAAACAAAAGAGCTTGCCATTGATTTTAGACGTAAGAAAACTGAGGTTAGCCCAATTCTAATTAAAGACCAACCTGTTGAAATAGTTTCTTCTTATAAGTATTTGGGTGTACATGTGGACAGCAAACTGGACTGGAAGGTACACAGTAGCAATACGCTAAAAAAAACCCAGTCTAGAATGTTCTTCCTAAGGAAACTCAGGTCTTTTAATATAAGTAGGCCAATTCTAAACACTTTTTATAATGGAATTGTTGGCAGTGTCCTGTTTTATGCTGTTGTGTGCTGGGGTAGCTGTTTGTCTGGGGAGGACAGAAACAGGCTCAACAAGCTTATTAGAAAAGCTAGCTCAATTATTGGTCTCAGCCCCTGTTCTCTAGAAGAAGTTATTGAACAGAGAACAATGAGAACAATGAAAAGGATTGTGGCAGAAAAGGACCATCCTCTTCATAGTTTCTTTGTAAGAAGTGGTAGGAGTCAGCGACTCCTCTCCCCTAGCTGCTCAACGGAGAGATTCAGGAGATCTTTTGTACCGTCTGCAGTTAGGTTTTTTAATAAGCACCTTTGATATTGCGTTGTCTTTATTTACTCACTGTTTTATTTATTTATCTTATACTTAGGCATAGGTGTGTATGGGCATGCATGTGTATGCATGGCTCCTTTTTATGCTGCTTTTATACTGCTTTTTATACTGTTTCTTTCCTTGCTTCTACTGCTGTATGTTGCACATGTTGGAGGTCCATTGCCATGGTCTGCTTTCTATGTTGCTTTCTTTTCTATTAACTTCTGTCTTGTACCTGTCTTTGTCAGCTCATGTTGTGTCTTGACTACGTTATGTCTTGTATGTTGATGGTGGCACTGAGTTTCCCCTTTGGGGAGTATTAAAGTTAATCCAATCCAATCCAATCCAATCAACAGAAAATGATTTTTCCATTCAGAAGATTGAGCTCATTAATGAGTAAATTACCTCCACCAAAAGTCTTAAGTGCTCTTGTAAACTTTGAATATGTCATTTATGTATACATAGAGTTGGTGGCTGCCATGTTGTGCCACCATTTTGATACTATAGGCACCAACAGAGGACAACATTAGAAAAATACAGCTTGTGAGCTTCTCATTCTGATATACAACTTAACCACTAGAATTCTACACAGCACAGCATTGTTTTAAAGGGATACTCCGGTCCTGTGTAAAATGAAAGTGGGTTCAGCTTTGTCTTCACTGTTGAGGCTGGAACATTGCTCGCCCCCAGTGGACATGTGAGGTATTGGCTTCATTGTTGAGGCTGGAATGTTGGCGCTTGGGTCTGCCCAGCGGGGCCCCTGATAGGCTGCAGGAGTTCCAGAACTCATGTGTGGTCCTGATGCCACGCATGCCAGCTAGCTGTGAGGGCACGGATCTTAGCCTTTGCAATGTTCTGACTCATGTAGGATTTTCAAAAACCAAAAAAAATGTCACAACAAACACCAACAAAGGGTTTTAACTCTTTAGACACTCATAAAACCGCTTTCCGAGCTTCCTAAGTTCCTAAAACTGTGGTTAGAGAAGTTAAAGCTCCCATCTCCAAAAACCATTAACTCTAACACTGCAATTATTTACCAAACCCTGGTTCCTAATGCCCTCTGTAGGTCCAAGGGTATAACACAGTCATTTGCAGAGGTGTCAATTGCAGGTTCAGAAATTAAAAACCCTGGCAAGTTTTCCTTCTAACACAGTTGACTTCACTGAGTAGCTGATCTACCTGTCTTGAGAGCTCGTTATGATCAGCTGAATCAGAGCTGATCAAATTTGTGGCAGGGTTTTTACTTTCTGAACCTGGGATTGACACCTCTGCTAATTTGTAATATTATTTAAAGTGGCACTAAGGTGTCTGGAAATACTCTGTACTGTATATAACCAAGCTAATATGCCTTCCTAAAAGAACTAACTGCTACTAATCAACTCTTTCCCTACGTGCCTCAAGCTTGTATAAGTCTGCGTGTGTAGGGTGTGTGTGTGTCTATAGTATCCCTGCTCTGGGAAACTTACTTAAGGCACATGCATCTCCCTGTGTGTATGAGGGTAGTGTGTTTACTCTGTGTTCCTCTACACCTCTGTTAGCTTATTATGTCCTCCTTTTGGAAGTCACTTTGGATAAAAGTGTCTGCTAAGTGTAATGTAATGTAATGTAGCGTAATGTAATGTAATGTAACGTAATATTATTTCTCCCTTTTCTCCTAAGCTTTGGAGTGAGAGTGAGAGTGAGGGTCCTCTTCCCCATGCGAGGACCCGTGGATGGAGCAGTGGGTGTTCCCCATGAGAGCCCCATGTTTGGCCAGCTGAGGCAGCACCCCCAGCCCACTGTGATGCTCCTTCAGAGGGGAGGCAGGGGGGGTCCACAAAGACATGTTTGGTCCCTTACCTTAGTGTTTTAAGACTTTTGTCAATGTCACAATGAAGTTCAATTATTTTTTTAAAACAAGCATTAAAAAAACACCATTCTGCTATTTCACATCACTTTCATGGCAGTATATAATACTAACATATTAAAAAGACATCATGAAGGATAGTAGGACATCATGCAGTGTCTAAAAAGATCTACACAAACGTGTGCAAACAGGAAATCAAAGCTGGGTCCACGTCCACAGACTGGTGTAAGTAAAAAATGACATGACTATCAAAATATCCAAATGGGGTTTGTTTTTAAGGTAAATGTAGGAAGGTTGACCTGAAATGGGTAGTTTCTGTAAGGGTAGGGTAGGCAGAGTGCTATCTAAACATGCTGCGTAGCCTACTTCTACACTGCTAGAAAACAAAAATGGTCCACTGCGGTGTACCAAACTCTTTTGTCCACTTTCGACTCCTCTACCCCCATTGAGGGATCTCCAGACGTTACTGGCAGTGCTTATGACGGCTTAACTGAGCACACTTATCAGATGGTGTGTGAACTGTTGGAGGCGGTTGCCTCCCCTTGCCAGCATGTTTATATAGCACTCTGCCTACCCTACCCTTACAGAAACTACCCATTTCACTTCAACCTTCCTACATTTACCTTAAAAACAAACCCCATTTGGATATTTTGATAGTCATGTCATTTTTTACTTACACCAGTCTGTGGACGTGGACCCAGCTTTGATTTCCTGTTTGCACACGTTTGTGTAGATCTTTTTAGACACTGCATGATGTCCTACTATCCTTCATGATGTCTTTTTAATATGTTAGTATTATATACTGCCATGAAAGTGATGTGAAATAGCAGAATGGTGTTTTTTTAATGCTTGTTTTAAAAAAATAATTGAACTTCATTGTGACATTGACAAAAGTCTTAAAACACTAAGGTAAGGGACCAAACATGTCTTTGTGGACCCCCTCCCCCCTTGTATGTGTTAAAAGATGTGTTTTTAACCTTCTCTGTAAAATGTTTTGAATAAATGAAGTAGCCCTTCCTCACATGTCAGATTAACATTCTTGTCACTGAGTCAGTAGTGGGGACGCAGAGGGGAGCATACGTAAGGGCATGACCGTAAACACATACTGCAGAGGTGAGTGCAAGGGTGTGTGTATGTTATGTACAGTATGCATGTAATGTATGCATGAAGAGCAAGTGAAAAACAGGTCTGGACTTGGGGAGGGTGGCTTCAAAAGAACAAAACTCAAAACAACAAATGGCTTTGTCATTCTAAACCCCCCTCTCTTAGTAAAAGATTATCCCGGGCGGGTTTGTGTGTTTCCATGGGGTGTCTGTGGAAAGCCACATCAAACAGCGCTCTGTGTCTCCTGTTACAGGATGCTCTAGACCAAATGATGAGAGATGTCATGACCAACACGTCAAAGCCAGATACTTTTGGGAGGAACCATTACCGTCATATATCTGTTCAGGTCCGCTGTGATTATGCGATCAAGAGTACACCGGTGACAGTACAGTAGGAAAGTCTGGATACAGCTTAGATAGAAGTGAACACCCCTAGTGGCATCTTCTGTCTTTATAACCAGTCGTTAGGTTGGCTTTTGTAAGGAGTGGGGGGCTTACTTACATCAGTCAATGTCTATTGTATATGTACAATGTCTATTGTTGTCACCTTCTTAGGTGTGGATATTGTCCTATTATGTCTAACTCCTCACTTTTCACAGCTACAAGCAGTGACATACTGTACTATTAGGTAATGTAATGATGGTGAGGGGATAAGTTCAAGTAGCCTAGATCTGTAAATCTACAGATGTGTATAGGTCTGTTTTGTTTGTTTGTTTATTTGTTTTTTTTTAACCATGGCTGAATTTGAAATATTTACACCATACTGCAGTCGAGTTAGTAAGATAAGCCACTACAGTGACTCTAAAAATGACTACATGGTTGGCTTTCTCATAAATGAATGTTTAAGTATCCCACAGAAGAGTTGGTTTAATAAGAAAAGCGTGAGTGTGATTGTTATTTTCTTTCAATAGATGGCGCTGTTACCCTAGGCAGCTGTTGCGCCTAGACATCTTAAGAGAATCCTCAGATGCTTTACTTGACAGTCCAAATACAGGTCTGTAACGAAGAAGCCAGCGGCTCCTCCGTGCAGGAATGCCAACCCGATTGGAAGCAGGGGTGAAGTGTACTAAAAAAAATCCTTGAAGTTCCCGAACGTACAAAAATATGTTTTCTTTATTATAAACAGACAAAACAGAAACAAAACCGTGCAGCTCTCGCACCTACAAACATAAGGAAAATTGACGACACTGAAACCGAAAATAAACGTGTGCAAAAACAAAGAAAACTCACACTGACACAATTCAAAGTCTCCCAGTTCGTTCTGTGTTCTGCTCTTTCTTTCTGTTCGCCGTTCTTCTCTCCGTTCGTCTCTCTTCCCCAACTGAGAAATGAGGCTCTTTTAAATAGGGCATTCAATTTAAAACAATCATTGCCTAATTGGACGCTAGCCGCCACCCAGCGACGCCATCCCCGCGCTGCAATCAGGTGGTGGCCAGCGTAGCACAGAGTTCAGTGTTCAACAGTAAAAACAGTGAGAGGGTGAGTGAGGGAAGTTCACCATCTCACAAGGTCCCTCACAAAACTGACAGAATTCTCTCTCTACTGGCTTCAAAGTGGTTCATGTCTTGATACACTAGTCATACTACATTCAGTTACTACATGTCAAAAAGTTCCATGACAGTTCTCCAGTTCTACGCGGAAAGAAAAGCAGCAAGATTTTATTCTGCAAAGGTAGGTAAAGAAGAACACACTAAGGTAAGTATCTACCACCACAAACTAGAGACAAAGTATAAGTATCTCATTGTATTGTGTTGTTTGTAAAGTCTGTGTTCCTTCCAGGATGCCAAACCGACTAGAAGACCCTGTGTGTGTGTGGACCTTAAATAAGAAGATAGAGGGAACCATAAACGCTAGCACTTCAAAGATAAGTTAAGACTGTTACACTACTTCAACTGTTCTATGTTTTTAACCCATTCCTGTGTTACTGTAATTCTTACCATGTTATGTGTCTGCATCCACAGGTTTCTTTCACCACTGCAACAACTCACCGCAGCTCCAAGGTACACCTTGTTCCTTTTGAACCGATTCTGATGTGTGTGTGTGTTGTCCCCTCTCCGTGGTTGTCCCCAAATGGTGGAATGACCTACCAGTTGCGACAAGAACAGCAACATCCCTCCCTATCTTTAAAAAGCTTGTAAAAACCCTTCTCTTCCGAGATTGCTTCCCTTCCTAACAAAACTAATATAACTAACAAACACTAATCTAAACTCTCTCTCTCTCTCTCTATCCCTATTCAGAAGTACATATGTCTGTTGTGTCTCTACTCTGTGTCCTCCTCTACTGCTTATGTCCTCCTTGTTGTAAGTCGCTTTGGATAAAAGCATCTGCCAAATGCAATGTAATGTAATGTAAATGTGTGTTGGGGGGGGGGGGGGGGGGGGTGCACTTGGGGGCAATTTGGGCTGACCCCTTGGGACCTCTGGCTCCCTTAAGAGACACCCCCTCTTATAAGTGTATTGTTACCAGAATGGCAATGACCAAGTTGTAATGTGTTACAAATGCCTCTTTGTCATGTCGTAGTAATGTTGTAATGTTGTTTTTTTTCATTCCCAGCGAGTCGTTCTACTGGTGGTATGGTGATCACGAAGAGGCTACTCCAACTGTGATCCGAGGCAGACCAAACAGAGTTCACTGCAGGTATGGTATTCAATGTAGATCTCTGCCTAATAGGCTTACCTTGACTGCTGTGTATGTTAAACACATCATTAAAGGGTTTAAACTGCAACTCGCTCTCACTGCCATTGCCATTGTGTGTTGTCTTCTCTCTGTTGGGACCACGTTTCGTATGGACCAAGAGATCCTCCAAGTTGGGGTTGCATCTCAAAGCTGTAATCGGTCTGAATTGGGTAAGTTCAGGACATTCAAGGGCAATTTGGTTAAAGTTGTAAATCATTTCTCTCTGGGCCACAAGAACACATGAGGTTACATTACATTACAATACACTTGGCTGACGTTCTTATCCAGAGCGATTTACAGTTATTTAGGTTTCAGTTACAGTCCCTGGAGCAATGTGGGGTTAGATGCCCTGCTCAAGGGCACTTCAGCCATGGAGGAGCGTGCAGGAGAGCACTAGTTGTTTACTCCCACACCCCCATTCTTACTGGAATGGTATTTGACCCAATGACCCTCCGATCCCAAGAACAACTCTGAGTCATAGGCGAGGTGAGATATCTTTGCTCATTTTAGTTTCCCGGAGTGTGTTGGGTGAGATTAGTGAAAGTGGAGGTGACCTGGGACACTCTATCCTCCATTATCAATTACTCATGACCTCACGCCAGACGCAGACAGACACAACAGGTGCTTTCCCGTCGCAGTCTCATCATTCTTCAAATGTGAGGAGCCAGACCAGCAACTTACAGTTTCTTACAGTTTCTGCCAATCGTTTTTACACGTGCCTTAATACCACGGTGACATGCAGTGTGCTCCACCAACACACAGTTAACATTTGCTGCAAAATGCAAATACAGCTAACAAAACTCTTCACACTTCATTCACTTCATTATTTCTGTAGCCGTAACTATACAGTTTTTATTGATTGCCTTGATGCAGCAGTCAACTCAAAATCCACATTTTCAAAACAAGTTAACACACAGGGCTAAACAGGGCCACGGTGGTCAAAATGACACGTTGTGTTTGCAAAAGGCTCTGTGTCAAAACCTTTAAAATATGCAACAAAAGCAAACTTTGCCTTCAAAAAACACATATTGCAAACACGTGTACGACTCTTCAAATCATTACACAATGAACAAAATACAAAATAATGCACTCAGTGAGAACCAGTACACCATTGCTTGCCATTGTTGGCTTTCCTGCCAGTGCCATTTGTTGTCTTTACATAGGCACATAGTGTCAAATTTGCCTTCTTGCAAAGAATTGGATGCAGAATGAGAAATGCTTTGATGTTCTAATTGTATCGATTCCCCTTCTTTTTTAAACTATGGCTGAAAACATAAATACTGTAAATATTATAATACATGCAAACAAATCATGAATACTGACGTCATCTTTGGAGCTGTCCGTGGTGCTGAAGAGAGCAGCGCTTCAGCAAAGAGACCGTTAAAGGACGTCAAAGGAAGCCTGACCTGGCCAGCCCACCGACCTCAGTCACCTTATTGCTGAAAAGTGGTACTGGACAGAGCACTACGGCAGGAGGAAAGGCATTTATTTATCTAACTTTTGAGTTAAAACATCACTGAAGAAGGGTGACAGGCCTAAATAATTTAAGCAAGACTACCACTATGTTTTTTAGTTGGTAATACAGTTCAGTTCAGCAAGCCAGTGTCCTATAAGAAATTACAGAGTTAAAGTTTTAACCCGGATTATTTGGAAAGTATGATACCCGCCCAGGAAGCTGCGAAAATCTATCACACTAACTATGTGAGAAACGCCCGGGCAGTCGGAATCCTGTGGCAGATTCTGACCACAGTGTTCGCCATCATTACCATGGTGATCTTCATCCAGCCGTACTGGATCGGCGACAGCGTCGACACCCCGCAGTCGGGCTACTTCGGCCTCTTCCACTACTGCATCGGCAACCCCATCTCAGGCGAGCTCGTGTGCAAGGGCAGCATGCTGGACTTTGACTCCATCCCCTCGGGAGCGTTCAGGACGGCCATGCTCTTCGTGGGGCTCTCCATGTTGCTAATGCTCGCCTGCATCGGCTGTTTCAGCCTCTTCTTCTTCTATAATTCCGGCAGCGTCTACAAGATCTGCGCCTGGATGCAGCTGGCCTCCTGTGAGTTGTGTGGTTCATGTTGTTGGGTAGCTTTGGGGAAATAGAAAGTTTTCACTGGGTGCCCACTTATTCAGTGTCCTGGTTATTGAAATCATTTAGCCTATAAGTTATTAAGCAGCCTATTAATTATTGCCGAAATTAATATGTATTATCGTATTTAGTCGCATTAAATAGCTACAAATCAAAGTGTAGGCCTACAAATCTGTAGACTACACAGAAAGTAGACGACAGTCACCATGCAGGGTCAACAACAGAAGATGAAACGGGAACACGCAATACAATAATATATATCTGACTAGCAATGGCTGACTACACTAGCAGTTGTTGACTACCAGGCTTGGGGAGTAACGGAATACATGTAACGGCGTTAAGTAAAAGGATACAAAAAAAAGTAACCGTATTCCCCTACAGTTACAAAAAATGAAGGCGTACTCAGATTACAGGTACATTTAGTGAAAATTGGGATTATTTAGCAGGATTACAATTTGAAAACATTTTACGTTATTTATTTCTTTTTTATTTCAAACTGGAGATGGAGGGGAAGCGACAAACTATCCTACAGACATGCATGCGCGCGCAGTTACACAACGGGCGAAATCGGGACTGATCACTGTCAGCGTTATTAGACTGGACTTCTCTCCAGCATGAAAAGTGCCGTGTGCAAACAGTTAGCACAATAATACCACTAGTCTAATATAGTATAGTATAATATAATATAATATAATATAATATTTAAATGCCTCATTTTGAACTCTGTTATACATGTTTCATATACTTAGTAACATCCCCTTGGGGGATGCAGGGTTGGTCAGGTTATCTAAGGTCACCCGAGCCGGCTGCTACATAAAAGATTTCACTTTCATCAAGAAATGTGATCTTAGTTTGAGTTTTAATTTGCATTAATTTACACTGCCATGCAATAAAACGTTCTTGTTGAGTTCTTGACTGTAAGAGTATGTTAGAAACAACAACCAAGTCAATGTGACTGTGTGAGATGTGCTCAAACAAAGCAGAGACTTTGATCTTAAAACACCCAGGGATTGCATCAGTGCTTTGTGCATACTAACACCAACTACACAGCAGTGATGGTGTTACAGAACAACATAGAACAAGGATTATTGTTCCAGTTTGAGGAAACAATATTTCCTGGTTGGAGTGCAGTTTTCGTGTCTTTTACAATACAAAATAGAGGATGAAAGTTTTTCAGATGCCATAATATCCCCACCTTCTATGGTGTAATCCTACCCTCAATATTCCCACTTTCTCTGGTGTAATCCTACTTTTGATATTGCCACTTTCTCTGGTGTAGTCCTACCCTCTATATTGCCACTTTCTCTGGTGTAATCCTACCCTCAATATTCCTACTTTCTCTGGTGTAGTCCTACCCTCGATATTGCCACTTTCACTGGTGTAATCCTACCCTCGATATTGCCACTTTCACTGGTGTAATCCTACCTTCGATATTGCCACTTTCTCTGGTGTAGTCCTACCCTCGATACTGCCACTTTCTCTGTTGTAGTGCTACTCTAGATGACTAGTAGTGAGAGTGTAAGCCATCTCTATGCAACCCTACACCTCCCACCCCACATCTGCTCTGCTGGTTGCCAGGGCACCACACAGCACTAAGGCCACGAGAATCATATCGTATTGTGACCTTGTGTATTGAATCGTATTGATTCAGAAAATCTGTATTGATGCCCAGCCCTACTGATATTGCTATTTAACAGTAATGAACTATTACTTTATTATTAGTCATGAAGTTCTCACCCCACTGCCAGACATGAAGGCCCCAGGGCGGCCAGACAGACACTTGATCCATGTTACCTGAATGAATGTGCATTTGACTATAGACATCTCTGACCTCCACACATATGTGCACGTGGCTGTATGCTTAAAGTGCCGGTGCCCTCTCTCCACACGTGTGCAGGGGGCTGCATGGGTCAAGCGTTTGTGCCTTCCACATACGTGTGCATTTGGCTGTATATGTAAAGTGTCTCTGTGTCCTCCACATACCTGTGCAGGTGGCTGTATGGTTAAAGTGTCTGTGTCCTCCACATACCTGTGCAGGTGGCTGCATGGTTAAAGTGTCTCAGTGTAATCTCTTCATACCTGTGCAGGTGTCTGTATGGTTAAAGTGTCTCTGTGTCCTCTCTCCACATACCTGTGCAGGTAGTTGTATGGTTAAAGTGTCTCTGTGTGCTCTCTGCATACCTGTGCAGGTGTTTGTATGGTTAAAGTGTCTCTGTGTGCTCTCTGCATACCTGTGCAGGTGGCTGTATGGTTACAGCGTCTCTAATCTCCACACATGTGCAGGTGGCCGTATAGTTAACGTGTCTCTGTGTCCTCTCTCCCCATACCTGTCCAGTTGCCTGCATGACTGTGGGCTGTCTGATCTACCCTGATGGCTGGGACTCGGAGGAGGTGAAGCGGATGTGTGGCGAAAGGACGGACACGTACACGCTGGGCAACTGCACGGTGCGCTGGGCCTTCATCCTGGCCATCATCAGCATCATCGACGCCCTCTTCCTGTCCTTCCTCGCCTTCACGCTCGGCAACCGGCAAGACACGCTGTCGCCGGAGGAGAAGGAAGCGCCCAAGCGTGAGCCTGAGAGCACATGTTTTATTACACTCACTTTGCTTTTAGCATTGAAGGAATACGCCACGCCATACTCCATACACCACGCACCATACGCCATACGCCACACCATACTCCATACGCCACGCCATTTAACTCCTTAGACACTCACTAAACTTACTTTGCTCTTAGTGTTAAAGGAATACACCGCGTCATACACCATACGCCATTGAACTCCTTAGAGACGTACTAAAACGCTTTCCTTTTAGCATTAAAGGAATACACCACGCCATATGCCATTTAACTCCCTAGACACTCACTAAACTTACTTTCCTTTTAGCATTAAAGGTTACCTGAAGAAGGTCTGATGACTGAAACATTGTAGCCTATTTAAGTTTGCTGGTGGATAAGATAGTGTTGCGGATGTTCTTTTCTACAAATTGACAGCCTTACTTGGATGTTATCCTACGCACCTGTCAAAATTACAGAGGTGTGCAAAAGCGCTTTTATGAGCATTAAAGGAATACACCACGCCATACTCCATACGCCATTTAACCCCTTAGACACTTACTAAACTTACTTTGCTTTTAGCGTTAAAGGAATATACCACGCCATATGCCATTGAACTCCTTACACACTCACTAAACTTACTTTGCTTTTAGCATTAAAGGAATATGCCACGCCATTCGCCATTTAACTCCTTAGACACTCATTAAACCGCTTTACGAGCTTCCTATGTTCCTAAAACTGTGGTCAGAGAAGTTGAAGCTCCCATCTCAAAAAACCAAGCGTTCACCTTTTCTTCATGATAACTCTAACACTGCAATCATTTACCAAACCCTGGTTCCTACTGCCCCCTGTAGGTCCAAGGATATAACACAGTCATTTGCAGAGGTGTCAATTGCAGGTTCAGAAATTAAAAACCCTGCCAAGTTTTCCTTCTAACACAGTTATTATTATGATCAGCTGATTCAGAGCTGGTTGGATCAAATTTGTGGCAGGGTTTTTACTTTCTTAACACGAGCTTGACACCTCTGCTAATTTGCAATATTATTTAAAGTGACACTAAGGTGTCTGGAAATACTCTGCACTGTATATAACCAAGCTAATATGCCTTCCTAACAGAACTAACTGCTACTAATCAACTCTTTTCCTACGTGCCTCATGCTTGTATAAGTCTGTGTGTGTATGGTGTGTGTGTGTCTGTAGTGTCCCTGCTCTGGGAAACTTACTTAAGGCACATGTATCTCCCTGTGTGTATGAGGGTAGTCTGCTTACTCTGTGTTCCTCTACACCTCTGTTAGCTTATTATGTCCTCCTTTTGTAAGTCACTTTGGATAAAAGTGTCTGCTAAGTGTAATGTAATGTAATGTAACGTAACGTAATATTATTTCTCCCTTTTCTCCTAAGCTTCGGAGTGAGAGTGAGGGTCCTCTTCCCCATGCGAGGACCCGTGGATGGAGCAGTGGGTGTTCCCCATGAGAGCCCCATGTTTGGCCAGCTGAGGCAGCACCCCCAGCCCACTGTGCTGCTCCTCCAGAGGGGAACCACGGGGGGGCAAGGGGGGGCAACCGCCTCCAACAGCTCACACATCATCTGATAACTGTGCTCAGTTTCAGAGGCAGACAAACTGGATTGAGAAAGTAAAAGTCCTGCCATGTATTCCTTCTGCCTGTGCTCTCAACACAGGTGATTTCACTAACTAGCTCATCTACCTATTATCAGCTGGTTCTGTGAATTGGCTGGAAGAAATATGTGGTAGGACTCTTACCTTCTGAACCCGGGTTGTCCGCCTGTGCTCAGTTTGAACTCTTCCTGCATGTACTTAGAAAACAAACCCTGTTTGGATGTGTTTATGTATGTTGAGGATAGTCATGCCATTTTTTTTACTTACACCAGTCCGTGGCTTTATTACCCAGCCTTAATTTCCTGATTGCACACGTTTGTGTACATCTTTTTAAAGTCACTTCATGATGTCCTGCTGTCCTTTATGATGTTCTGCTGTCCGTCATGATGTCTTTTTAATATGTTAGTGTTATATACTGCCATCAGAGTGATGTAAAATAACAGAATGGTGTTTTCTAAATGTTTATTTGCAAAATTATTAACTAATTATTAATTAACAAAAGCCCTGGAACTAAGCTGTTAGTACACCAAATACGTGTTCTGGAACCCGCCTTCTATGTTAAAGGATGTGTTTTTTTTACCTTCTCTGTGAAATGTTTTGAATAAATGTAGCCCTTTCTCACGTCTTTAACAGATTAACACTCTTGTCAATAGGGGTGGGGGAGTAAACAACCAGTGCTCTCCTGTGCCCTCATCCATGGCTGAAGTGCCCTTGAGCTAGGCATCTAACCCCACACTGCTCCAGGCACTGTAACTGAAGCTCTGTACCTAAATAACTGTAAGGCGCTCTGGATAAGGGTGTCAACTAAGTGTACTGTAATGTAGTATGACTAAAGAACTGTGTCAAGACATGAACCACTCTGAAGCTAGTAGAAAGATAATTCTGTCTGGTTTTGTGAGGGACCTGGGTCGGTAGACCTGTATTTGGGCTATCAACCAAAGCATCTGAGGATTCTCTTGCCATGGTGACGATGTTTAGACACACCAGCTGGCTAACGTAACAGCGCCATCTATTGAAATGAAATAATACTCACACTCACGCTTCTCATCAAACTGACTCTTCTATGGGATACCTAAACAATTCTTCATGGTATGTTATAGAGAAAGCTAACCATTTAGTCACTTTTAGAGTCAACGAGATGGCTTAGCTTACAAACTTCACTGCAATATTGTGTAAATATTTTAAGGGCGACCATGGTTAAAGAAAACAAACCAATAAAACACACACTTCTGTAGATTTCAAGATCTAGACTAGGCCTACTTCAGTGTATCCCCTCACCTTATAGTAGGCCCACATCACTGTTTGTAGCTGTTAAAAATGGGGACATAATAACATGACGATAGTAGGCTATGGGTTCTAACTATAACTGGAAATACAGAAGTTACCATTAGGGGTCGCCCGATTCCATCTGATCTGTATCCAGACTTTCCTACTGTACTGTTACCGGTGTACTCTTGATCGCATAATCACAGCGGACCTGAACAGATACATGATGGTAATGGTTCCTCCCAAAAGTATCTGGCTTTAACGTGTTGGTCATGACATCTCTCATCATTTGGTCTAGAGCATCCTGTAACAGGAGACACAGAGCGCTGTTTGATGTGGCTTTCCACAGACACCCCATGGAAACCCGCCCGGGATAATCTTTTACTAAGAGAGGGGGGTTTAGAATGACAAAGCCATTTGTTGTTTTGAGTTTTGTCTTTTGAAGCCACCCTCTCTTAGTCCAGACCTGTTTTTCACTTGCTCTTCGTGCATTTGAATGCAGCCTTTTCATATGGAAACCGCAATGCAAATCTGTGGATTCCAGCGAGGGATGGATATCTATTTTTGAATGGTGATGGAGGCTGCCACCGCATCCACATTGACTGCCACATGTCTGGGCAT
>CM059267.1:2805352-2810352 GCA_030347295.1 Setipinna tenuifilis | reverse complement strand
ATGACAGCATCCTATTAATGACCTGGACCACGTCAGTCAAGTGGAAACCGTAAGGGGGGGGGGCAATAATTGTATCTTTTTTAAAGGGGCCCCAGCTATCTCTCGGAGCAGGCCTGCACACACACAGCAGTTAATGACACTTGCGTGACATCTGTGGATTTCCTGTGTGAGCACACACACACACACACACACACACACACACACAGTTTCACAGACAGACAGAGTGGAAAAACACAATATCATTAGAGGATTTGTAACCAGCTATAATCCCTTCTTGCAGCATATCATGTACACACACACACACACACTCACACACAACATAGTTGCTGTTATGCAATGTAATTCCCAACATGTAAATAATATTTGCTGAGGACACTGTGGCAATGTTAGGTGGTAGGCCCAGGTACCAGAAGGGTGTGTGTGTGTGTGTGTGTGTGTTTGTGTGTGTGTTCAGGCTGTGGTGGTCACCGGTTTGGGTTTAAGCATACGTCATGTGAGATATGGATTGCTGTGTGTGCATGTGTGTGTGTGTCTGTGGGATATGGATTGCTGTGTGTGTGTGTGTGTGTGTGTGTGTGTGATATGGATTGCTGCTGCTGATCCTGGTACTGCACACTAATCTGCTCAGGAATCCGACTTTCACATTTAAAAATGTACCAGCACTACTGTCTGCATCAGGCACAGTCCGTCTCTTAGAACAATAACACACACACACACACACACACACACACACACACACACACACACACACACACACACACACACACACACAAGGTTCAAGCTTTTTCTGAAGGTGATGTGTAAGGTGCTGTGTAATCGACCTAAGGAATCCCACATTAATTAAAATATGTACAAGTCGTCTGGACAAGATTTTAAAAGCACCAAATTCCTGAGAAAACAAAAAGTCAGTTTCAAACACTGTTCTGAAGTGTTGTGTCATCCACCTTAGGAAACACTCCGGTAGCCTCCCACACACACGCACGCACCCACACACACACACACACACACAAGCACACACAAGGCAAGGTAAGTGTACTTTACTTGTACAGTGCATTTCCAGAGCTGATAGTACACAAAAAATCCTGAACTTGAACTTTTGCTGCACTCTGTCTGGCTAACTACTTTTTGGAATAAAACTTGATAAACCTAATCTAACTAACACTTACTGAAGTGTAATGTTAGTCTGATGTTCGTGTAATGTTGGTGTAATGTTAGCCTGATGTTAAAGTAATGTTAGCCTGATGTTCGTGTAATGTTAGCCTGATGTTCGTGTAATGTTAGCCTGATGTTAGTGTAATGTTAGTGTAATGTTAGCCTGATGTTAGTGTAATGTTTCTTTGGTTGAGAGCAAAAGCTGTGTTTCTCTTATTGCACCTTTCTGGGTGACTCAAATGTGACAACATCCCACCACTGACGAGCTTTTCCTATGAAATATTCTCAGTCTAGACTTGTATGTTTCTCTCACAGACAAACACAGCCAAGCCTGAAATCAGGCGCAATGTCTGAATACTACCAGCACAGCATTACAAACACAGAGTCAGTTCAATGTGCCTAACAACATAAAAAACAGCAAAGAACAATATGTAAAAGCATAAAAGATAGAAAATTAGGTTTAAATACTTAAAAGGATAAATGTAGAATAAGTGTAAGGTAAATAAAAGACATATTTAATTAAAAAAAGAAAGAAAAAAAGCATGAAACATGAAAGCATAGTAATTGAAGGTAAAAGGTACAAAGCATAGTAATTACAGGTAAGTCATTACCAGAAGGCATCTGCGAGCAGTTTGGTGTCAGGTGTAGATTTGAAACCGCCAACAGTGAGGTTTACCAGGCAAGGTAAAAGGTACAAAGCATAGTAATTAAATCAGAAAGTCATTAGCAGAAGGCATCTGAGAGCAGTTTGGTCTCAGGTGTAGATTTGAAAGCGCCATGAGGAGTGAGGAGTGAGGAGCATGTGTGCTGTCTGAGGCGGGCTAGTTGTAGCCGCGGGCTAGTTAGCGTAGCAGACGCGTGTGAGGGCTGCTAGCGCTGGATGTGTAGAGGCATGCATGGCCCAGGGGCAGCTCTTTAAACACCACTGCTACCTCTGTCAGGTCATAACTCACTGCCTCTTTGCATACTCAGTCTGCTAAACTAGCACCTCAATCTTCACTTCGTTTTGTACAGAGGGTCTGGCACTGGTCTCATTGAAATGACTGTCTGTAGGCAGAATCTTTCCTAGTCAATCAGCAGACAGATGGAGCTGCTCTTTGAGGACAATACTCACAGCCTCTCAACATACCTAGCCAGGTACACCAGCCCCTCGTAGCCTACTTTACTTTGTTTTGTACAGAGGGTCTGGCACTGGTCTCACTGAAATGGCTGTCTGTAGGCAGAATCCTTCCTAGCCAATCAGCGGACAGATGGAGTATGCATGGCCCAGGGGCAGCTCTTTAAACACCACTACACCAGGAGGGGCTACCTCTGTCAGGACATTACTCACACATACTCTTTATATACTTAGCCTGGTACACCAGCCCCTTATAGCCTACTTCACTTTGTTTTGGCACTGGTCTCATTGAAATGGCTGTCTGTAGGCAGAATCCTTCCTAGCCAATCAGTGGACAAACGGAGTGTTTGTGACCGCAGGGCTGCTCTTTCAGCACCACTGCACCAGGACTCACACATACTCTTTATATACCTAGACTGGTATACCAGCCCCTCAAACTTCACTTCGTTTTGTACACAGGGTCTGGCACTACTCTCATTGAAATTGCTGTCTGTAGGAAGAATCTTTCCTAGCCAATCAGCGGACAGGTGGAGTATGCATGGCCCAGGGGCAGCTCTTTGAGCACCACTGCTACCTCTGTCTGGTCATTACTCACTGCCTCTTTGCATACTCAGTCTGCTAAACCAGCACCTCAATCTTCACTTCGTTTTGTACAGAGGGTCTGGCACTGGTCTCATTGAAATGGCTGTCTGTAGGCAGAATCCTTCCTAGTCAATCAGCAGACAGATGGAGTATGCATGGCCCAAGGGCAGCTCTTTGAGCACCACTGCTACCTCTGTCAGGTCATTACTCAGAGTCTCTCTACATACCTAGCCTGGTACACTCTCTACATACATATCCTACTTCACTTCGTTTTGGCACTGGTCTCATTGCAATGGCTGTCTGTAGGCAGAATCCTTCCTAGCCAATCAGCGGAGAAATAGGGTATGCATGGCCCAGGGTTAGCTCTTTGAGCACCACTGCTACCTCTGTCAGGTCATTACTCAGAGTCTCTCTACATACCTAGCCTCGTACACTCTCTACATACGTATCCACTTCGTTTTGGCACTGGTCTCATTGAAATGGCTGTCTGTAGGAGAATCCTTCATAGCCAATCAGCAATGTTAAGAAAGTGCATAAAAGCAACACCACTATTGTCTCTACAACATGTTTGACTGGGCAGTGTGACAACTTTAAAACATTTTTTTTCAGTTTCTATGTTCACGTAGTTACTATGTTTAATTGTATTTTATTTTCAAATTTGTGTAAAGCACATTGAACTGCATTTATGTATGAAATGCGCTATACAAATAAATTTGACTTGACTTGACTTGACTTTTACCTTTTACTATGTATTAATTATTAAGCCCTTGTGTATACCCTCTTCTTCCCTATGTTTCTACACTGCTTCCTCGCTTAACACTTTGATACTTTCTGCCTTGCACCTTTGTGGCCTTGCTGTGCAATTTCAATGTACAGGCAACTGTTCAATGACAGTAAAAGTGTTGATGTCTTGTAGTAAACGGTCTTCTATATACAGTGTCTGACCAAAAAATGCCAGAAGGTTAAACGGTTACACTTTATTTTCCTCTTCCTGTTACATCAGTTAGGTACAGTGTAACAAACTGTGTAACACCATGTCCCATTATGTGTGTACACTCTACCTTAGGGTTAGTGATGTGTACTGTATGTACAGTTTAAGTACATGCTGTTACATGTGGATTCACTAAAAAGGAACCGTAAAATAAAGTGATACCTACTAAAAATAGGCTATGCATAAACAGAAAGAGACATGTTTGAGATGGGAATTCCTTATTATTTAAGAACAAGAACAAAAGTGAATCCTGCAGACACAAGCTGCCTGGCAGCTCCATAAATAAATAAATAAATAAATAAATAAAAACACTGTGTGTCAAGTGTCAAACGCAGCTGTCTGAGTCACCGGCTTTCTTTGAAGAGAGCGGAGTTCAGCTTCCTCTTCTGAGGCTTTCTCTGCAGAGGCAGGATGGTCATGTCAAACACTTCCCCTTCCCGGGCTAACTCTCTGGCTGTCTTTACGGCTGACGCTTCATCTAGCCCACAGGCCTGTGTGTGTCTGACTCGACCATTTGCCGCTGCACCGGTCCTTTGTTCTACAGCAGCCTGACCCCTGACCCCGGGTCGATCACCAGCCTGCGTGCCTCTCTCTCCTCTCCTTCGCGGAGCCATTCTCACTTTATGGCCGTTTAACACGATTCAGATGTTGCCCCAACCCACTACCACCTACTCTTTCAAAAGCCCGTTCATGCACCTTCAGCAAGCGATGGGGGTATGTAATTGGCCAATTATGCCGACTGGGGGGCGGGACTAGCTCGTCTGAGTGGCTGGGTGTCTGTCAGTCGTGCGCAAGAGCCCCGCCCCTCTCCCTCCTATGCACCCACCACACATTCAACGTGCGAGAAGGACGCTCGACTGCGAGCTCGCCGATGAGCAGCCAGCCAGCGAGACATCTCACGCGTAGTCTAGGCTACTCTACATGACAGGATATATCTAACCGCCCAAACGAAGTGGAAATTTGGGTCAGCAGTGCAATGCTCGAGACTTTCGGTTTAGTGATGACAATCAGCGAGGCTGAAATCCGGGCGGAGAGAGACGTGTTCAGAAAGTGTGTCTGACGATGAGAAGCGAAGGCTGCCTTGAGCGTTTGTTGTGTTTTTTAACCTAGTCGACCGATGGTGTGCGTTCATTCAGCACCGCACTTTAATTTCGCTCA
>CM059267.1:2795352-2797852 GCA_030347295.1 Setipinna tenuifilis | reverse complement strand
ACACACACACACACACACACTCACTCACACTAACTTCCCATGATGATCTGCCCTTCATTAAGAGCCTCACACACCCACACACACACACACACACACACACGGTCCTCATTTAGCCCCTCCTTTGGGAGGTAGAGGTCACTGCTATGCCCTTTGACCCCTGGTGTAAGTCAGTGTAAGTTTTACTGCAGTCCTGTGCAGCTGGCAGAAGGCCTAATATGAACCATATCCAGCTACTGTTTGAGGCCTAGGTGTAGCCTTGTTGCAGAAGGCCTAATATGAACCATATACAGCTCCTGTTTGAGGCCTAGGTGTAGCCTTGTTGCAGAAAGTCTAATATGAAACATATCGGACTACTGTTTGAGGCCTAGGTGTAGCCTTGTTGCAGAAAGTCTAATGTATATAAAAAAACATATCGGCCTACTGTCTGAGGGCTAGTCTGTAGCCTTGTTGCGGAAAGGCTAATATAAAACATATCGGACTGCTGTTTAAAGCCTAGGTGTAGCCTTGTTGCAGAAAGGCTAATGTATATAAAAAAAAACATATCGGACTACTATTTGAGGGCTAGGTGTAGCCTTGTTGTAGAAAGTCTAATATGAAACATATTCGGCTACTGTGTGACGGCTAGTCTGTAGCCTTGTTGCAGAAAGGCTAATATAAAACATATCAGGCTACTGTGTGGGGCCTAGGTGTATTCTTGTTGCAGAAAGGCTAATCTGGAACCTATAGAGTAGGACTACTGTTTGAGGCCTAGGTGTAGCTTTGTAGCAGAAAGCCCAGTATGACACACATACTGTCTGAGGGCTAGGTGTAGCCTTGTGTGGAGTTGGTGGGCTAGCTTCAGTGGGGTGTGTATTAGTAGCTGGTGTTGGCTAGTACTACCTTATGATTAGCTGTAGCTGCTAGCTATGTGTATAAGTAGCTGCTAGCATATGCAAGTGTATGAGTAGCTGTTAGCATATGCAAGAATACGAGTAGCTGTTAGCTAACGCAAGTGTATGAATAGCCGTTAGTGCAAGTGTATGAGTAGCTGTTAGCATAGCGCAAGTGTATGAGTAGCTGTAGCTGCTAGCTGTGAGTATGAGTATCTGTTGGCATACACAAGTGTACAGTGTGTGTGAGTATGAGTGTGTGTGTGTGGGGATAGTACCATGCTCAGGTTACCTCAGTGGCACTACTGACACTTGGTGGATTCGAACCTGCGATCCTGCTGTTACTAGTCCGCTATCTCAGTCGCCAGGTCCCACTGCCCTACTGTGTGCTGTGCTGTGCTGTGCTGTGCAGTGCAGTGCAGTGCTGTGCTGTGCTGTGCTGTGCAGTGCAGTGCTGTGCTGTGCTGCGTTTTGTCTTAGCAGCAGCTGCAGCAGTGGTGGTGTTGAGGGCGTCTCGGCAGTGGAGCGGCAGCATGGCTGGTGTTGAGGGCTGGACCAGCAGCATGGCGGTCTCTGTCTCTGGGGTGTGATAAATGGGATGATAAGCAGAAGGCTAAGCCAGACGGATTAATCTAGAAGCTCTGCAGCGCTGCTCAGCAAGCGGGTGTGGGGGTGCAGGGGCAGCGGGGCAGCTCACAGTCAGAGTTAGGGGGTGGGGGGTTGGTGTGGAGGGTTGGTGGGGAGCAGCTCACAGAGTCGGGGGGTGGGGTGGTGTGGCTGTGGGGGGTAGGCAGCTCACAGTCAGAGTTGGGGGGGTGGAGTGTGGTGGGGGGGGTGGGGTGTGTGGTGGGGGGGTGGGGGAGTGTGGTGGTGCGGTGGGGGGGGTGAGGTGGGGTGCCTGTGGGGGGTAGGCAACTCACAGTCAGAGTCGGTGGTGGAGCTGGGGGGTGGGTGGACAACTCACAGTCATAGTCAGAGGGGGGTGGAGTGGGGTGCTCTGGGGTTGGGTTGACTGTGTGTGTGGGGGGTGCAGGGGCAGGGGGGCAGCTCACAGTCAGAGTCGGGGGGTGGAGGAGTGTGGTGGGGGGGTGGGGTGGTGTGGCTGTGGGGGGTAGGCAGCTCACAGTCAGAGTCGGTGGTGGAGCTGGGGGGTGGGTGGACAACTCACAGTTAGAGTCAGAGGGGGGTGGAGTGGGGTGCTCTGGGGTTGGGTTGACTGTGTGTGTGGCAAGTGGTCTTCAGCTGGCAGCTTCTGGTAAGGACTGGGTGATATGGCAAAAAAATGATGATGGTATATTTTTGCATATTGTCCAATATCGATTATTATTATCACACCTAGTCAGATTGCCAGATTTCTGACTGGGTATGCACATTTGAGGCACAGGACGTTGTGTGTGTGTGTCTGTGTGTGTGTGCATGTGTGTGTTTTGAGGTTAAGTTATGCAAATGTGATCATGAGTGTTAGGGGAGGATAGCATATTTGGGGCACAGGATAACATTGAGTTTTGACGTTGTGTATGAGTGTAAGTGTTGTGGTGGGGGGTAGAGGATAGATGTGTGTGTGTGTGTGTGTGTGTGTGTGTGTGTGTGTGAGTGCTGGGGGCTCCAGATGGTTTATGCGGAGTGTGTAA
>CM059267.1:2777852-2782852 GCA_030347295.1 Setipinna tenuifilis | reverse complement strand
TCTTGCACCCCGCCCTCTCTCCCCCCATGCCACCTCGTGAGTGCCAGCCGTTACCGTGGCAGCGGTCATGCCATCTGTCCCCTGTGTGCCACCTAGCCTTGGCATTATGGTCCTGCTAGGCGCATTTACACACACACACACACACACACACACACACACACACACACACACACACACACACTGTGTGGGCATTCTGCCCCTCTTAACCACACACACAGTCCTCGCGTGGGCATTGGGCATTGTGCCCCCTAACTGCATGTGACCTAATGCCACACACACACAGGCACACGCACATGCACACACACACACACACACACACACACACACACACAAACACACACACACAGTCCTCGCGTGGGCATCATGCCCCCTAACTGCATGTGACCTGATGCCACACACACACACACACACAGACACACACACGCACATACACACACACCCCTGGTGTGGGCATTGTGCCCCGTAACTGTGTGTGACATGATGCCAGTCTGCAGGGAGGGTGGCAGTGCCAAGGTGCCCCAGGGACGGACAGAATCCTGTGCTTGACCGTCTGGCGTCGGACTGCCAGTCGCCGTGTTCCAGGCCAGACCGCTGGTGTCGTGTTGTGTCTGGCGACAGAACGCTGGCCTTGTGTCGTCCCTAGCGACAGAACACTGTCCCCGCATCATCCTTAGCGACAGAACGCTGGTGTCGTGTTGTCCCTGTTGACGGAACACTGGCCTCGTGTCGTCCCTAGCAACAGAACACTGGCCTCGTGTCGTCCCTAGCAACAGAACCTTGGCCTTGTGTCGTCCCTGGCGACAGGCTGCTGTCCGCATGTCGTCTCTGGTGACCGAGTGCTGTCCCTGTGTCTTTCTCAGTGACGTGGCAAACATCTGGTCATCATGGCTGCAGCTGAAGACTTCATCTATAGTTATGGGCCCACATGCAGAAGTGCAGTCTTGACCTGTTGCAATAGTCAAACAGTGGCTCAAACACAGCTTAAGTACATGACACAAAATGCACTCTTAGACTTTCTTAGTCTTCACAGACTAGGCAGGTCACCATGTTCCAGAAATTTAAAATTTTCAACAAGACCACAAGCAGTGAGTGAGATTCCCTGTGTCTGGCACTTTTAAAAAAAAACTGAATTGCTTTAACCCTCTTGCAGATACTCAAAGTCCTCATAGGTTTCCATGCCTCATCCCAAGGTCACAGCACAGCACAGCACAGTACATTAGACTGCTGCTTGCAAGCTGAACCATTCCTTTTGTAAGTCGCTTTGGATAAAGGTGTCTGCTAAGTATAATATAATGTAATATAATTAGCTGTTCAGGGTTACTGTATTCAGGTTTGAGAACTCTCCTCTCCTTCAGTGGCCTCTGCGCTCCACCATCATGTCTGTGTCCTGGTGTCAGGCTATGGGAGAAGCCATATGAGCCCTGGGTTGGCTTCATTTCATTTCTCATTTCATTATGACACTGTGTGTGTGTGTGTGTGTGTGTGTGTGTGTGTGTGTCTGTGTGGCGGGGTGCAGTGCAGGGTGGTGTGTGTTTGTGTGTGGGTGAAGGGGGGGGTGCAGGGATGGTGTGTGTGTGTGTGTGTGTGTGTGTGTGTGTGTGTGTGTGTCTTCATGGCGGGACGGGGTGCAGGGATGTTGTGTGTGTGTGTGTGTGTGTGTGTGTGTGTGTGTGTGTGGGATGGGTGCAAGGGTGGTGTTTGTGTGTGTGTGTGGGTGTGGGTGTGCGGGGCGGTTCAGGGATGGGATGTGTGTGTGTGGTGAGGGATTTAATTATAGAGGTGATTGGCATCTGTGTGTCCCTCCCTCTCGCCATGACTCTGGCGGGAACAGAGATTCCCCTTTCTGGACATCTGCCAGAGGGCACAGATGCTGTGCGCGTGTGTGTGTGTGTGTGCGCGTGTGTGTGTGTGCGTGTCTGTGTGTGCGTGTGTGTGTATGCGCGTGTGCGTGTGTGTGTGTGTGTGTGTGTATGTGTGTGTTTGCGTGTGTGTGTATGTGTCGCTGGTCGGTCATCCTGACACTGCTGTCAGCAGGAGGCTATTGTGCTCTCACAGGAAATCAATATGATGGATTCAGCAGCTCCTGGAGACGGATGCAGCCATTATGGACACCGTCAACAGCAGCCACTCATGGACACCACTCACATATACCATAGTCAACATCACTCACATATAGTCAACATCACTCACATCTAGACACCATTCATACCATAGTCAGCATCACTCACATATAGTCAGCATCACTTACACATGGGCATCACTCATACCATAGTCAACATCACTCACACATGGCCACCACTCATACCATAGTCTGCATCACTCACATACAGACACTATTGATATGATAGTCAGCATCACTCACACCGGTCATATAAATCCACCATTCATATGATGGTCAACAGCACTCACACATAGACATCACACATATGATAGTCAACACCACTCATATATAGCCACCAACACCACTCATACTTAGCCAGCACTCCACATTGATACAGTGAATAAAAAAGGTGTGGGTGGATTCTGGTAAAGAATATTATCTGCAAAAAAGACCCATATTTGATTGAGGAGTCAAAGGTTCTGGTGGGGTGGATGTTGTTAGGCAGATCCAAATAGATCCAAAGGGAAGGTTCTGGTGGGTTCTGTAGGGGAGAGTGGAAGCCCGTCTCCATCTGTCTGCAGGGGGGAGCTGTAAGGTTGCTGACCCGTGACTGATGACTTCCTGGTGTTGGTGGAGCACAGTCAGTCCTCTCACCTCCACGCCCCCTGCAGCAACACAGTCCCAAACACTCCTCCTTCACCCTCTCCACCTCCCTTACTCTACCCTTACTCCCCTCCCCTACCCTCCCTTCCTCCCTCCCCTACCCTCCTCCACCCTCTCCACCTCCCTTACCCTACCCCACCCTACCCTCCTCCCCTACCCTCCTCCACCCTCTCCACTTCCCTTACCCTACCCTCCCTCCTCCACCCCTCCTTACTCTCCTCCACCCCTACCCTCCTGTAACAGTCAGTCCTCTCACCTCCACACCCCCTGGAGCAACACAGTCCTAGTGTGCCCACCCCTCACCTCCTCCACCCTTTCCACCTCCCCGTACCCTATCCTCCCTCCCCTCCCTACCCTCCTTCACCCTCTCCACCTCCTCCTCCCCGTACCCTCTCCTCCCCTTCTCCACCCCTCACCTCCTGAAACAGCACTTCTGCAGGAGTCCCTGTAGGCTCCCCAAAAAAACACTTCTCCACCACCCCTTCTCTCCCCACCAAGCCATCTTCCTCAATCTCCCCCACCTCCCCCACTCCCCCTTTCTCCCCCAATCCCCTCCGCACCCCCTCCCCTCCCCCCAGGGCTGTGGACCCCTCCCCGACAACCCAATAACAGACCTAATTCTCAACGCCATATGCTTCAGTGGAGCAGCCTCCCACACAACACAACACACACACACACACACACACACACACACACACACACACACACACACACACACGCATGCACACACACACACACACACACACACACACACACACACACACACACACACACAGAAAGAGGCAGGCACACGCTGACATGCACAAACACACAGACACAACATATGGCAATCTTCATTTCAAATTCTCATTTCCCCTCGCAACTTTGCCAGTGGGCAGCTTTCATGCATGTGATGTCATTTTAGCATTAGTATCAATCTGTGTGGGCGGGATACACACACACACACACACACACACACACACACACACACACACACACACACACACACACACACACACAGGCTCACACACACCCTTCCTGTAAGTTGCTGCATATGACCCCCTAATTACACGAGCTTAAATAATTTAGAAGAGCAAGGACTGATGCTTCCCACAGGAAAATGACCACCCAGATAGCATCACACAGCAGAGGAGATATAGACCAATAGAAGAGTAGATGTAGACCAGGTATGGACCAATGGCAGAGGAGATATGGACCATTTCTGGACCAATAGAAAAGTAGATAGAGGCCATTTATGGACAACTGGCAGAGGAGATGTGGACCAGGTCTAGACCAATAGCAGAGTAGATATAGACCAGGTCTGGACCAATAGCAGATGAGATGGAGAGTAAATATGAACTAATATTTAGTTCATAGCAGAGTAGAGCAGAGCAGAGCAAAGTAGATATGGACTACATGTGAGCCAGTGGCAAAGTAGCCTAGCTAGCCTAGCGCATGTTATGTGCAGCAGACTGATCCTAGACAGCTTCAGCATTGAGGCGGCTGTTAGCATGCTAACACTAGCAATGCCAGAAGCCATCTATACCAAAGGACCTCTGACAACAACAGTGTATGTTGGTGCTTAATCTGGCCCGCTCGCTCTTGTCTCTCTCACACACACAGACACACACAGAAACACACACACAGAAACACACACACAGAAACACACACACACACACACACACAGACACACACACAGACACACACACAGACACACACACAGACACACACACAGACACACACACAGACGCACACAGCCCTCCGCTCTGTCAGTGCCTCCCTCCGCTCACTCAACCACATGGCCTCGGTGACCCATAATGAACTCACTCAGCTGACGAGTGTGTGTGTGTGTGTGTGTGTGTGTGTGTGTGTGCGTGCAGAGTCATTCTCGCCGTCGGGCCCATGATGTGTGTGTTTGTGTGTGTGTATATGTAACATGAGCCCGGCTCTTTGTTCCCCTGTGTCAGGCCTGGCTGGATATATGACTGGAGACACAATGACATGTAGGAACTAAGTGTGTTCCCCCTGCGTGGTGTTGCTGTTGTGACTGGGGAGGCTAATTCCCTCCTGGCAGCCGGATCAAAGCGCCTCTCTGCTGCTTATCAGCCACATCTGCACCCAGCGCCATATCGGGTGAAGCACCCAACTTCCCCACGGTGCCACCTTTGTGTTGTCACCTCTTCCCCTCTGTTGTGTTTTGTTTGGAGTTCTAATGCAAACAGAACCCGCGTCTCCATAGAGACCCACACAGGAGTTC
>CM059267.1:2772852-2775352 GCA_030347295.1 Setipinna tenuifilis | reverse complement strand
TCTGCACTCCCACGAGAGAATCTTCAAAGGACACCAGGAGACCCTAGAACTAACACACACACACACACACACACACACACACACACACACACACACACAGACACACACACACACACACACACACACACACACACAATGAGATACAGGCACAAATGGGTAATATAAATTGCAAACAGATATACAAAGGAACAGACAGACACACACACACACACACACACACACACACACACACACACACACACACACACACACACACACACACACACATACACACACACTCCTAGGCCTCTGTAATGAAGGGCATGAGTGTGTGGTGGGTAATTTATTTCTTCTAGGCATCTATAATTGAGGTTTAATTGTCTGCAGAGGTCTTCAGTGTAAAGAGTACGGCTTTCACCTACACTTAACCTCTATAGGAGCCTCACACACACACATTTAGTTTACTGTACATACAGTTCTTACATCAGTAAACACATACACATGGCTTATATTAGACATACAGCCTTTACATCAGTAAACATGGCCTACACTCACACATGGCTTATATTAGACTTTTATTAGCCTACGCATTAAAGCAACACTAAGACACATTTTATGGACATGACATTAAAACATAACAATAACAAAACATAACAATATAGACATAACACAATGCACCATGTGACTTGTATATAATACAAAGAAGTAAAACACACAATGTGTAGCATAATACTGCTGCTTAAATGGCACCATTTGAGCTTTGGCATTTAGTTGTAGTGCAAGAAGTGTCCATTGCAAGAGGAACTCCACAGAAAAGAGATGCATCTTAGGTTACACACAGCATGTACTCGGACACATGCATAACCATCCCTTATATGCGCCCAGGCACGCACGCACGCACGCACGCACGCACGCACGCACGCACGCACGCACGCACGCACGCACACATGGCTTATACAGTATATGGCCTATATATAACTTTGATATAGCCTTTCCATGTACTTGGACACATGGCTGAAAATGGCTCATTGACATATGGCTGAAATTGGGGCATGACCTAAATGTGCTCTCAGAGTGTGTGTGTGTGTGTGTGTGTGTGTGTGTGTGTGTGTGTGTGTGTGTGTGTGTGTGTGTGTGTGTGTGTGTGTGTGTGTGTGTGTGTGTGGACACTGCAGAGGTGCTGTGTCTATATGCTGACTGATTCAAATGATCGCCCTCAGGCCATAATTGTCCTTTACCCACACACACACACACACACACACACACACACACACACACACACACACAGCTCTGTGGCCTTCTCCCTGGCTACCTCACAAACACAGTTAGAGGACACATTACCATCCAGAAACATGCAATGTTTGATCCAGAACTAGCTGTGTGTGTGTGTGTGTGTGTGTGTGTGTGTGTGTATCTATGTGTGTTAGATGTACTCTTTGAGGTGTGTGTCCCATCAGCCAGGAGTGATGAGTGATACTATTGTGTGTGTGTGTGTGTGTGTGTGTGTGTGTGTGTAAGTGTTTAAGTGTTTTGCATGGCATCATGCCCACTGCACTCGAGGATTAATGGGTACAATGGCACAGAACTCTCCCTCTCTCTCTCCCTCCCTCCCTCCCTCCCTCCCTCTCGCATTCTCTCTCTCTCTCTCCCTCCCTCCCTCCCTCCCTCCCTCTTTCTCCCTGTTGAAAGGGGAGGAATGATGTATACCCAAACAGACACCTTTATGACATTAAATGCTTCTTAAGATGATTTTAACTATGCGGCATGGCAGCCAAGTATCTCACTGTGTGTGTGTGTGTGTGTGTGTGTGTGTGTGTGTGTGTGTGTGTTTGGGTGGTAAAAGAGTCTTACGACTGTGGCTTGGCACTTATATTAGGTTGTGTGGGGCAAAAGCTGACACAATAAATGTTTCCAGTGTGTGTTCATGTACGCGTGTGCGTGTGTGTGTGCGTGTGTGTGTGCGTGTGTGTGTGCGTGTGTGTGTGCGTGTGTGTGTGTGTGTGTGTGTGTGTGTGTGTGTGTGTGAGAGAGAACAGGATGAACAGGACACACTATGTCATATCTGGTGTTTCTGCTCGCCTGCCACAATAATGACCAGTGTGGCCCCTATGCAAATATACACAAATCAGCTCAGTGAATACACACACACACACACACACACACACACACACACACACACACACACACACACACACACACACACAGGAAGACTGACTTAGTTCCTTAAAAGTAATATATTGTCCTGCATGGAGTGGAGACTGGGTGGTTTGCATGAGACCAGTAGCTGTGTTTGTGTGTGTGTGTGACATGTGTAAGCCTTTGGAGACCAGTAGCTGTGTTTGTGCGTCTGTGTGTGTGTGTGTGTGTGTGATCATTTGGAGACCAGTAGCTGTGTGTTTGATATGTCTAGGCCTTTGCAGACTAGTAGCTGTGTTTGTGCGTCTGTGTGTGTGTGTGTGTGTGTGTGTATGATATGTGTGGGTCCTTGTAGACCAGTAGCTGTGAGTGTGTGTGTGTGTGT
>CM059267.1:2750352-2757852 GCA_030347295.1 Setipinna tenuifilis | reverse complement strand
ACACACACACACACACACACACACACACGCTCAACACCCTCCATGGAAAGATCCAGCACAAAGAGCTTTAGATAAAGAGACGGCATATAAAGAGCTTTTAGATGTATATCAGTATTTCACATGTAGCTCCTAATAGCAGGTGCCTCTGTGCTTTGTGTCATAGCTAATGAAATGTGTGGTGGAGGTAGTGGTGTCTGTTTGAGGTGTTGTCTTATGTGACGGGAATCAGACGATCATTTCTGTCTGTCTGAGGGCCTTTCTGCGTTAGTGTGCAATAATGGGAGATGGAGGAGGCTTTAAGGGGGCTTATCTTAATGTTGTTTAATTAGATGAGCCACCTCAGGCACGGCAGATATAATTACATACTTAACCACAGGCGAGGAAGAAAGTTAGCTCACTTTACTTTGCAATTATTCAGACTACACACACACACGCACACCCACACCCACAGGCGCGCACACACATACGCACACACACACACACACATTAGTGTTAAATAAATGTTCAGTTGCTTTGTCTTTGTTTTCAGAGCAGTGTTTCTCTAGGTGTCCTTCCTTGTGTATGTGTATGGTGTTTTCAACGTGTCTGTGTTTGTGCCTGTGTGTGCTTGTGTTTGTTTGTTATAGTACAGGACATTTTGTGATTGGTCAAGCCTAATTATTACTATGATGTACTTCCTCTGTAATGATTTCCTTAAGTCAAGATCCAAATAAAAGTGTTAAACTGTTTGTGTGTGTGTGTGTGTGTGCGTGCGCGTGCATGTGTGTGTGTGTGTGTGTGTGTGTGCATGTGTGCGTGTGCGCGTGCATGTGTGCGTGTGCATGTGCGTGTGTGTGTGTGTCTCCACAGACGGGCTCGGGGAAGACGTACACGATGGGCACGGGCTTCGACGTGAGTGTGTGTGAGGAGGAGCAGGGCATCATCCCGCGGGCCGTGCGGCAGCTCTTCCAGGGCATCCAGCGCCGCAGAGACCAGGCCCAGGGCACCGGCACCCAGCCGCCAGAGTTCAAAGTCAGCGCTCAGTTCCTGGAGGTGAGCCCCACTAACCTGCACCCCAAAACTAGTGTGTCTGTGGAGGTGAACCCCACTAACCTGCACCCCTAAACTAGTGTGTCTATGAGGGTGAGCCCCGAGAACCTGTACCCCTAAACTAGTGTGTCTATGAGGTGAGCCCCGAGAACCTGTACCCCTAAATTAATGTGCCTCTGGAGGCGAGACCAGGCCCAGAGCACCGGCACCCAGCCGCCAGAGTTCAAAGTCTCCGCACAGTTCCTGGAGGTGAGCCCCAATATCGTGTACCCCTAAACTAGTGTGTCTCTAGAGGTGAGCTCACTGACCTGTACCCCTAAACTTATTATCCACAGCTCCTGGGGGTGAGCCCCACTAATCTGTACCCCTAAACTAGTGTGTCTCAGTCACAGTTCCTGGAGGTGAACCCCACTAAGCTCTAACCTGTACCCCTGAACTAGTGTGTCTCAGTCACAGCTCCGGGAGGTGAGCCCACTAACCTGTACCCCTAAATTAATGTGCCTCAGTCACTGTCTGACACTCCCTCCCTCACCTAGGAGGTGAGCCCCGCTAATCTGTACCCCTAAACTAGTGTGTCTCTGGAGGTGAGCCCACTAACCTGTAAACTGTACCCCTAAACTAGTGTGTCTCAGTCACAGTTCCTGGAGGTGAGTTGTAGCAAATGGGAGAAGTCACCCCACCAAAAAGCCAGGCTCGACACTTAGGTGTCCCTCGCGCATCTCCCACCACACTTCTCCCATCCAGGGTGCCCCACATACTCATGCTTCACCCCTTACTGTGGTCCCTCGCACACTCACACACACATCCAGGGTACCCCACTGTTACGTCCTCCTGCCCCTAGGTGGCTCCGTCACATTCTGCCATACCTTTGCTGCCTTAATTGTTTTACAGGTGCTTGATGGACCCTCCTATATATGTCGGGGTGGCAGCCCACATACTCTCTCTCTCTACCTGGTGGTCGCATCCCGCAACACCTGGCACCTGTTTTTCTCCCCCTTTTGGATTTTTGATTCCCCATTTTTGCCCTTGGTTTCCCTTTGCCGTTTTGTCTTGTGTTTCTTTATGGTTTTGTAAATAAAATATCCCCTAGACCTTACGAGCTCCGGTGACTGGTGTCATCTATGTTACATGTTAACATCAGTTTGTAACATTTGGGGCCTCGTCCGAGTTGCAACTTTTGGGCGCTCGTCTATTTCGCTCATCTATTTCGCGTTTTTTTTCCCTTTGTGTATGGGAGAAGTAGGTTGCTTGTTGTTGCGACGTAAGGTGAGTACATTTGTTTGGCTGCGTGTGTTTGGCATTGTATTGCAATTAGTAAGCCGCCGGGTGGACACAGAGTCCACCACTTCATTATTTTAGTTTGTTGTTTTCTGGTGGTAGCCTTTAGTTGGCCCGCTTCGAGGGTGTTTAGTAAACTGCGTTGCTGGTTTACTGTTCGCCTTGCGAGTTCAGCGGTTAAAGTACGCCTTTTAGGGGAACCACTGAAGACTAGTTTTCAGGTTAAGTATAGGTAAGATTTTTTTTCAGGTAAGTGAAGGGGTTGCAATACAGTGCGAACCACTCCGGTCAGTACTCTGTCGCTTTAGTGTGCATTGTCTTTTCGATGCTACGGGTTGGTCTCTTTAGGTTTGACTTTGGTGCTGCTGTTTTGTAGGGCGAAAGCCTTTTGTGTGTCATTCCTTGGGCCATCTTGTTAAGTTCGCGTGGTGTGAACCACCACTCTTTTGGGGGTGAGAGAGAGCTGTAGTCATTTTTGTGGGGAATTTTTTGTGGCTACGTTAAAGTTTGCAGCTTTTCTTGTACTGTAGCAGCCGGTACAATTTAAGTGTTTTGTTTGTTTGTATTTGTTAATAAAACCATGACGTCGGGAGCGCAAGCTTTTGCCGACGATCCGTCTGAGGATGAGTTTCATCTGTTAACCAAAGATCAACTGATCGAAGTGGCTCGTCTTTTTGATATAGAGTTGAGTGCTTCGGAAAGACGTTTAAAAACATCAGTTAAAGCTGTGGTTCATCCCGCCTTAATTGAAAAGCATATATTGCCTCCGGTTGATCTATCTGAAACCATCCGTTTGAAAGAGCTCTCCATTAAGGAGAAAGAATTAGATGTAAAGCGTGAGGAACTGAAGATTCAAGTGGCTGAGAGTCAGCTACGTCTTCGTGCACTAGAAAGCGAGGCTATATTGGGTAGTTTTGATCTGGCGTTATCATCGTTTGATGTGTCTAGGCATATTAAGTTGGTACCACCCTTTGTAGAGAAGGATGTGGAGAATTTCTTTCCACACTTTGAAAAAATTGCATTGACCCTACGTTGGCCTAGGAATGTTTGGCCTTTACTTATTCAGTCTGTTTTGACAGGGCAGGCACAACAGATTTTTATTTCGTTGTCTCTCGAGCAGAGTTCGGATTATGAGGTAGTGAAATCTGCTATTCTCCGCGGATATCAGTTAGTGCCTGAAGCTTATAGGCAGCGGTTCAGGCGCTCCAAGAAATTAGAGCGCCAGACCTATGTGGAGTTCGCTCGTGATAAGGAGGTAATGTTTGATCGCTGGTGTTCCGCTAGCGAAGTGCACAGCAAAGCGCAACTGCGTGAGCTGATGTTGTTAGAGGAATTTAAAAACTGTCTTCCTGCTCCCGTTACTACTTATCTGAACGAACGTCAGGTTGCTACTTTACATCAGGCTGCGGTACTGGCTGATGAATTCGTGCTGACTCATCGTCTGACTTTTAAAGATAAAGGTCGTGTTGAACATCTGTCTGACCAGTCGAAGTCTTCGGCTGTTGATAAAACCTGTCACTACTGTAAAAGGCCTGGTCATCTGGTGGCTGACTGTGATGTTTTGAGAAAAAAACACGCAAAGTTGGACCCTAAGCCAATTGGGTTGATCAAAGCTTGTCCTTCACCTGTCTTCGTGTCCGAGTCTAAAACTGGGTACGAACCTTTTATTAGCGATGGCTTTGTTTCTCTATCTGGCGATAAAAACCCTGTACCAGTGCGTATACTACGCGATACTGGAGCGGCATTGTCATTTCTTTTAGAGGGTGTCTTACCTTTGACTGAGATCTCGAAGACTGGGACTAGTGTTCTTGTTCGGGGATTTGAGATGGGCTCTGTTAATGTTGCACTCCACCGAATTGAATTAACATCTGATCTGGTCACTGGTAGCGTTGCTGTTGGTGTACGGAGGTCATTGCCAATTCCAGGTGTTACATTTATATTGGGTAATGACATTGCCCTTGGTAATGTCTGGGCCAATAAAGATTATAATATTCTGCCCCATGCATCTGCCCCTGACTCCTCTGTCCATAAGTGTGTGCAGAAAAATCCTGCTGTGTTTCCTGCCTGTGCCGTAACTAGCGCTATGGCAAAGCGCTCAGTTGCTGATGCGAGTTCATGCTCGCCCTCCGCTGATGTGTCAGTTAATCGGTCCGATTCTTTTCTTAATGTTGATCCAGGTAGTATAGTTCCTTCGTCTACCACTAGTTCTGTGCCTGTTTACAGCTCTGGGGAAGTCCTGCATTCTCTGCATTGGTCTCGGAAAAAAATAATGTCTGCTCAGAAGGCTGACCTGACGCTTGCTCCTCTGTTCCAGCTGGTCGCGTCAGATGCTGACCTTGATCAAGAACTGCAGTGTTTCTTTTTCAGAGACGGGATTTTGATGGGGAAGTGGAGGCCTTGTCATGTCCCTAACCTAGGGAATGATTGCTTTCAGGTTGTGCTGGCTGCTGAATACAGGGCTCGCACTCCACGAGGGCCGCTGGCTGGCCTTAAAAACCAGTGCCGTGGTGAACCATCTAAGAATGTCCTGTCCCATCATTTAGTTGACTTCCGTGCTTGTTGGCATCGTGCTTGGGATTTTGCCCATGAAAATATCAAGCAAGCACAGTCCAAAATGAAGGCGTGGTATGACCGTAAGGCTGGGGATCGCCACTTTGCAGTGGGCGATAAAATGTTGTTACTACCTGTTCCCGCATCTTCTTTGCAGGCTCAGTTTACTAGTCCGTATTTAGTTCTGGACAAAGTGTTTGATCAGAATTATTTACTTTCCATTTCAGACCGACAACCTAAACGCTTGTCTCACGTAGAAATGTTAAAACCTTTTTATGAGCGTGACTCCCCCGCTGTCAGTCCTGAGCCGCCGCCTTCTTCCAATTCTGTGCTGTCCACTGAAGCGGTGCTGAGGTCTGCTGTGGTGGAGGGTGATGAAGACGTCGGGAGTTCTCCGTGTCTGTTAGTTGAAAAACCTGATCACACTTCTTGGTTCTGTACTGTACGTGTCAATGCCGTCACGAAACCTGCTTGTTATCCTCTGCCGAGGGTGGATAACTGCATTGACCGTGTGGGGGCAGTTTTTGTGAGCACGTTCGATCTGCTCAAGGTTATGGCTGCCTATTACCACGCTTTTGTAAACTTTTCCGCGGTGGTGGCGCCATTACCTGACTTGAGTCCTAAGGTTCCGCATACTTGGTCGCAGCATGTAGTTGTCTACACCGACCACGATCCGTTAAAGTTCTTGTGTCGTATGCGGGATTCTAATCAGCGGCTCATTTGGCGGAGTTTGATTTTGCAATCATACCATCTTGCAATCAAACCCATCCGTGGCACTGACAATGTCATTGCCGACGCACTGTCCAGAGTGCCTTAGTTTTTTTTTCATTTTTACGGTTTAGTACCCGTATAGTCATGGTTTATATATATTTATTTCTTTTGTTGTAATTGTATATGTATATATACGTATATATATGTGCATTACTGTTTCTGTTTGTATTTTTGTGAATGTGCGCTACTGTGCCCTTAAGTGTGCCGGTAGTGTGAATGTGCTGCATGCGTCCGTTTCAATGGATGTTATGTATGCGTTTACAATGTATTATTCAGTTTATGGAGACTGTGTCACCATCTTGGTGGGGAGGTGTTACGTCCTCCTGCCCCTAGGTGGCTCCGTCACATTCTGCCATACCTTTGCTGCCTTAATTGTTTTACAGGTGCTTGATGGACCCTCCTATATATGTCGGGGTGGCAGCCCACATACTCTCTCTCTCTACCTGGTGGTCGCATCCCGCAACACCTGGCACCTGTTTTTCTCCCCCTTTTGGATTTTTGATTCCCCATTTTTGCCCTTGGTTTCCCTTTGCCGTTTTGTCTTGTGTTTCTTTATGGTTTTGTAAATAAAATATCCCCTAGACCTTACGAGCTCCGGTGACTGGTGTCATCTATGTTACATGTTAACATCAGTTTGTAACACCCACATACACATGCTTCACCCATCACAGGCGTCCCTTGCACACACACACACACACACACACACACACACACACACACACACACACACACACACACACATCCAGGGTACCCCACATACTCATGCTTCACCCATCACAGGCGTCTCTTGCACACACACACACACACACACACACACACACACACACATCCAGGGTGCCCCACATACTCATGTTCATCCATCACTGGGGTCCATCACACTGGGGTCAAGCTAACCTGGGGTCCATCACACTGGGGTCACCCTAACCTGGGGGTCCCTCATATGGTTCACACAGTCGGTGCGCCTCCGATGACCTCACGGCAAGCCATTCCACTTCTCACACCATTTGTAGTGAAGGAGGAGGAGAAGTCACCCCACTTGGCTTCGAACCCGGGTCTCTGGGGTACCAAACTGTACCCCTACACTAATGCGTCTCAGTCACTGTGTGACACTCCCGCCCTCCATAGTTGGGACTCTAGTGGCATTTAGGAGCAATACTTCCAGTCATCTCACTGCACCCCGAAACCACTCTCGCTCAGCCAGACACCCCCAAATCACCCTTTTCGGTCCGACAGACACCTCTAAATCTCCCCCTCTTGGTCAGCCAGACACCCCCAAATCACACCTTCGGATCAGACGGACACCCCTAAATCTCCCCCTCTTGGTCAGCCACACACCCCCAAACCTCCCCCTCTGGTCAGCCAGACACCCCCAAACCTCCCCTTCAGGTCCAACAGACACCTCCAAATCTCCTCTTCTGGTCAGCCAGACACCCCTAAATCTCCTCCTCTTGGTCAGCCAGACACCTCCAAATTTCCCCTTGTGGTCAGACCAACACCCCCAAATCTTCTCTTGTGGTCAGCCAGACACCCCCAAATCACAGCCTTTCTTGCCCAGACTAAATGGCTGTCTCTGATCTGTTACTGCCAAGATGATCTCACTCCCTCTCTAGTTTTTATGTCTATCCGTACTGTATCCCTGAAGTCATTCAGTGGGTGGCTGTGTTGTTGCATCAAGGGGACACTAACATGCCCCCTGCCACTAAAATGCCCCCCTGCCACTAAAATGCCCCTTTGCCCCTCTGGCCGTATTTCGCAGCTAATGGGCAGTTTCCCTCTTGGGGCAGATGCCAGGCCGGCATCTAAGCCCAGAGCTTTAGTTCTGGCCCACTCTCAGCTCTCAGCGCTGGGGGGCTGCCAGGGGGCTATACAGCT
>CM059267.1:2717852-2725352 GCA_030347295.1 Setipinna tenuifilis | reverse complement strand
GCTATTGGAGGAGGAGGAGTATGGGCGGGGCCGAGAGAACGGCCTCAACGGAGGAGACTCGGACGACAACGACAGGGAAGAGGTAACTTAGGCTAAGGTTCCTAAACCATAAAGGCGGAGACCCAGGTTTAATTTTGGCCTGAGGTCTCTTCCCCATCGCTTTTCTATCTCTTCTTCCACCCCCCTCATTTCTTCTTATGTCTTCACTCCTATCGATTAAAGGCAATAAAATCCACCCCTCCAAAAAACCACACAGGATGACACACACACACACACACACACACACACACACACACACACACACACACACACACACACACACTGATGCCTTGTCATTGAGGAGGTGCGGTTGTCCCTACAGGACGGCACACACACACACACACACACACACACACACACACACACACTGAGGAGGCTCTGTTGTCCCCACAGGATGGCACACACACACACACACACACACACACACACTGAGGAGGCTCTGTTGTCCCCGCAGGACAGCATGTATCCCCTGCAGGAGGAGGAGACACACACACACACACACACATTAAGGAGGCTCTGTTGTCCCCGCAGGATGGGATGTACCCTCTGCAGGAGGAGGAGCAGGAGGAGACACACACACACACACACACACACACACACACTGGTTAAAGAGGGTCTGTTGTCCCCGCAGGATGGGATGTACCCGCTGCAGGAGGAGGAGCAGGAGGAGAGCGGCTGTGATGAGGATGAGGAGGAGGATGATGAAGACGAGGAGGCCAGGGAGGAGGAGGAGGAGTTTGACAGCGATGAGAGCCTGGTGGACTCAGATTCGGACTCGGACGAGAAAGGTGAGCAGCTGCCCTTCCACTGTAGCCTGCTAAACCAGACCCTTGTACTTCACACACACACACACACACACACACACACACACACACACACTCCTACTCTAGCCTGCTAAACCAGCCCCTCGTACAGTACTTCACTTCCTTTTGTACAGAGGGTCTGGCTATGCTGTACTGAGAAACGTTTTTCTTCCTAGAGGTGTGAATTCTGTTGAAATTTAAGAAAATTGGATCTGCCTTTACTGCAATTTTTGACGTGAAGGAAGTTACGAAGCTTTGCGGAAACTAACGGACTAACTACCAATGCTCACGAATGCTCACAAACACTCGCTCTGTGTGCTGATTTGGCTAGGAAGGATTCTGCCTACAACCAGCCATTTCAATGACAGCAGCACCAGAGCCTCTGTACAAAACACAGTGAAGTACGAGGGACTGGTTTACCAGGCTACTCCCAGTGTGTCTACATTAATACATTCCCAGTAGCCCTTACAGGAAGTGTGTTATATAGTAGTAGCGTATGACACAAGATGGTGGGATGTTGTTTTTGTGACTCAATTGTGGTTTAAGGGGAACGTGCTGAAGAGAAGTATGACAGTCACATGAAATATACTGAGGCATGCAATGTGTGTGTGTGTGTGTGTGTGTGTGTGTGTGTGTGTGTGTGTGTGTGTAAAGGAAACAGGAAATGAAAGTGGAAGTGTCCACTTAGGATAGAGGGATGAAAGATGGAACAGATGGAGTGATAGAAGCCAGAGTGATAGAGGAATGAGAGATGGAGCAGAGAGAGGGAAAGAGGGATGAAAGATGGATCAGAGAGAGGGATGGAGGGATGAAAGGTGAAGCAGAGAGAGAGATAGAGGGATGATGTACAGTAGTGAGGTGGAGATAAAAAGATGAAGAGAGATGAAGAGGTGGAGAGATTGAAGGATGGATAGGGAGGTGATGGATGGGGAGGTGCAGAGAGAAGAAGAGGTAGAAAGCTGGAGGAGAGGTGGAGGGATAGAGAGATGGAGATATGGAGGGATAGAGAGGTAGAGGGATAGAGAGATGGAGGGATAGAGAGGTGTATTGTAATATGAGTAAGTGAGTGAATGGGATGACAGGAGAGGTGACGTGTATGATGAGGTGGAGATGGGAAGATGATGAGAGATGGGGAGGTGGAGAAAGTGATGGATGGGGAGGAGGAGACAGAGACAGAGACAGAGAGAGAGAGAGAGAGAGAGAGAGAGAGAGAGTGATGGAGGGATAGAGAGGTGGAGAGGTGTATTGTAATATGAGTAAATGAATGGGAGGAGAGGAGAGGGGGCGTGTAAGATGAGGCGTAATGAAGGGCAGAATGATGGATGAGTCTGGGGGGCGTCCAGACAGGCGGAGTGTTTATTTATAGCCAAAGACTGCCACCTAGTGGCCATTTTATGACATAACTGATATTTATGCACCTATACTCTCATGACTGCTTGCCATGTTCAATGAGTTTCAAAGCTGTTGTGACACTCACACTCTCACACTCTCTCTCACACACACACACACACACACACACACTCACACACACACTCACACTCACACTCACACTCACACTCACTCACACACACACACACACACACACACACACACACACACACACACACACACACTTCCTCTAGTCACCTGCTACCTCTTGAGTGAATTTCCAGGTGGGCATGACACACACACACACACACACACACACTCCTGACCCATCCGCTCTGTCCCTGTAGTGAGTTTCCAGGCTGATCTGGCAGATCTCACGTGTGAGATTGAGATTAAGCAGAAGCTGATTGATGAGCTGGAGAACAGCCACACACACACACACACACACACACACACACACACACACACACACCTCTAACCTGTCCCTCCTCTCCCCTTATAGTGAGTTTCCAGGCGGACCTGGCTGATCTGACGTGTGAGATCGAGATAAAGCAGAAGCTGATCGATGAGCTGGAGAACAGTCACACACACACACACACGCACACACACACACACACACACACACACACCTGTAACCCATGCCCTCTGTCCCCATATAGTGAGTTTCCAGGCGGATCTGGCTGATCTGACGTGTGAGATTGAGATTAAGCAGAAGCTGATCGATGAGCTGGAGAACAGTCACACACACACACACGCACACACACACACACACACACCTGTAACCCATGCCCTCTGTCCCCATATAGTGAGTTTCCAGGCGGATCTGGCTGATCTGACGTGTGAGATTGAGATTAAGCAGAAGCTGATCGATGAGCTGGAGAACAGTCACACACACACACACACACACACACATCTCTAACTCGTCCCCTCTGTCCCCGTAGTGAGTTTCCAGGCGGATCTGGCGGACCTTACATGTGAGATTGAGATCAAGCAGAAGCTGATCGATGAGCTGGAGAACAGTCACACACACACACACACACACACATCTCTAACTCGTCCCCTCTGTCCCCGTAGTGAGTTTCCAGGCGGACCTGGCTGATCTGACGTGTGAGATTGAGATAAAGCAGAAGCTGATCGATGAGCTGGAGAACAGTCACACACACACACACACACACACACACCTGTAACCCATGCCCTCTGTCCCCATATAGTGAGTTTCCAGGCGGATCTGGCTGATCTGACGTGTGAGATTGAGATAAAGCAGAAGCTGATCGATGAGCTGGAGAACAGTCACACACACACACACACACACACACACACCTGTAACCCATGCCCTCTGTCCCCATATAGTGAGTTTCCAGGCGGATCTGGCTGATCTGACGTGTGAGATCGAGATAAAGCAGAAGCTGATCGATGAGCTGGAGAACAGCCAGCGGCGTCTGCTGATGCTGAAGCTGCAGTACGAGGAGAAGCTGATCCTCCTTCAGAACAAGATCAGAGACACACAGCTGGAGCGAGACCGCGTCCTACAGAACCTCAGTGAGTATGTGTGTGTGTGTGTGTGTGTGTGTGTGTGTGTGTTTCTGTGTGTGTGTTTCTGTGTGTGTGTAAGTGTGTGTGAGTGTGAGTGTGTTTGTGTGTGAGTCTGTGTGTGTGTGAGTTTGTGTGTGTGTGAGTGTGTGTGTGTGTGTGTGTCTGTGTCTGTGAGTCTGTGTGCATGTGTGTGTATGTGTGTGCGTGTGTGCATGTGTGTAAGTGTGTGTGTATGTAGTGCCCTAATATCTAGATCTGTATTTGTTGTCTGTATTCATCTGTGAGTACAACCAGTATGTATTTCAGCATGTATAATTGTGTGCGTGTGTGTGTGTGTGTGTTAATTTCTACAGAAAATAAGAAGGTGCCCTAATATCTAGATCTGTATTTATCTGTGAATACAGCCATGTATAATTGTGTGTGTGTGTGTGTGTGTGTGTGGCGGCAGTGTCCATGGAGAACTACACGGAGGAGAAGGCGAGTCGTATCCGTGCGGACTATGAGAAGCGTCTGAAGGAGATGAACCGCGACCTCCTCAAGCTGCAGGCCGCCCAGAAGGAGCACGCACGACTCATCAAGAACCAGACTCGTTACGAGAGGGAGCTCAAGAAACTACAGGCCGAGGTGGCCGAGATGAAGAAGGCCAAGGTGAGTGTGTGTGTGTGTGTGTGTGTGTGTGTGTGTGTGTGTGTGTGTGTGTGTGCCCGACTCCTCAAGAACCAGACTCGCTACGAAAGGGAACTCAAGAAACTACAGGCCGAGGTGGCCGAGATGAAGAAGGCCAAGGTGAGTGTGTGAGTGTGTGTGAGTGTGTGTGAGTGTGTGTGTGTGTGAGTGTGTGTGTGTGTGTGCCAGACTCCTCAAGAACTAGACTCGCTACGAGAGGGAACTCAAGAAACTACAGGCCGAGGTGGCCGAGATGAAGAAGGCAAAGGTGAGTGTGTGTGAGTGTGTGTGTGTGTGTGTGTGTGTGTGTGTGTGTTTTGTATGTGGTCGAGGTGGTAAAGATATGTGAGTATGAGTTAAGTAGATCCTCCTCCCAAAGACACTTCTTCAAATACAGCTGTAGTGTGCCCTCTAGTGGAGAAATAGAAAAGTTCACAAAAAAATCCCCAACTGCATCAAGTATTATTCTGTGAAATTCCATGTTTTTGCCATAGACCTCAGTGTTACAAATCAGAAGGGGGGAACCCCCCCTCCCCTCCCATCACCCGGGTCTTCGTTTTGGTGACATGAGATTGCTGTTTGGTCCTCCATTCAGTGGGGTTTTGACGATGTAAAAAGTGCTGTTTGGTCCTCCACCCCCCAGGTGGCGCTGATGAAGCAGATGAAGGAGGAGCAGCAGCGGCGGCGCATGGTGGAGGCCAAAAGGAACAGGGAGATCGCCCAGCTCAAGAAGGAGCAGCGCAGACAGGAAGTAAGAGCACACAGCTCATTTTTACCACCATCACAATGCCAGTGCCAGTGCCGGTGCCCATGGTGTGTGTGTGTGTGTGTGTGTGTGTGTGTGTGTGTGTGTGTGTGTGTGTGTGTGTGTGTGTGTGTGTGTGTGTGTGTGTGTGTGTGTGTGTGTGTGCACTTATGGGAGCACTGTAGGCAGTCTGGCAGCATGGCATGGTTGTGGCAGAGAGGTGGCAGTGGTTGGTGCTTGGCACTGAAAGCATATTATAGCTCGTCTCCACCGCCACACTGCCAGTGCTGGTGCCCAGTCTGGGCCCGATTCTGCTTGTTTGGACTGAAAAGTGACCGACCGGTGTTGGTTCCAAACAGCCGGCACAGTGTCACAGTGCTCGGTTTTGAAACCTGTGTTAATGTATGCCGGTGCTGGTGCCAGTGCTTGACCAGAACTAGCTCAACATCAGCACCAGGATGGGCCTGGTTTAAAAGAGGTCATAGAGATCTCTAAGGCCTCCTAAAGAATGATGGGCGGCAATAAGAGCCAATCATAGTCCTGTTGGTGGATTTACTGGCAGCTTATTGGAGAGCTGATATAGATTGCAATGCATCAGGGCCTATAAATGTCTCCTTTGTTCTTCTCTTCTCTTCTCTTCCTGTTGCCTCCTCTCCTCTCCTCTCCTCTTCTGCCCCCCCTCACTCATCCCCCCCCCCCAGTATCAGATCCGGGCGCTGGAGTCTCAGAAGCGTCAGCAGGAGCTGGTGTTGCGCCGTAAGACTCAGGAGGTGACTGCCCTCAGGCGGCTGGCCAAACCCATGTCGGAGCGCGTGGCCGGCCGGTTGCCACGGAGACCGCACAGCGCGGACTCGGGGGCGGAGCTCTCGGCCAGCACCAGCACGGCCACCTCCTCCGAGCCGGAGTCGGCCCGCTCTGTGTCCAGCATCGTGCGGCAGTGGAACAACAAGCTCAACGGATACCTGGGGGACGGCGGGAGTGCTGGACGCAACGCCAGGTGAGGAGGGGGAGGGGGAGGAGGAGGAGGAGGAGGAGGAGGAGGGCATTGGGGGGGGGGATGAAGTAACGGCCAATCCTTCTTAGTCAAATCAGTGCACAGAGTGTTTGTGAGCGTTAGTTGTTAGTCCGTTAGTTTCCAGAAAGCCTTGTAACTTTCTTTAATGTTAATGTTGGGGTAAAGGCAGATTCAGTCATTTTAGTCCACACCTTCAGGAAGAAAAACATTTCTCAATACAGCACAGCCCTCTGTACAGAACAAAGTACAGTATGAGGGGCTGGTTTACTGGGCTAGAGGGGAAGAAGTCATTATTTCCATGGAACTGGTTACCTCGAAAGCTGTTATCCCTTTTATGTCATGTTTGTATGTGATCACAGTATGGTGTCGCTAAGAGTGCTTTTGAGTCTATCTGGCTGACGTTGACCTTCTGAACTTTGACCCCTGACCGCTGGTGTGTGTGTGCGCCCACAGCAGCCGTAAGAAGTTCCAGCGTAAGGGTGTGAGCACCCCCTTCTCCAAGTCGGCGCGTCAGAAGTGGCAGACGCTCGAGAGGAGGGTCACTGACATCGTCATGCAGAGAATGACCATCAGCAACGTAGAGGCAGACATGGATAGACTCATCAAGGTACACACACACACACACACACACACACACACACACACACACACACACACACACACACACAGTCATGCAGAGAATGACCATCAGCAACGTAGAGGCCGACATGGACCGACTCATCAAGGTACACACACACACACACACACACACACACACACACACACACACACACACACACACACACACACACACACACACATTGTCATGCAGAGAATGACCATCAGCAACGTAGAGGCTGACATGGACCGACTCATCAAGGTACACACACACACACACACACACACACACACACACACACACACACACACACACATATACACACCGTCATGTAGAAAATGACCATCAGCAACGTAGAGGCAGACATGGACAGACTCATCAAGGTACAAACACACACACACACACACACACACACCGTCATGCAGAGAATGACCATCAGCAACGTAGAGGCCGACATGGACCGACTCATCAAGGTGCCCATTTACACATCTCACACTGACTAACCAATCAGCAAACACAGAGAGTGTTTGTGAGCAATGGCGTTTATAGGCAGGCTTATAGCCAGGCTAATTGCATACGTCAGGACCAGACACTAGTAATTGGGTAAAGGCAGATCCAATCGTTTTAAACTTCAGCAGAGTCTACACCTCCCTGAAGAAAACGTTTTTCAATGCAGCACAGCCAGACCCTCTGCACAAAATGAAATGAATTACAAGGGGCTGGTTTACCAGGC
>CM059267.1:2695352-2702852 GCA_030347295.1 Setipinna tenuifilis | reverse complement strand
AGTCAATCTTTTCTCCCAGCTGATGACCGTGGGCCCCACTACCCACATTATCCTGTCTGTCTGCTTTCAACTTCCTGTTGGGCTCTGTCTGCTGTCTCCTGCTAACCCCTCCCCTTCTCTGCGCCCTCTTCCTGTCTTTCCTCCTATCAGCTGCCTGATTCCTGACCAGCCCCTCCCCCACCCTGTTCTTAACCCCACCCCTCTCTGACTGACTCCTCCCTGCTCCCGCCCCCTAACCCTACTGCTGTTTTGCCCTATAGGTCGGATGACAGCGACTCCTCTCTCTCGGAGGTGCTCAGGTAGAGATCTCTGTCTGTCTGTCATTCTGTTTCCCGCCGCCTGATTGGCTTGTGGCTGACCAAGCCCCACCCACCCAGCCATGATGACAAATGGGTGGGAGGGGGTGTGGTCATCTGTGTTGCATGCTTGTTCCTGATTGGTTTTCACCCCATCTGTCCTTTCCATGTTTGTTTCAAATGCTGTGTAAACAAACTGAATGAACCTTCAGCTCCAAGACCATTTGAATGCCCTTTACTTTACTTACTAGACATATGTCTGTGAAGATTCTCATTCATCCAGGTCATGTTGTTCAGATGAGCTAAGTTGTAAGCAATTGGACTTCTTTTAGTAGCCTGAAGACGTTTCATCTTTCATCCAGAAGGCTGCGTCAGTTCTGAAACGTCTTTGGGCTACTAAAAGAAGTCCAGTTGCTTACAGCTTAGCTCATTAGACTACTTACCAGACAGATACCCAGAACATCTGAAGGAAACTATGTCCCGTTGAAGCTCAGTGAAGTGCGGTTGCTTTCTCACCCTCTCAGCTCTAAGACATCTGATATAAATCAGTCAATCCAGCCCAACATGTTTTAGCTGCATACAGCCTACCACTATCCTTAAAGCCCATAATAAAGTGAGGTCCTCTACTCTACTGTACTGTAGTGGTCCAAAGAGCTGTCTAACTCCCTCCATAATCATTAACTTTACTTCCAGGGATATCAGCATCGTGCAGAGGCTATTAATTTAATGTGGTGTTATATTATATATCAGTGCAGTGAGGGAGTGAGGCCAGTAATGTAAGGGAAGCTCTGATCCATTAGAGAGGCTAAAGCAGCAGACACTCGTCAGGTCGATCCCCACACTGGCTCATTATGTAGGGCATTATCAAGAGGGTCAGCCCACTGGTCCGACATCCCATTAGTCCGAAAATGGACCATTGAGTAGAGATTAGTCTGATCATACACAGCAGAGATGTGCGCTCTGAATAAATGAACGAGAATTCCACCCACACTCCGAATGTACGAACCAGTTTACCCTCAGCCAGTTACAAGTCATCCATGCATCTATACTGTGTAGTCAACATAACAGACTCATAACAGACTCAGGGTTGCATATAGTCAGCATACTAGACCCCCTATTATATATAGGGTTGCATATAGTCAGCATACTCCCCATATTACATATAGGGGGCTATAGTCTACATACATAGTCAGCACACCAGAGCCCATATTATATATAGGGGTACACATAGTCAACATACCAGAGCCCATATTATATATAAGGGGTACACATAGTCAACATACCAGAGCCCATATTATATATAGGGGTACACATAGTCAACATACCAGAGCCCATATTATATATAGGGGTACACATAGTCAACATACCAGAGCCCATATTATATATAGGGGTACACATAGTCAACATACCAGAGCCCATATTATATATAGGGGGGCATATAGTCAACATAACAGACCCTATATTATATATTAGGGGGCATATAGTCAACATACCAGACCCCATATTATATATAGGGGTGCATATAGTCAGCATAGAGTCTACATACATAGTCAGCACACCAGAGCCCATATTATATATAAGGGGGCATACAGTCTACACATCAAAACCCATATTATATTTAAGGGCCTTCAGTCTACACATCAAACCCCATATTATATATAAGGGGTACACATAGTCAACATACCAGAGTCCATATTATATATAGGGGGCATATAGTCAACATACCAAACCCCATATTATACAGAAGGGGCCATATAGTCAGCATAGCAGATCCCATATTATATATAGGGGTGCATATAGTCTACATAACAGACCCTATATTATATATTAGGGGGCATATAGTCAACACACCAAACTCCATATTATATATAAGAGGGCCTATAGTCAGCATACCAGACCCACTATTATATATAGGGGTGCATATAGTCAGCATACCAGAGCCCATATTACAGTATATATAGGGGTGCATACAGTCTGACTAGTCTGCCTGGGAAAAGTTTCAGTCCCTCTCTGAGTCACCGTGTCTCCAACTCCTCAAAGAGTCTCCTCCTAGAGACGACAGCTCGTCAGTCAGTCAGTGAGTTTGACGAGCAGCAGAGAGAGTGAGAGTGTGAGAGGCTTAGCAGAGCTGTGTGCCCCAAACATACACACACACACACACACACCCACACACACACACACACCTCCAGGCAGAGTGTGCGCCCCAAACACACACACACACAAACACCAAAACTGTAAGGGAGCTGGGGCATCTCCCTAGAGCCTCATCTCTCTCTCAGAGCCGTGCCCCAAACACACACACACACATACACACACACACACACACACAGCAGGATGTGCAGGGAGAATTTAAGCATACCCCCCCTCCAAATACACCTCTTTTTGAAGCACAGTGGGGCATCTCCCTAGAGCCTCAACTCTCTCAGATTCTGCCCCCACCAAACACACACACACAGCAAAACTGAGAATTTAAGAATTTAAATCTTTGCTCCTTTGCCTAGTTTTCATAGATGCTTTTGCCCATTGTAAGTTACAGAATACACTTCATTAAAAAAGACAGAGTAACAACAGCAGAGAGGATATACTTATTATGTAAATAATACAAATTATACCATTAGAGAATTTAGTAAATTACTGTAGTAATTGTAGCTAGTAACTAACAAAAATGCAAACAAATATAAAAATAAACTGCATCTTAGAGGATGACTCCCCCAGCCCAGCAGAAGAGTAGCCCCCTACTACTCAGCTTCCCTCCCAGCTCTCCCCAGATAGTTCCCCCGTGGTTCTGGTTCTCTTTGGAGGAGGAACTAATCTGCCCTGTCCAGAGGTGGGGTCTCCACAGGTAGTTCCTGAACTCTTCAGATCTGGGCAAGACCCTGTGAGGCAGTAATCCCTAGACACACACACACACGCACAAGTGTACCCATGTGTGCGTACACACACACACACACACACACACACACACACACGCTGCTGTATATTAGTTTGTGTACATCTCCCTGTAGGCATCAGAGAGCTTTGAACCCCCCCGCAGTACCCCCCCCCCCCCCTGCCCCCCCCCCGAACAACCCCCCACCCCCCCTACTTCCATCCATCCCCACCTGCGTTCATCCTCACAGTCAAGACAGCTGCCTCCCATCCAGGACTACAGCCAACCACCACCCCACCCTAAGAAAGCCACCCACCCAGCCACTGTAGGTGGTGTGCGTGGATGTGTGTGGCAGGGGGCGGGATGGAGTGGATGGTGTTCTCCTGGATTGGATGCCAGCTCTCTACTGTTTTTGCCCAGACTCCCTAAGCCCCTCCCCCGGGTAACTGGGATAGGTTGGGAATCACAAGCTCATGTTTTGATTGGACGGAACACCGTGCATGTGTTATTTTAGTGTTTTTGGTTGGTTGAGAAAGCAAGAGATGTTTTTGTTAAGGACATACTTCATCCAGTGCACCATGTGTGGATTGTGTGGTGTTGTTTTAGTTTGTTTGTGTTTGGTTGGTTCTGTTGAAGATGCACCAGTGCATGAAGCTTCTCTGCACACCATGATTGATTTGACTTTTGATTTGAGGTTTTGCAGTTTGGGGCTGTGTGTGTGTGTGCGTTTGTGTGTGCGTGTACATGTGCGTGTACCTGTGTGTGTGTGTGCGTGTGAGTGCATACATGTGTGTGTACCTGTGTGCGTGCGTACGTGTGTGTGTGTGTGTGTTTGTATGCACAAGCATACATGTCTGTGAGTGTGTGTGTGTGTATGTGTGTGTGTGTGTGTATGTGTGTGTGTGTGTGTGTGTGTGTGTGTATGCACAAGCATACATGTCTGTGAGTGTGTTGTGTGTTGCTGTGACTGGGATGTTCACATGCTTGTGCTGCATGGCATTGCATCACTGATGAGGTTTGAAGTGATTTTGCTAGATGTGAATTTTGTGTATGTATGTGTGTATAGAGTGTGTGTGCTTGTGTGTGTGTTGTGTGTGTGTGTGTGTGTGTGTGTGTGTGTGTGTGTGTGTGTGTGTGTGTGTGTGGTGTGTGTGTGTGTGTGTGTGTGTGCATGCGTGCGTGCGCATACATGTGTGTGTATGTGTGGGTATGTGTGTGTGTGTGTGAGTGGGTATGTATGTGTGAATAATCTTCTGACACACACTTCGACAAGAGGAACACACAAGAGTAAAGGTATGGCTGGTTACACACTGTGCATATATCAGAACACACTCCTACCACACTAACACACCTGCGCTATCACAACACACACACACACACACACACACGTGTACCCATGCACACGCACACATGTGTACCCATGCACACGCACACACACACACACACACACCCACAAACACACATTAGTTTGTGTACATCTTGCTGTAGGCATCAGAGAGCTTTGAACCACAACGGGCGGACATTTCCACACCTACACTCCTGCAACCTCTCACTGTGTGGGGAAACACCTGGATGAACCTTGCAACACCTGGCTGGCAGGTGACAAGGAGGAGGTGTTCACAGCCACAGCGTAGAAACATGAGAAAAGAAGACGTTTTAACACAACCGCTCGCGGATTTCTTGCAGACCACACTTAGAGAATCACTGCCATAGACATACACAGTAGTATCTCTCTCCTTTCTAAAAGATGAAAAGTCCCATTGCAGTCTCTCCTTTCTAAAAGACAACCAGTCTCAATGCTCTCACCATGGACATACTCAGTAGCATATACTTAGAGAATCACTGCCATAAGACATACTCAGTAGTATGTCTCCTTTTTAAAAGACGACCAGTCCTAATGCTCTCACCATGGACATACTTAATAGTATGTCTTCTTTCTAAAAGATGTCCTATTGCAGTCTCCTTTCTAAGAGATAAAAAAGTGCCATTGCGGTGTCTCAAATGCAAGACGACCAATCTCCATGGTGCTGCACTAGAGCTGACTCAGTTTGTCCTATATACCAGACCATCTGTCTCAATGCTCTCACTGCAGACATGCTCAATACTATCTCTCCTCTCTAAAGACCACTGGAGATAGTAGATTGAGATAGTACCTGTCACCATAGCAATAGTATCTGTCCTGGCTAGAATGCAAGTGGTCTTCATCGCCATAGAGACACTCAAAAGTATCTGTCCTACCTAGAAGATGAGGTGTCCATGCCATCACCATGGAGATACTCAATAGTATCTGTCCTATCTAGAACGCAAGGGCTTCTTTTGAAACAGAAGACAGCTGTCTCGATGACCCTCTGCCTAAACAGAGAGGTGCCTAATTTGATATGACTAGTGAAGGCAACTTCAGTAAAATCATGATCTGGTGTTAGCACGTAGCAAGAATGAAGGCAACTCAGTAGACAGGAAGAAGAACTTTATTTGCTTGGAACCGCACTTGATGACTCGCTGCCACATTAGGCGACTGCTAAGGCTGCAAATTGACCCGCCTTCGAAGGAGGTCTCAGAAGGAGGTCTCAGAAGGAGGTCTCGGAAGGATCCTCCAAAGGAGGTCTCAAACGGGGTGGAGGTCTCCATGCTCCTGCCCCTGAGCTGCCTCTGCTGGTTGTGCCTGCTCCTCTGAGTCAGAGAGCAGCCCACACACACACACACACACACACACACACACCTACACACACACACACACACACCACTGCCTGCTGTGTCACACACACACACACACACACACACACACACACACACACACACACACACACACACTTTCCTGCTGTCTCACACGCACAGAGGTCTTCGATAAGAGTGGTGTGTGACATGGCAGCCGTGGTGCTGTGTGCTGTGAGGTCTCTGTGAGGTCGCAGTCCCTCTGAGTCTGCGGGTCCTCTGAACCCCCCCCCCCCCCTCAACACACACACACACACACACACACACACACACACATGTCTGGAAGGTCGCAGTCCCTCACAACCTCCGGGTTCGATAGGTTGCCTCTGAGCTCCATTCAGCAACCCGCCCCGCATGCACACACACACACACACACACACACACACACACACACACACACACTCACATACACGCATACTCACACACACACACACGCTGTAAGGTCGCAGTCCCTCTCTTTCTCTCTTTCTCATCTCCTTTTCTCTCTCTGTAACTCACTCTCTTTCTCTCTCCCACTCTCTCTCTCCCACTCTCTCTCCTACTCCTCTCTCTCTCTTCCATTCTCTCTCTCCCTCTCTCTCTCCCTCTCTCCTTCTCTCCCTCTCTCTCCCACTCCCTCTCTTCTCTCTCCCTCTCTCTCTCCCTCTTTCTCTCTCTCCCACTCTCTCTCTCTCTTTCTCCCTCTCCTCCTCTCTCCTTCTCTCGTCCCCAGGGGAGATGGTCTCTCTTCTCTTCTTTAATCAGCAGCCTCCTGCCTCGCCCTGCCTCCGCCCCCTCACACACACGCACACACACACACACACACACACACACACACACACGCACACACACACACGCACACACACACACACACACACACACACACACACACACACACACACACACACACACACACACACACACACACACACACACACACACACACACGCACACACCCGTACCCCCCTCTTTCTTTTCCACGCTCCTGTCAGCTTTGGGCTTATTAAGCCCAACTCTCAAGACACACACACACACACACACACACACACAACTCTCAAGCTTTCTCTCTGCTTTACTCCCTCATCCCTTTCTCTCTCTCCTCTCTCTCTCTCCCCCCCCCCCCCTCTCTCGCTCTGACTCTCTCCTTCTCTCTCTCTCCCCTCCCCCCCCCTCTCTCGCTCTGACTCTCTCCTTCTCTCTCTCTCCCTCCTCCCCCCTCTCTCGCTCTGACTCTCTCCTTCTCTCTCTCTCCCTCCCCCCCCCTCTCTCGCTCTGACTCTCTCCTTCTCTCTCTCTCTCCCTCCTCCCCCTCTCTCGCTCTGACTCTCTCCTTCTCTCTCTCTCTCCCTCCTCCCCCACTCTCTCGCTCTGACTGTCTCGTTCTCTCTCTCTGTTGCTCTGACTCTTTTTCTTTCTCTATCTCTCTTTCTGTCTCTTTCCCCCCTTCCCTCCCTCTCTCTCTCTCCCCTCCCTTCCTCTCTCTCTCTCTCTCTTGCTCTGACTGTTTTTCTTTCTATTTCTCTCCCTACTTTTCCTTCTGTTTCCTTCTTAAAGTTAAATTTTCTTTCGTTCTTCCTTTCTCTTTCTTTCTTTCTTTCCTTCCTTTTTTCACCCTCTCCCTCTTCCTTCTCTCTGTCTTTCATA
>CM059267.1:2673999-2676499 GCA_030347295.1 Setipinna tenuifilis | reverse complement strand
ATCCTCCTCTCCTCCTCCCACACTCCCCTCCTCCCTCATCCTCCTCTCCTCCTCCTGCACTCCCCTCCTCTCTCATCCTCCTCTCCTCCTCCCACACTCCCCTCCTCCCTCATCCTCCTCTCCTCCTCCCGCACTCCCCTCCTCCCTCATCCTCCTCTCCTCCTCTTCTCTAACCTGCCCAGCCCCAGTTGGCCAGGGTGCAGAGAGAGAGAGAGAGAGAGAGTTAGAGATATATAGAAAGAGACAGAAAGAGAGAGAGAAATGGAGGGAATGGGAGGAGAGAAAGAGAGAACAACATAGAGAGAAAAAGAGTGAGACGGAGAAACGAAGAAAGACAAAGGAAGAGAGAGGAAGAGCAAGAGAGAGAGGGAGAGAGGGAGAGAGAGAGGAGAGAAAGAGAGAAAGAGAGAGGGAGGAGAGAAAGAGAGAGAGGGAGGAAGCCTTTGTTGGCTAATGGAGGTGGTTGGCTGCACTAGTGGACGCCTGCAGACTGGATGCTGTGTAAGTGGATCCCTGTGGAGCCTGGAGGTAGGGGGCATGCCAGAGAAACACACACACACACACACTCATGCACACACTCACGCACACATAGACATACACACATACACACATACACACATACATGCACACACACATACACACACACACACACGAACACACACACACACACACACACACACACACACACACACACACACACACTTACATCTGTGTCAAAGTTTGGGAAGTTCAAACACACACACACACACACACACACGCGCGTGTGCATACACACTTACACACACTGACACACACTTGCATACAGTTTGTGTCAAAGTTTGGGAAGTTCAAACACACACACACATATCAAACCCAGGTGCCAAAGTCAGTGAAGTTCACATCCACACATCTCTCACCCAGAGGTGCTGCAGCAGCCAGTGAAACCCACACATACACACACACACACACACGCACACACACACACACACACACACACACACACACATAGTCCATGGATATGTCCAAGGTTACCATAGATGCACACAGACACACACAGACACAGACACAGACACACACACACACACACACACACACACACACACACACACACACATTGTCTATGGACATGTCCAAGGCTACTACATACACACACACACACACACACACACACAGTCTATGGACATGTCCAAGGTTACCATAGATGTGTACTGCCAGGTTTTTGTTATAGCCACCTGTTGTGAGAGCACTGCCCAATGGCTTCTATTTTATCTTTTTTTCCAGAAAAACACAGCTAATATGTCATGTGTGTGTGTGTGTGTGTGTGTGTGTGTGTGTGGGTCCACATATGTATCACAGCAACATCCCACTCCCAAGCCCTGTATGTGTTGCAGTTTGTCCATATACCTAGCACAATTCTGTAGGTGTTATGTTTACAATGCGGTCATGACAGGCAGTGTACATGCCTTTGAATGCTGTGTGTGTGTAAACATAAAGGTTGGAAGCACTTGTAGTCTAGCACACACACACACACATACACACACACACACACACACAAGCTTAACATGCACACGTGTGGTGATACAGCTCTACCGGTTGACACCTGGCGGACTGTGGGGTCAGGAATTGGCTGGTTAACTTCAGCCAATTAGCAAGGCACTTTCTCGTCACCATTTTTCAAATGGGACTTCCTTACTTTCTTCAGTTATCATAATAGCTCCGTGGTAGGACAGGCCAGCAGGTTTTGGCCCTCCCATTCTTTTATCTCATTGGCCAACAGGTGTTCTAAGGCCCTCCCATTCATTTATCTGATTGGCCAGCAAGTGTTCACTACTATAAGGCACTCACATTCTTTTATCTGATTGGCCAGCAGGTGTTCTAAGGCACTCACATTCTTTTATCTGATTGGACAGCAGATGTTCTAAGGCACTCTCATTCTTTTATGTCATTGGCCAGCAGGTGTTCACTACTCTAGGAGTGCAGCTATTCCCCTGCTCCACATGATGAGGGTTTCTCGTGATCTCTTGGTGTCAGTAACAGAGGTGCACATTGCACCCCTGGCATCAGTAAAAGAGGTGCACACTGCACCCCTGCAGTCAGTGACAGAGTGTGGACAGTGCCCCTGGTATCGGTAATACAGAGGTACGGGCTGCACCCCTGGCATCAGTAACAGAGGTGCGGGCTGCACCCCTGGCATCGCTAACAGAAGTGTGGGCACCTCCACCCCTCCACCCCCCCACACCAGGCCGTGGTCAAGAGCCCCGTCCTCCATGGCCACAGCATGCCAGCGGTTGCCATGGAGACACTGGTTTAGTGGGTGACGTGGGGCGCCTGGATTAGACCCGAGGGTTGCGCCCCACAGTCAGGATGTAGCAGCCTGTGGACAACCCCACACTGGCACCGTGCCATCCAAGATGCGCTGGCACACGCACGCATGCACGCATGCACACACGCACGCACGCACGCACACACACACACACACACACACGCACACGGTGCACTGGCACGCAGTAGCATGGCACCA
>CM059267.1:2651499-2666499 GCA_030347295.1 Setipinna tenuifilis | reverse complement strand
TGTTTATAGCAACTGGTAGGTTGTTCCACCATTGGGGGACAACAACAGAGAACAGTTTAGAGTGACCTTGTTTTGTGAGAGGCTAGGGTACAGCCAGACGGTTGCGTTTGCAATGGTTTGATCTCACAAGCAGGTAGGCCAGCTAGGAGGGAGTTGCAGTAGTCGAGGCGGGAGGTAACCATAGTCTGTGTCAGAAGCTGAGCGGAGGCGAAGATGTGTGCAGAGACCTCTGGCTAATGCAGATGACCTTTGCGTAATGCGGATGATGTAGTTATGATTTGTTGTTGTAATGACTACTGCAGTCTATGTGTGGAGGAAAAATGACAGCCAGGTAGCGTTAGGGGTGCCCATCTTTGGGGTGGGTGCTCAACTCCCAGTGGTGTCTGAGTGAAAATGCAGCTTCTTTACCCAAACTTTTATGTAATCAGTAGTCCTCTGTTTTATTAACCTCTATAAGTCACTGTGTCTGCTGAACTGTCAGACACAATGTAAGGAGTCTGAGGTTTGGAGATCATCACACAATCAATGCACCACAATCTCCTTGTGTAATTTAGCTAACTATCTCATCATTATTTAGTTAATGTTGTTACCCTACTTACTTAGTATTATATTAGTTAGTTTGTAGTAGTAGATTAGGATGTTAGTAGTATTATGAAATTCATAAAATTGCTGGAAAATTCACCAGAATCCCCTTGATGTTTTATTGAAGTGGCATAGTCAGTTTGCCTCTGCTCAGCACCCTTCAAGCCTTACCTTACCTTACCTTACCTTGTCTTACCTTACCTGACCTTACCTTACCTTGTGCTTTGTGTTTGTAATGACCACTAGAGCCTATGTGTGGATGTGTGGAGGAAGACTGAAGAACTCAAATGGAGGATGTGATGGTGCAGTGGAAGAATCAGGGCATCCCCATCCTCAGGGTTGATGGTTCAACTCCCAGTGAAGTGCAGACCTCCTCTGAAGAGGAAAAGGTAAGTTAATTAGTTACCATACCTACTATACTATAGTTACTATAATTAACTATGGTTAGTTAATTAGTAATTATAGTAACTATAGTAAATTACTAGACCTTAATAGTGTTGAATAGTGAAAAATGGTGTTGGTTGAAAAATTGACAAATGTGCTTAAAAAATGCATAACCTCTGCATTGGTCATGAAGTTTTCTCAGGGGGCCACACAGGGCCCCCCTTCTATTTCTCCTAGGAGTTGCTGTGTTGTCCTCTTCGGAGGGGATTCTCATCCTGGTGTTCTTCCCACTGGGAGTCGAACCATCAATCCCGAGGATGGGGATCTCTGATGCTACCACTGCACCGTCGCCTCCTCCGTAGAGGAGCTTCATTCTTCCTCTACACGTAGGCTCTAGTGGTCATAACACTAACAAATGATCTGCATACCTCAAGGGAAGCACATACAGACAAACCCCCTACACTACCGCTCTTATCCAATAGTGGTTAGATTTGCCAACTAGGAACTAATCAATGTAACCCCAGAACTGCATAAGGCGGAACAAAGGTTTGAACTTGCAACCTCAAGGGAGGCAAGTACAGACAAACCCATCTATGCTATCACTCTAAAGAGGTGAGCCTGTCATACCACACCACCCCAGAACTAATCAAATAAACCTGCATAAGGCAGAGGAAAGGTTTGAACCTGTAACCCCAAGGGTACCAGTCACAAAGAAACCCACTACACTACCATTCTTATTGCTAAAAGGGTGTCCTGTTTTCATACCATGTCTTACCAAGACTATGATATGACAGAGCTACAGCATGAGACCATTACACTTACTTACATTACTATGTAGCTTCATTGTTGTCACCTGTAAGTTATTGTACGTAGATGACTGTCTGCTAAATGCAGCACCAAGAAGTTAGCAGACAGAGCATTGAACTAAGGACCTTAAGGGCAGCAGTTCCTGACACAACCACTACACTAACCCCTCAAGTGGTTTTCAGCATTTTCCTTTATGGGTTTTGGCAAACAGGACAGTATACCACATACCTGGAAGTTTGGAATCCATGACAGCACTCCACCACTCTCCCTGTCTGTAGAATCCCTCTCCACCTGTAGAATCCCTCTCCACGACAACCCCTGTCTGTAGAATCCCTCTCCACCACATTATCTCATCTGTAATGTGGACATAGGGAGACTGCTGCACCCACTTTTTTCCCACACCTGTCAAGGAATTGAACCAGCCACCCTTCAATAACCAGTCTGAGTCCCTAACCAGTATGCTACACATTTGGTCATGTGATTTGGTTATCCCTTTTTCAGCACCCTGGATGTTAGTTTCCAAACGCTAAACATCTGGCCACTAAGCATGGGTGGGCATAAAACGTGCGACAGTGAAGTCGAACGCAAACCTCCTCCCTGTAGAAAGAGACTGAGCTCGCACATCCTCCCGATCTCTGTAGCAGATTACACAGAAGTGAGTGGTGATGATGTGTGTGGGGAGAAGAAGGGGCGGGAGTTGTATTGGGGTGCACTGACATTCAAGTCAAGTCGAATTTTCTTTTATTTTTATAGCACAAATAAACAAAATGACAGAGTTGCCCCAAAGTGCTTTACAACACAAGCATGAAAAATAACACAGCAAAACCATAAAACAAAGACCATAAATATGTATATAATACTGACAACGCAATGAGCTACTTGCAGTTGTGTGGAAGCAACAGGTCTTTAAGATTTTTGACATGATTTTGGTGATATCCTCACACCTTTCGAGCAAGTCTGAGACAAATTCTAACTAGCATGCAACACTTTCAGCTCAGAATGCATCCCTGACTGCAAACGGCTACAAACGTTTTTATCAAGTGATAAAGATAATAAGGCTAATGGCTTGGTTGTCAGATGTTTAACGTTTGGGGATTGGTAGAGAGGTTAACAGAAACTAACATCCAGGATGCTGAAAAAGGAAATTTACTAATGTCACATGACCCAAATGTGTAGCATACTGGTTAGGGACTCAGACTGGTTATTGCAGAGTGGCTGGTTCAATTCCTTGACAGGTGTGGGGAAAAAAGTGGGTGCAGCAGTCTCCCTATGTCCATGTTACAGAAGGATTCTTAGGGAGGCATTCGACAGACAGGATAGTGGTAGAGTCTGTCATGGATGTCCAAACTTCCAGGTATACTTGCCAAAACTCAGTGACCATTTGCAGAACCCTCTAACTCATAAAGGAAAACATTGACTAGAAACTAGAAAAGCACTCAGAGAGCGCAGACCTCCACCAAGGCAGCTTAAGTCTCCACCTTATTGTCATTCTCACCTTAAGACATTAAAAGACATTAATCATGTTAAAACATTTTATTACTGGTGTAATAGTTGTGGGTTCGTTCAGTCATGCTCACACAAACTTGCTTGGCTCTTTGGTGCAGGAAAGTACTTTATCTAATTTCCACTGCCAACATGAACTACTGGGCTGCTCACCACTACCGCTCTAACTCTCCTCTGTCTTCCACTGAACCCTCTAACCAAAAACTCAACAACTCCTTGATCCGCAACAGGAGCCTCATTTCCGTACCAACCTATATTCCCTCCTTTCAAAATAAAAGTCTCTGTAGATTCCATGCTACATTGGTAACGTCACTGAATAAAAAAATCCTGGATCCAGATGGTTATCCGGATCACCACCAAAAACAAATCAGTTCTAAGTTAGGCCACTTCTGACCTATCCTGAAAATTTCATCAAAATCCATCCATAACTTTTCGAGTTATGTTGTTCACAAACAAAAAAACAAACAAACCAACGCTGTCAGACTATGTGCACACAGCACACAGCAGCACTGTTACAAACACAAACACACACACACACACACACAAACACACACACACACACACACACACAAACACACACACACACACACACACACACACACACACACACACACACACACACACACACACACATGCTGAGGGATCTGAGGCTTGCTTGTGGCTGACAGAGTACAATGCTGTATTTGTGTTTTATTGGAGATCCATTTCTCTCTTTTTATCGACGTGTTAAAGTATGAGCATAATTTATACCCTAAAATTCCTCCTCACGTTCGACAAAATGGATTTATTGACACTGTAACCGAACTACCCACCCACGTGCTTTCAGTTGTCCAGTTAAACGCCTGAGCTCATTTGGCCAGTGGCTGACCTCTTGACCAGAGCAGAGCCAAACGCTGCTGCTCAGGCTGGAGTGGGAGAGAAAGGGGTCTCAAGGCCGTCATTTATGGCCATTTCAGTCTAATTGGTCCTTGGGGTGTCACTTTAACGAAGCCCTGCATTTTGATGATGCCACTAAAGATTTTCGAGGTGTCGTTATTGATTGACTGTGGTAATTACCATGTACCAGTAGTCAAACCCTCATGATGTATGTATGTGTGTACGCCCTGTACAGTCAGGAGATGCTGGTGCTGGGTGATATAACCATATCCATCTCCTGTAAGGTTGCCCACCCCCTCCACACTCAGCCCCAGTCAAACGCTTGGCAAGTGGGTTTAGTTTAAGTGACGGGAAAAAAGTATGCATTTCAGCACTTTCAGTATATATGCACATTTTACAGTCCCACCGCCAGCCTGAAATGCCACGGGCTTCTCAGTTATTTAGTGCAGTAATACAGGCGATATAGTACCCCCCCCATACCCCCGCACCCACCCAAATCAAGCCAACTGCACCTCTGCCTTTTCTCATGCGCGAATTTGTAGTGGGAGCTGTCCTTTGCTGTGGTGCTGAAACGGCGCAAAATGACATTTAAAGCAGAGATTTCATCAGCAGACACCACTGTCGTTTAAATTAGTCTTCTCACACTACATCATATCGGTGTCATGGATTCTGTTATTATATTAAAAAATACATGCATTTTAACAAGATAGCACTGTTTGTTTGCCGTGTAAAATGCACAAAAATATAATTTGGGATGCAGGTAGTATGTTTTACGAGATATTTCATTTTATATGATTAACAAGGTTAGCAAACCATGTCTCCAACCGTTTTATATGAAACAAAACGTGCTTATTCAGCCGCCTCAACAATTCTTATCGATTTCAGTCGACGGTGAGAAACAATCATTTAAAATGCATGAATCTGACGCTTCCCAAGCGGTCGGTCCTTGTGTGAATAAAGTTGACTGCCTTGCCTCGCCCCACGCAGCGCCCAGAGCACAGTCAGTCTTTACGTATGGGCAGGATCCGCCCGCTCGGCAGATAACAGGAGGGGTGGGTGGATGCCTCGCTTTTCCCTGCGCGCCACTCTTCATCGTGCAGACAGAATTCAGCACGCGAGTAGTACACTCAAGTAGGAGCAGTTTACTGCTGAGAGAAGGTCCTCACGCGCTCTCCTGTTCACCACTCGCCTTCCTCGCGCCACTGCGCCGCGAGACCCCCACCACAGCAGGCGCACGCGGTGCTGCCGCTCCTCACGCCCAACTTTTTTTCTGCTGAGCGCGAGCTCGAGACACCGCCGCTCTCTTTCTTTCTTGTCAAGTTTGCCCGTTTCTCCTGAGGTTCACCGTGGGTCCGCCAAGTTGGACGGCCGGGGCGTGTGCTACTGCGACCAGGGGGAGCCGGACGGGGCTCGCCTCTGTGAGTCACGGACCTGCCCCGAGACCCGGGCGCACATGGAGGGAGACGTTATGGACAAACTGGAGGATGTGGACTCGGTCTATGAGTTCGATCCTTTCACGGGCAACATTCCGGCCACCAAAGTGGAGATCACTGTCTCCTGCAGGTAAGAGAAAGTGATGCATCGCCTTCTGCCAACACCCTTTTTCTGGTTGTCAGCGCACACTCACTAGTCAACACTGAGATATGTCCGTGCTTTCATGTATTAGGCATTGCATTTTAAATTCAACACTTTCTAAAACACCAAGACGTGCCCAGTATAACGAAAACACTGCACCCTGTATTTGGCGAATAAATCTTCCAAGTGCTGCCATGTATTTGTTAAGTTGCTTCGAAAGGGGTTGAGCGGCTGGAGATGCATGCCGCTATCTGCATTCCTCTAAACGGCTAAATTATACATGGAGTGGAGCAATGATGGGTCTAACCGCTGCACACACACACACACACACACACACACACACACACACACACACACACACACACACACACACACACACACACAATGATGGGTCTAACCGCTGCACACACCTCCCAGCGAGTCCACCCTGCCTCGCCTTCACTCGCTTTTTTAGAGGGGGGCACATTCTACTATATAAACTCTGACAACCACTGCAATATTTATTTTGAACTGTGGAAGTGTTTTCATTCGAGCTCCCACCACAATTATTTGCTGTGTTTATTGTGTTGTTTCCACCACCGGGAGCTTTCCAACGGAAATGCCCCCAAAACAACCTGTTAGTCCCCCGTCCACTGTGGAGCGGCTGCCCCTCTCCCATAGCGGGATTCCTCCACATCATACGGGGAGACCTTCTCCATTCTATGGGGATGCCGGGTAACAGGATCCTCGGATCGATGTGCATAAATGAATAAATGGCTAAACGGGCACTCATCCCAAAGCCCACGCCAGCATACTTAACCTCACACTCTAAACGTTGATGTGCTCGAAATAAGTTTTTTCTGCCTTTTTTAAACTGTATAATGCAGTTCGACTATTTGAGAAGCATTTGATGGCACACTATGTGTGTGTTTGTGGGTGTGTGTGTGTGTGTGTGTGTGAGAGAGAGAGAGAGAGAGAGAGAGAGAGAGAGAGAAAGAGAGAGAGAGAGAGAGGGAGAGAGAAAGAGGGAGAGGGAGTGTGTGTGTGTGAGAGAGAGAGAGAGAGAGAGAGAGAGAAAGAGGGAGAGGGAGTGTGTGTGTGTGTGTGTGTGTGTGTGAGAGAGAGAGAGAGAGAGAGAGAGAGAAAGAGGGAGTGTGTGTGTGTGTGTGTGTGTGTGTGAGAGAGAGAGAGAGAGAGAGAGAGAAAGAGGGAGGGAGAGAGAGAAAGAGTGTGTGAGTGTGAGAGAGATGAGCCCACTTTAGCGTTATGTTAAAGCAGCGCAGCTCCAGCTTCAGTGGCGCAGCCGTGATTGGTTGGAGCGGACACGGCGCTTCTTGCTGGTGGTAATCTAAGCTGATGTGTGCGCTCAGCCTTGATGCCACAGCATAGCGCGCATCTCTCAGATGGCTGCGCGGCCCTCGCCCACGCCGGTGCGACCAAGCAGAATGGTGCATGTGTTTGAGTGAATATATAGCTTACTAAAGTACTCCCATAATGTTCAATCCACCATTTCATTAAATACCTTCTGCATCCTGCATCTTATGCCAACCTACCCAGTAGCGACTGTAAGTAAATGCTAAAAGTCTTTTATATCATAGGGGCTGCCCAGTGCTGTCCAGATGCATTTTAACCAGCCATGCGAAGCACATCTGGGCTGTCACCAGCCTTTTCGTGGCAACTGGACCTGGTGTGTCACTCTCGGCTTGACTCTCGGCTTGGCTCAGGCACGCTTCTTAAGGCTTTCCTCCGCTCTTCTCTTCCCCTTGCCGGGCTTTCAAACTCGTTTCGTCGCCCCGCCACTCTCTCGCGCTAACAAGCGCCATATGCATTATTGATTGCCTTCGCGCGCTGCGACTCAAGGCTCGAGCAGAGCGCGCCTGCCTGCCTGCTTTGCTGAGCGGAGCGCGTGGGCTGGGGTGTCTGAGCGCATCGGAGGCAGCGCGAGCTGCCAGGGGCATCAATGGAAGAGCCTGCACCCGCGAGTTAAGGCGCGAGTAAAATGCGGTGGTTGTGCATGGCCTTGTGATTCACAGAACATCTCGTGTTAGTGATGATTCAGGCGGTGATGCTCCCCATCTTATGACTTAGTCATCCTTTGTGTTTGGCATCTGAGGGGAAATAAGAATGATTGTAAGAATGTGTGGTCGTGGTCTAAAGCCTCCTAGAAGGTTTTGTTATTTCTGAAAGAGTTGTGCACATCTTTCCCCCCCCTCTGTATTTCTCTGCCTCTGCCTTACTCTCTCTCTCCCTCTCTCCCTCTCTCTCTCTCTCACACACACACACACACATACACACACACTCTCTCTCTCTCTCTCTCTCTGTACCCCCCCCTCACACACACACTTATTCACGCTCTCTCATTTTACTGCTGTTTGTGTGTAGTTCAGTGCCCTGGCTTTGTTTTTTCCTGATGAAATGTGAAATGCAAAATGCAGCGCCCCCACCCCATACACTGTGTGTGTCGATATAAATGTGTGTGTAGATATTTTAATGTAGATGTGCTTTATGTGTGCTCTGCCATAGCTCTGCCTCTTTATTTTTGCCTTTTATTGTGGTGTGTGTGTGAGAGAGAGAGCAATTGAAAGAGAGAGAGAAAGAGAGGAAGAGGGAGAGAGAGAGACAGGAATTGGGAGAAAAAAAATAGAGGGAGGGAAAGAGAGCGGGTGAAAAAGGGATGGAATGTGTGTGTGTGTGTGTGTGTGTGTGTGTGTGTGTGTGTGTGTGTGTGTGTGTGTTATCTTATCCGGCTTGCCTGCTATTGCTCAGTAGTGAGGCTTGGGGGCAGTGGGCAAGTGTGTCTGACTGTAGGACCTGCATACAGGGATACAATACTGCCCTGCCAAGCCAAAAGGCAGTAACTACATATTTTGTCAAAATGAGTTTAGACTGGAAATTGACTTTACAACACCTCCTTTGTCTTGTGAGTAACTCTCTTGCTTCTTCATATTAAGAAAGTACATAAAAGCATCACCACGATTATACATACAACATGCTTGACTGGGCAGTATGACAACTTTGAAGTGAAATGAAGGTATTTTTCTCAGTTTCAGTGTTCGTGTAGATACTGTACTTTGCTTTTGTATGGAAAAATACATATCCAGCCCCCCAACCAAAGCACAACACTAACTAACGACCCCCCAATTCATCAAACTAGCTGTGCTTCAACCAGCACAACACTAACTAACGACCCCCCGATTTATCATACTACCAAGATAAATGTATAGTCCCCCAACCACAGCACAGCACAGCACAACACTAACTAACAACACACTGATTCATCATACTACCCCTTCTCTGCTCTGCTCTGCTCTGCTCTAAGCAGCCCCGTCTCACAGGGGCATCGGTCACTGCACACTACCCGTGTTTAGTGCCATGCAGATCAATGCATTACTACACTTCCCTTAACAGCCACAGCAACATTAGGCAGCACACAGCGATGACCACCACTGCCTCCTCCTGCTGCTGCTGCTGTTGCTGCATAGATCAATGCAAGTGATAGAATAGAGAAGAGAAGAGAGGAGAAGAGAGGAGAAGAGAGGAGAAGAGAGGAGAAGAGAAGAGAAGAGAAGGAGAAGAGAAGAGAAGAGGTGCCTACTGCCAGTAAATCAAAACCAGAAATGAACAACAAACAAAAAAACAAACAGACAAGCTGGGCATTAGCGCTAGCTGCCTCCCCTCATTATATGCCGGTGCGTAATAGCGGCCATCTATTCTCCTCCTGTGCCCTCATTAATACACACACACACACACACACACACACACACACACACTCACTCATTCACTCACACTCACACACACACTCTCTCTCTCTCTCTTTCACACACACACACACACACACACACACACACACACACACACACACACTCTCTCTCTCTCTGTCTCTCTTTCTCTCACACACACACACACACACACACACACACACACACACACACACACACACACACAAACATACACATCCATTCTCCTCCTGCGCCCTCATTAATGGCTAAGCCTGCTAACGCTAATTCAGACGCCGCCATTATCTCTCTCTAGCGGAGCAAGCGTAAGCGCAGCTTTGGCGTCAGGATATACGGCCGCACATAAAGCGCTCTTGACTGGGCTCATTAAACCGTCGCAGGTATGCGGACACCCTATTCATCTCCACCCACCACCGCTGCATACTCCTCAGTGCCCGGGGGCTCGGGGCTGGGTGTGTGTGTGTGTGTGTGTGTGTGTGTGTGTGAGCATAGGAGTAGGAGCTCCGGAGCTCAGCGGCTCGGCAGCGCTAATGATGATGTGTTTGGCCGCTCTGCTGTGTAGATGTGTTGGCTGAGCTGCCCAACATGTGTTCGGTGGCGAGCCGTTACAAAAGTTCTCCTCCTCCTCCTCCTCCGGAGAGGACATTAATCCCAAGCCCAGGGAGGGAGGGAGTGTTCACTTCACGTACAGCTTATCTGGCTAGAGGTGCGGCCCCCGGCCAGCTATGCTTGCCTACCGTACAGAGAGGGGGAGTGTGTGCGTGTGTGTGTGGGAGAGAGAGAGAGAGAGAGAGAAAGAGGGAGGGAGAGAGAGAGAAAAAGAGTGTGTGAGTGTGGCCAGCTATGCTCCTGGCCAGCTATGCTTGCCTACCGTACAGAGAGATGACTAGAAGGGGCTGTTCTTAGTACTCTATGTTCCAAGTGGCCTATGTTCTGAGTGCCCTACTGTATGTTCTGAGTGCCCCTATGTTCCAAATGTGCTATGTTCTTAGTGTCCTATGTTCTTAGTACCTTATGTTCCAAGTGTCCTATGTTCTTAGTGCGATATGTTCTTAGTGCTCTATGTTCTAAGTGCTCTACAGTATCTTCTTAGTGTCCTATCTTTAAAGTATGCTATGTTCCAAGTGCCCTATGCTTTAAGTGCCCTATGGTACCAGAGACCTTGTGTTGCCAGAGGCCTAAACTCCTAAGTTTACCTCAGAAATGATAGGCCCCTAAACTCTTATCATAGATAGGGCCCTATGAACACAGGCTCTTAGAACTAGGGGAACTAGTAATATAGCATCCTGAGAGCTTAGAACCCTTTCTCAGGGCCCCATTATCTACCATACAGACCTGAAGGGGAACATGAGACTTTAAAGCAGCACTATGCAACTTTTACAAGTTAGTTAATCATCCTCACAAATCCGTAGACGCTTAAATGAGTCATTACCAGGCGGCCCGGCGCTCTCAGACTCACAAAGTTTCGAATATCGCAAGAAGCAGGATCACGGTAAAATTCTGACGAAACATTAACTTTACTTACCTCGGTGGACATGACTACATTCGTATTCAGCGGTTACTCTGATCAGTTGAGTTGAAAACACATGCACAGGGTGAGGGGAAGGGGAAAGAGTACATTTTTATTAGTGTGTCCATTTAGGTGGAGGCACTAGGGGGAGCTCTGTTGAGAAAAAGCACTCAAAGTTAGATAGTATCTCTTTAAAGGTGAGGTTTAAAAACATGCGGTTTAAAAACATGATTTTTCATAAAAGCCCAAAACACTCAGACAACAGTGTGGATTTCATATCTCCCTGATTCTCCTGCCACATTATAAATTCTCTAATGTGCTTTATCAAATACTACACAACTGACTCAGTACTACACTGATGGCACTAGCTATAGATTTCCAATAGCGTCAAGCAACTTATGCGCATCCATTTAACAACCACACATTTGGGACCCTGATGTACTAAATATCATGCAGGCAATCCCTTTTTAATGTAATGTAATGTAGTCTTTCATTCAGCAAAGTGCCCCATGAAGAGCTGTCATTTACTGCAGTCTTTAACCCAGCAGAGTGCATCATCTTAGGGCTGACGATCATGTCCTAGTCAGCTCATTTCACAGAGGCCTTCAGCTCTGGTTGGATTTGATCTCTTTCCCTCCTCCTTTTCACTTGTCTAGATCTAGATCTGTGTTTGATCTTTCCCTCTACCCCTTAACTACTAGGCAGGTAGAATTATTGATCATCCCATTAAAGAATGTATTGTACAAAAATGCATGATTCTAAAATTCCATATTATACTCCCGTGCCATTCTATAGAACACTCACCCTCCTAACATTCATTACTGGTACAGCGAAGGGTTAACTGTGTGTGTGTGTGTGTGTGTGTGTGTGTGTGTGTATGCAGCACACACCGACTCAGGCAGATACAGTCCTTTGATGATCCTGCTTAGATCTGGGTCGCGGCTGGGTGGAACGGCTTACTCTTCAGCGGGCTAAGTTCTCCCTCCTCCTCACCTCCTCCTCACTCCACCTCCTCCTGCTCACTCCTCTCCTCCTCACTCCACTCCTCACTCCTCCACCTCCTCCTCACTCTGCTCCTCTCCTCACTTTTCCTCCTCCTGACTCCATCTCCTTATCACTCTGCTCCTCACTTCTCCTCCTCCTCACTGATCCTCCACCTACTCCTCACTCCTCCTCCACCTCCTCCTCACTCCTTCTCCTCCTTACTCTGCTCCTAACGCCACCTCTCCACCTTCTTCTCACTCCACCTCCTCTCCTCACTCCACCTCATTCTCACTTCTCCTTCTCCTCACTCTGCTCATCCTCGCTTCTCCTCCTCCTCACTCCTCCTCCACCTCCTCATTCCACCTCCTCCTTAGCCTGCTCCTCACTGCTCGAGCACACAGTGGCCTCCCTGCTGGGGCCTCCTTGCTGGTGAGGTGTATGCCAGAGGAGAGGCAGCCCTGCCCTGCCCACATCTTCATTTAGGCATTGCCCATGCATACTGATAGTCAGCCCCCCTGCATCCGCTCTCTGCCTGGTCCTCAACACCCTGCATAAAGCCCCTACAGTATAATATATATTTTGGCCCTCTGTGAAAGATAATTGGGGACCACTGCCCTACAGTATAGCTAGCCTGGTGAATCAGCCATTCGTACTTCACTTCATTTTGTACAGAGGGATAGGCTGTGCTGGAGTAAGAAACGTTTTCATCACTCATGAACACTCCCTCTGTCCGCTGATTGGCTAGGAAGGATTCTGCCTACAGACAGCCATTTCAGTGAGACCAGCGCCAGACCCTCTGTACAAAACGAAGTGAAGTACGAGAGGCTGGTTTACCAGGCTGTGTGTGCGTGTGTGTGTGGGTGGGTGTGTGTGTGTGTGTGTGTGATGACTAAATGAAGTACGAGAGGCTGTACGAGAGGCTGGTTTACCAGGCTAGGATATAGCCCCTCTTCGTCAAATGAATTTTAAATGAATTTTATAGCACATGGGGTGAACAGTTTAATGTATCTATTTGGGTATCACAGATAGTTTTCCGAGCACTTACACACAGTAAGCAGTCATCTTCTCAAGCCAAACAGCCCCCCCCCCTTAAACCCCCTCTCACAGCCACTGCAGTCAATACTGCTTTAAGAAAATCAGAAAGCTGTGAAGTTTTGCCTACCCCCCCCCAACAAATAAAAAAATAAATATAAGTACAGTAAGATTGGCTAGACTTCCTTGTGGACCTGTGTTGGCATCCAAGCCGCAGCAGACAGCATTTGGAGGCCCGATCCGGCCCAGCCTGGCTCAGCCCAGCCAGCCCGACCCAGCCCGGGGCCACTCAATAGCTCTCGGGTCAGGACCAGTTCTGCTCCAGAGCATCAGTTCTCAGTTCTCTCCATTTAAAGCTACACTGGAGCAGCTCTATCTCTCTCTGCTGCTGCTGAGCTTTGGGTTGGTGCAGTACTGTGCCCACACCCATCCCCAACCCCCCCGTCAGAGAGATGGGGGGTCATGATGTCTCTCACACATCTCCACACGCACAGTGCCATTTTAATCCATTCAGACCACTGTAACAGAGTGATCAGCTTGTCTCTGGGCTGCGTGCCGCACCCTCCTAAACCCCCTCTGCCCTGCTCTCCACCCCCCCATATGCCCCAATCTAGCAACAACGCTCCTATCCCCCTCCACCCCCCGGTGCACCACCCACCCCCATCCTCACCTGTGCGCAAATGTAGCACACCACCACCCCCCTCCTCTACCCACCCCCATGCCCCAATGTACTGCCCCACCCCCACCCCATCACACTGATTGTTGCCTGGCCCATCTCTGTTGGCAGCGATGCCGCTCCACTGGGTGACATAATCAGAGCACCGTTTGATGATCACCGGGGGGTAGAGGGGGAGTTGAGCAGGGGGGCTCGTGCAGAGTGGTGGGGGGCTTTTTGGTGTGTTGCTGTGTGCAGAGGGAGGGGGCGGAGGGGAGGAGGGGCGGGGGTGCATGGGGGTTGTTTTTGTTGTGTGCTGCTGTGTGCGGTGTGGCAGAGGTGGGGTGTTTTGGGGCGGGGGGGTATACGCTGCTGTGTGCAGCACACTGTGGTATAGTGCACTGCTGCGGTGCGGTGGAGGTGGGGGGTGTGGGGAGTTTGGGGGTGCTTTGGGGGTGGGGGGGGGGTACAGTGCTGTGTGCGGTGCGTTGCGCTGCGGTGCTGTGCGGTGGAGGTGGGGAGTTTGGGGGTGCTTTGGTTTGGGGGGCGGGGTACAGTACTGTGTGGTGTGGTGCAGTGCGCTGGCCCTGGATGTTTGATCTGCTAACAGCAGAGGCCTGTAGAGAGACGCTGGTGGGATCTAAATTATGCAGAGCCTCCGCTTCTAAGGGGAAGTTGCACACAGATGCATCAGTCTGTGTGCGGTTGTCTTTTTCCCTCCCTCATTCTCTCTCTCTCTCTCCCTCCCTCTCTCTCTCTCTCCCTCCCTCCCTCTCTCCCTCTCTCTCTCTCTCCCTCTCTCTCTCTTTGTGTTTGTGTGTGTGTGTGTGTTCTCAGAGATGCATAAAAACTCAGATGTGTTCATCTCTCTTCATAAACCCGCCCGAGCACTTCGCTTTCTATGGATTTGGTATTTTGGGAGAGCACGTAAAAATAGCTGTTCATGTCGTGTGCATCAGTACGTGCTGTTTCATAACAGACATAAAAAGTGACAAATGAAGAAACAAGCACATAAAGTTTGAGAAACTCGGCTTCTCTTCTCTTCTGTGCGTGCTGGCTGTGTGAGGGTGTGTGAGTGTGTGTGAGGGTGTGTGAGGGTGTGTGAGGACGCGCTGTGGTTCAGCGCTCTACAAAGAGCCTCTCCTCTCTCTCAGGCCCTCCTGTCTGTTCACATGCATACGTGATCAAACGGCACCGGATAGCAAGGGTGGGGGAGCAGAGAGAAAGAGGGATGAGCAGAGAGAGAGAGAGAGGGGGAGAGAGAAAGAGAGAGAGGGGGAGGGAGAGAAGAGAGGAGAGGGGAGAGAGCAGAAAGAGAGTACAGATGTGAATGTTAGAGAGAGAGGGGGGGGGAGAGAGAGAGAGGAGAGAGGAGA
>CM059267.1:2643999-2646499 GCA_030347295.1 Setipinna tenuifilis | reverse complement strand
TCATCCAGATATTCAGTCAGTCAGTCTGTGGTGTTGCTGCCAGAGTGCTCTGCTGTGCTGTGCCGTGCCCAGGGCCCGGTGTGGTACTGTTCTGGTGCTGTTCTGGTATTGTTTGGCAGGCCACAGTGTCAGGCCACAGTGGCAGCTATTTCCAGAGCCCTCCTGCAGACTGGGTCAGCATCCACCCACCACACACACACACACACACACACACACACACACACACACACACGCACACACACCCGCCCACCCACAGCGCTGTTCTGGACACCGTGTCTGTCTGACACCGCGGCGACCCGATCCATACACACCACAGAGTGGGTGGCCATGACAGGACAAAAGACCCTCCGGCACTCAGGATAGAGGGATAGAGAGAGGGAGGGAGAGAGAGAGAGAGAGAGAGAAGGAGAGGGAGGCAGAGGGAGAGAGAGGGAGGGAGAGAGAGAGAGAGGGAGGGAGAGAGAGAATGAAAGAATGAAAGAGGAAGAGAAAATTAGAGAGAGCAAGGACAAGAGTCAGTATAAGAGCAAGGTGAAATAGAGAAAAAGAGTGAGAGAAAGAGGGAGAGAGAGGGCGAGAAAGCAAGGGAACTAGACAGAGAGCAGAGAGAAAGATAGATAGAGAGAGAGATGGGAGGAGGGTCAAGTCATGCCAGTGAAATGACTTGGCAGAGAGAGGGAGGGAGAGAGAGAGAGAGGGAGAGACATGTACTGTTCTGTACATGTGCTTTGGCAATGCAATATGTTTTTTTGTCATGCCAATAAAGCTCTATTGAATTGAATTGAATTGAGAGGAAGAGAGAGGGAAGAGAGGGAGGGAGGGGGGAGAGAGAAAGAGACAGCTACAAAATAGAGAGGGAGGGGGGGTACAGAAAGAGAGAGGGGGTAAAAGAGAAAAGAGAGGTTCAGAGGAAAGGCAGAATAAGAGAGAGGGAGAAAGAGAGAAAGTGTGTGTGGGTGGGGTGGCATGGCAAGATGGACAGAGGAGATTCTAGAGCCAGTCCAGTCACCCAGAGTCAAGACAGAATAAGAGACAAAAAGGGTGTGTGTGTGTGTGTGTGTGTGTGTGTGTGTGTGTGTCCAGCACCCAGAGTAAAGGCAGAATAAGCAACAGAAAGGGTGTGTGTGTGTGTGTGTGTGTGTGTGTGTGTGTGTGTGTGTGTGTCCAGTCACCCAGAGTAAAGGCAGAATAAGCAACAGAAAGGGTGTGTGTGTGTGTGTGTGTGTGTGTGTGTGTGTGTGTGTGTCCAGCACCCAGAGTGAAGGGCCACAGTGCTGTGAAGGAACAGAAATGGAGGACAAGCAGAACACGGGAGGAAAAGAGAAAGGGGCAGACATCATGCAGAGAGAGAGATGGAGAGATGGAGAGAGAGAGAGAAAGAAAGGAAGGGAAAGACAAATGGACAGAGAGAGAAATAGAGAGAGACAGATGGAGAGAGGAGGGGAGAGAGAAAGATGACGAGAGAGGTGAGGGAATAAGGAAGTTATGGCATGAAGGCAGGAGGAAAGGCGGATAGAAAAAAGGAGTGGAGAGAAGAAAGGAAAAGAAAAAGAGGAATTGAGATGTGTGTGTGTGTGTGTGCCCATTCGAGAGGAGGGGGGGGAGGGACGTGGGCGTGGAGAATTGATCCTGAGAGACAGGCCTATTCCGGGCTCCGGTGTTCCCTCTGTGTGTGACAGACACACACACACACGCACACGCACACGCACATACGCACAAACGGATGCACACCAATATGGATATAGAAAAAGACACAGACACACACACACACATAGCTGCACACAGATACACGCACGCACACAGACACAGACACAGACACACACACGATCATGGACACAAACAGAGATACACACCCACACGCACTCACATGTGCACACTCACCTACACACACACACATGCACACACCCACATACACGCACACATGCACACACCTACACACACACACACACACACACACACACACACATATCCACACCTACACACACACACACATGCACACACCCACATACACACACACACATGCACACACCTCACACACACCCCACACCCCACACACCTCACACACACACCACACACACCCCACACACTCTCACCCCACAGTGCTGTGGAGTGTTTTAATAACAGGCATCGCCTGCCTTCCCATCACCCCCCCGTTTCCTGTCTGCGTGCCCATGCTCTTATTGTAAAGCCCCCGCACCCTTCACGCTTGGACCCTCAGAATAGCAAGCCCCCCCCCACACACACACACACACACACACACTCACACACACACACTCACACACACACACACACACACACACTCTTAGGGCTCGATGAGACTGACAGAGAGGCTCACCGTCTCAGTCATATCAGCTCGCCATCCGCCGTGCCAGCCACAGGCTTCTGGTCTCACACACACACACACACACACACACACACCACTAAGGCCTCTCACAGCATATCTGTCTGGCACGCAGACACACACATGCACACACACACGCACGCACACATAAACACATAT
>CM059267.1:2631499-2633999 GCA_030347295.1 Setipinna tenuifilis | reverse complement strand
TGATAAAAAAACAAACAATAAAATGTTAAAAAAGACAAAATATACAAACTATATGTCTATATAAATATAAAATATAGATAGAAACTCACTCTGCACACAACAGCTGCCATCTTGCTATTCAAACTATTTTTAATGAAAAATATTAGCATAATCCATTTTTCTATTAAAGCATGTGTGTAGGGAAATTAAATGTGTGTGTGTGTGTGTGCGTGTGCCTGCATGTTTGTGTGCATGTGCACGCCCGTGTGTGTGTGTGTGTGTGTGTGCGTGCGTATGTGTGTTTATGAGTGAGTGTGTGTGCTCTAGTAACATCCTCTCAGCACTGCGTCCGCCCCCTGCTCCTGGTATTGTGTGTGTGTGTGTGTGTGTGCATGCATGCATGTGTGTGTGTGTGTGTGCCTGCGTGTGTGTGCATGAGTGTGTGTGTGTGCTCTAGTAACATCCTCTCAGCACTGTGTCGAGCCCCTGCTCCTGGTACTGTGTGTGTGTGAGTGTGAGTGTGTGTGTGTGTGTGAGTGTGTGTGTGTGTGTGTGTCTGTGCGTGCGTGCGTGTGTGTGTGCTCTAGTAACATCCTCTCAGCACTGTGTCGAGCCCCTGCTCCTGGTACTGAGCATGTGTGACCCAGAGGGGCTGGAAGCTGCTGAGGCAGGACACAACGGCGCCCCCTAGCCATGCGGCATGGTAGCGGTGTGAGCCCGCGAGCACACACACGGGGGCATCGGGGGGGGCCAGCCTCTCTAGCTCCCCCTGCAGGCGCTCAGGGAAGCCCTGGAGCAGCGAGGAGCCTCCGCACACGGCCACATTGGCCAGCAGATGGCGCTGGAGCTGCCACTGGGTGGCGCTGTTGCGGTCACTGTCACTGTTGCTGATGCAGTCACAGTCCTGCAGGCTGCTGAGGGCCAGGATGTGGGCCCCGGGGTCCGTGTAGCCGTGGAGTGCGGGCTGGAAGAGCAGGTCAGCGCTGCGGAAATGCTCGTCTCTCGGTGGGGCGACCGCCGTGCCGTCGGGGAGCCGGTACTGGCCGACCTTTGACCCCTCCTGCTGCTGCCGCTCACGCTCCCACTCGTAGTCCTGCGACATGCAGCAGCCCCGCCTCTTTAGCTCCTCTTTAGTAGCCCCGCCCCCTACTCCCACTGGCCCCTCCCCCTTCCCCAGCATGCTCTGCAGGTAGGCGGAGACGGCATCGTCCCCTACGGGTGAGAAGCGAGCAGCGTGGGGCAGACAGTAGCCTTCGTAGACGGGACACACACGCGTGCCACTCGCACCCGCGTCCACCAGCAGCCCCGACACGCGGCCGTACGAGTAGAGCGCCACCACTGGCCGGTGGCTGAAGTGCAGCGCGGGGACGCCGAAGGTCTCGAAGAGCAGCTCCGCCAGGCGGGGGCGCTGGGGGGGAGGGGCCAGGGGGCAGTCGGTGGCCAGGAGGGCGTGGTCTCGGGGACACACACTCAGCTCCTCCTCCAGCAGGTAGCCAATCAGCTGCTCCAGCGCCGCCCAGTCACTCACCAGGCCCTCACTGATTGGTTGGGCGGGGCAAGGGCCCTTGCTTATTGGCTGGGTGGGGCGGGGGCCCTCACAGGGGGGGCAGGTGGTGTCGGGGGCGTCTAGGATGGCATGTCCTCTGTAGTTGCCCACGCGGCTGCTGTCCTGGTGCCGGTAGGCCGTCACGCCACCACTTGAGCGCACGATGGCTCGGGGATGCTCCTCTCCAGAGAGCCCCGCCCTCGTGTAGGCGGAGCCAGGGTCTATCACCACGGCGACATAGTCCAGGAAGTCTGTGCTGCCCTGTCCTGCCATTGGTGGAGCCCTGAGTCACTTGGATAACTGACACTTCCAAACTTAGGTTATAGCTTACAGCTATGTGACAGGTGCATAGGTGCATGTGTGTGAGTGTGTGTGTGTGTGTGTGTCTGTGCCTGGCTGCTTCAGAATGCCCAGCACACACATTCCATGATACATCACAATGACCCTCCACAGCAACATGCATGGCTGCCTTTAGAATGCTGCTGCACACAAATTCTATGACATCACAATGACCCTCCACAGCCACATGCATGGGCTGCCTTTAGAATGCTGCTGCACACACATTCTATGACATCACAATGACCATCACAGCAACATCAACAGCAACAGCACATGGCCCTGATCGCCATGGGAACCAGGGATGTCAGGCAGCTCCAAGGAATCTAAGATTTGGTAATCAGCGACTCGTGAATCGTGTGGTTGTTTGACATCAGGACTCTGTGTGCTGAACAGGTTTTTATTGGTCTGCGTTTGCCACCAAACACATATAGAAATACATAAACAGGAACACAAGCATAGCTGTGCATATCCAGCATGATCTGCCCTATCCACCAACACAAGGACACATCTTTGGAACGCAATGCAGTTATCTGCCACACGAGAGACATATATTTCAGTGTGCAGTAGATAGCACACACACACACACACACACACACACAAGCACACACCTTCACACACATACACTGATGCACACTG
>CM059267.1:2629969-2631399 GCA_030347295.1 Setipinna tenuifilis | reverse complement strand
TATGGCACAGTATCCCCAGAAACAAGTAAGTGGGGGGCGAAGCAGCTTTATTGCCCCATGTTTCACAACCTGGCACAGCAGCTTATTATGAGGAAGAGATTGTGTGCTGTATCTGCAAAGGACCACTCACTGTCTCACACACACACGCACACACACACACACACACACACGCACACACACACACACACACACACACGAGCACACACACACACACAAGCATACATGCATACATACACACACACACACGAGCACACGCACACACACACACACACATATACACACATTGTATGCAGAGGACAACACACACACACACAAACACACACACACACACATTGTATGCAGATGACAACACACACACACACACACACACACACACACACACACACACACACACACACACACACACACTGTATGCAGATGACAACACACACACACACAAACACATACTGTATCTGCGGCCAAGCACTCTCTGTGAGGGAGTAACAAAGAGATGGTTATTATGGTTATTGTGGCTACAGTCATGTTGTTGTTGAATGATGAGCACAGCTGTGGTACCCATGGAAAGGTGCTGGGCTGAGATTAAAGCCTAAATGATCAAACACACTGGCCTGCACACTGCCCTGGGGTCTGGGGTTTATAGGTATAGGAGCAGGGAATGTTTTTACGATACTGCTTAAAATCCCCCTCACACCCCGATGACAACCAATTAATGAAATGATCTAACACAAAAATGAAACCTGTTACTCAGTTGTGGGACGGACAAGACTGAAAAGCACACTGTCCAATCATAATTATCAAACTCAACTACCATTTGTCCCACCCCTTTTCCCTCATGCACAAATCTGGAGGCGAGACTTCGGGGGGAAGTATGAAGAAAGGCGTTTGGACTTTTGAATTGTGTACTTTTAAAATGCAGCTTGCTCAAACCATTTCTCCAGGATCTCCTACCCTTTAAAGCAACACTAAATAGTTTTGGTTTTCGGTCGCCCTACACAGGTTGGAAGCAGATTTATCTCTCATAGAGAACTACAGAGAGATAATTAATGGAGGGCGGCAGAGTTAATTCAGAAGTGCCTTTCACCCTGTTACAAGTTGATGAACCACTATAATGATTTTGGGAAACGATTTTTATAAATATATATAAATATTTTACGGTTGAAAAAACGACTTAGTGTTGCTTTAAGTGTTTCAGTGTTTCATTGATCCTCATTAGGGGAAGTTAGCAATCAGGAATCCATTAGGAACAAGACTTTAGTTCAGCTAGAAAGACCCAGAGAGAGGAGTACCATTTAAGCCATTTAATATAAACAGAATTTAACAGTTGGTTCAGCAGGAAATAGATATTCTTTGGCGTTGGTCCAGTCATCAGCCCGGGTCTTGCATCGATGGATCCGGCAGAGCCTGCCATTGCCATGTAGCAGGGACCTGAA
>CM059267.1:2592469-2594969 GCA_030347295.1 Setipinna tenuifilis | reverse complement strand
ATGGTAGACGCTGGCTTAGAGACAAAGGCCCTATGTTCCCACAGCCCTATATTCCCACATGTGTATGTAGGTCTGTACACATATATCTAGCATGTGATTGTATTATTAAGCAATATAACACGAGTGTTTGTGGATGTCCTCACGGCTGCAGGCCTGAAGCCGAAGGCTGAGTGGCATAGGTAGCCACACCTGTGAGGATATCCACCAACACCCTCACGAACACCAGTGTTATATTGCTTTGATACAACAGTCCCGTTGCCAGGTTCAGAAGGTAAAAGTCCTGCCACATATTTGTTCTAGCCAATTTACTAAACCAGCTGATCCCTAGGTGGATGACATAATTAGTGAAATCACCTGTGTTGAGAGCACAGGCAGAAGGAATACGTGTCAGCCTCTGCCTAGGGGTGACCTTAAACTTGCCTTCTGGCAACTTCTGATTTAAAACGAAAGGGCAGATTTAGGAGACTTAGGAGTAAGCCTGTGGGTGTAGTGCTTACCCAGTGTGGCAATGAAAGGCATTACTCCAGTCAGGATCATACTGATCTGCACTTTAGCTGCAATAATGCACACTTCTGTGTGTGTGTGTGTGTGTGTGTGTGTTTTTATATTTTTGGTGGATTTTGACTTTACACCTGAAGTCCCTAATCACCTTTAGGTTGCGTTGTGTTTCTTGTTGGTTAAGATAGAAGTCTGGACTCGTTGTTGCTTTGGATCAGGATCGATGATTTATTACAAATAGATGGAATAAAGAGAAAATGAAATAAACTGATTGTAACAAAACAAAGTTTAGAAGACTAAGAGTCTATCTATCCTCTGATTCTTACAACACTCTTCCACCTTCACCGCAAAGTTCAGGCAGGCTCAGCTTTCTGTAAGATGTTGTCTCTATGCTGGTTCGATTCGTCTTCTTCGGGACAAGACAACGTGAGGTAGATATACTCAGAACACCACTTGTCTAAAACAGTGGAAAATAACTAGAACAGTTTCTATGTCTAGAAGGGCATACTTTGTATGAGCATAGTTCACGGACACTCGTAGTGCTCAGTTTAGGATAGAATCAACATTCTAATAACCCAAATATGTGCATCTACTAGGCCCTGCACCTGCACTCGTTCATGATATCAGTTACTGGCCTGGCGCCAGCTCAGTTTAGTCTAGCAGTCTAACACAGACCCTTACTGCACAGAGAAAAAAACAGGGTACAGTTGTAAGCTATTCATTTGACAGAATACAGAAAATCATGTAAAATTCTACTGTGTGTGTGTGTGTGTGTGTACCAGTACTGCCAGTACTGTTTCCTCAGAGTGATGCCATAGAAGCGGCCAGAATGCCATTTTGCAGCGCTTCAAACAACAGTTTTTAAAGAAACATTTGATGCCACTATGACATAGCATAGCCCATTATGATCTGAGGCTCTGAAGAGCCATTTCTAATGTGAAGAACTTTTTACATAATGTAATGGTTTAACACAGAGTTTTCACTCTCCATGGAACAATCCAGAGAAAAAGAAAGTAAAAGTCCTGCCACATATTTAAACCAGCTGATCCTAGGTGTACGAGCTAATTATTGAAATCACCTGTGTTGATAGCACAGGCAGAAGGAAAACATGGCAGGACCGTCAAGGCAACAGTTCTTTAAAGAACCATTTGACGTCAACACAGCCCATTATGATCTGAGGCTCAGAAGAACCATTTCTAATGCAAAGAAGTTTACACATAACATAATGGTTCAATACAGTGTTTTCACTCTCAATGGAACCATCCAGAGAAAAAGAACAATTTTAAGTGTCTTCGTTGTGTATGTGTATGTAAGTGTGTAGAAGAGCACAAATGACCCCTTCGTCCATCCCTCACCTCTTTGACCTTTGACCTCCCAGGTAACCCGTCCCAGTCGACCTCGCTGCACTACATGAACCCGTACCAGATGAACGCCTATGCCATGGCGCTGAAGGCGGTGGGCGAGATCATCCAGGACTACGACAGCGACAAGATGTTCCCCGCACTTGGCTTCGGGGCCAAACTACCCCCCGACGGACGAGTCTCACACGAGTTCCCCTTGGTGAGGGCAACTGGCACACACACACACACACACTTATAAAAGCTGCTTCTCCCCCACGGAAGGGTCTTACACAAGTTCTCTTTGGTGAGGACAGTTGGCACACACTCACACATACACACTTATAATCTCTCTCTCACACACACACACACTGATAAAAGCTGCTTCCCCCTGATGGAAGGATCTCACACGGGTTCTCTTTGGTTAGGACAATTGGCACACACACACAGACACACACACACACACACACTGACAAAATCTTCGTAGCCAAGTTTCCCCCGCATGGGAGAGTCTCTCATGGGTTCTCTTTGGTAAGGACTTGGCACACACACACACACACACACACACACACACACTGATAAAAGTGAGTGTGTGAAAACATGTCTAGATTACAGCACATGAGTGTATTGAAGTGTGTGAGTGCATGAGTGTGAGTGAGTGTGTG
>CM059267.1:2554969-2574969 GCA_030347295.1 Setipinna tenuifilis | reverse complement strand
ATCTCGCGTATACATTCCTAATAAACCTGGGTTAGAATCTATTCCTGATTCATGCTAAAAGAATGGAATGGATTTGGCCTATACATTGCTAATAAACCTGGGTAAGAATAACATACTGGAGTAAATAAGGCCTATAATACATTCCAGAACTGTAATACATTCTAGAACTATAATACATTCTAGAACTATACTATTCTTCTATAATAGATCCTAGAATCTCCAGGCCAAACTCATGCTGAAGTCAGGTGCAGTGCAGTCCAGGAGCCGAAGTAGGAAAAGGTAGCTCAGCACGCTAACACTTTTAGCACATTAGATTTGTTATCTGTGGTACACACAGAAGGGCCAGATGGACTTGAAGGGAAAACACGACTAAATAAAGCCCTGTAGGGGTATTTTTAAATGAAAGTGTTCTCATTTGTTGTCCATGGTCTCGTTTACGTAGGCGTGTAAGTCCCGGTTGACCTGTGGTCCTCTCTGTCAGGAAGAGCTATTTGCATCTGTGCTGTGTGCCTCTCAGGCAGCCGCTGTTCCTTGGCAACACAGATACGCTTAACCTCTGTCTCTGTCTTTAAGCGCCAGTCTCCGCGGAAACGCTTGTTCTGAACGGAACATGATAATTAGCTCCGCCAAGGAGGTTATGTTTTTGGCAGCATTTGCCTGTCTGTCTGTCTGTCTGTCTGTTTTCTTGTTTGTCTGCTTGTCAGCTCAACAAAAAAAAATTCATGCACATATCGTTCTGACATTTTGACAGTATGAAGGTATTGTCACTACCTCAAAGTGATTTTTTTGGTGGAAATTGGTTTATTGGTTACCTCACAAAAAAAATCGGAAAGTTAACATGGGAAATTCCATGGACAAAAAAAGGGGGGGGGGTGGATTGAAGTGCTTGGCAGAGGTCTGCTATCTGCGAGTGCTTTTCTAGTCTCTGTGGTCCTGTGATCATCTCTAGTTGTCCCTGTGGTCCTGTGATCATCTCTAGTTGTCCCTGTGGTCATCTCTAGTTGTCCCTGTGGTCATCTCTAGTTGTCCCTGTGGTCCTGTGGTCATCTCTAGTTGTCCCTGTGGTCCTGTGATCATCTCTAGTTGTCCCTGTGGTCCTGTGATCATCTCTAGTTGTCCCTGTGGTGCTGTGGTCATCTCTAGTTGTCCCTGTGCTCCTGTGAGCCTGTCTCTCTTTTGTCCCCTTAGCCATGGTGGAGCTGGACGGCGATGACATCAGAGTCTCATCACGAGGAAAACTAGCCGAAAGAGACATCGTCCAGGTGAGTTTCATTGAATATCCTGCAGCAAAAGTCCTTTCACTGTGACAATAACGTTTTTGTTTGATAAAATAGTAAATGGGTTATGACAGGTGAGTTCATTGATTTTTGCCTATGACATTATTCAAGGTGCTAAGGTCCCAACTTTAACTGTCTGTGACAATAACCTTTTTGTGCTGGTGAGTTGATTGAATATCCTGCCTATGACATTATTCAGGGTGCTAAGGCCCTCACTTTAACAATAACGTGACAATAACATGACAATAATGTTTTTTTGTTGATATAATAAAGAAAATGCTCAAACATACAGCTCCTTGCTGCTCAGTGCTGTAGGGGCTTATACATGTGCTGTCCCAGCCCGCTGATGTGGAATGAAGTGCCCTTGTTATGGCTAATGGAAAAGTTCAGCCATTAGCAGATTAAGCTTCATTAACACACGCTTCTTAATAATGCTAATATCAGTCTCGGTGTTCATGTGGAGCATGTAACCCTGCTGTTAATAGCACTGACGTATGCTCATGGAAAATAGCTAATTAAACTGCACGGCACATAAAATATGTGACTCATAGGAAGTAGTTGGGAAGTAATAGCTTCATGTCCGTGGTGTTCTGGAGATGCAGAATTAACACATACAACGATGCAAGGACACAAGGATACAAGGATGTAAGGATACAAGGATACAAGGATGCTAGGATACAATAATGCAAGGATACAAGGATGCAAGGATACAAGGATACAATGGTACAAGGATGCAAGGATGCAAGGATACAAGAATGCAAGGGTACAAGCATAAAAGGATACAAAGATGCAAGGATGGTTTATTGTCACATGCATAGACATACTGGGTAGAGTAGGACATGCAGTGAAATTGGTGATTGTTGATCTAAAACTGTACATGGGGGGAGTAAAGTGTGGAGAATGCCGTTTGGGAATGGCTACCTGATGAAGGGCAGAGGTAGAATGGATAATGGTGAGGTGGGGGGTGTCATAAAGTGCAGTTGGGGTTGGGAGGGAGGCTTTGGCCTGATGGTGGGCTGTGTGTGTGGGAAGGGAGGAACGCTACGTCCTGATATCATACAACGACACAACTGTAATTGTATTCACTCCTGGACAACAGCAGATGACTCACACACACACACACACACACACACACACACACACACACACACACACACACACACCGTAAACAAGCTGAACTCATAAGCTGTGATGGCTCCCAAGGGTTAAATTCTGTTCCCCGTGCCCAGGCGTTAACCCCTTCACTGACAGTGAGATTAAAAGAAGATGGAGCGGGTGATTCTGCAGCCATAAACCTCAGTGCCTCCTGTATGACCACTGGTAGCACGCAGCAGGAGCACCCATTGCATTACATTACACTTATCCAGAGCAAAATTACAGTTATTCAGGTACAGGGTATTAGTTACAGTCCCTGGAGCAGTGTGGGGTTAGATGCCTTGCTCAAGGGCACTTCAGTCATGGATGATTGTGCTGGTTGATTACTCCCCCCACCCCCATCCTTCCTAAGGGAACAGGATTTGAACTTGTGGCCCTCAGAGCCTATGACCAACTCTCTAGCCCAGTGGTTCTTAATCTTGTTGGAGGTACTGAAACCCACCAGTTTCATATGCTCATTCACCGAACCCTTCTTTAGTAAAAAATAAAATATGATTTTTTTTTACTGGTGCACAAAATGAACCGTACATTAACATCACCTCTGTGGCGGAGGCTCCACCGAACCCCTAGGGTTCGATCGAACCCAGGTTAAGAACCACTGCTCTAGCCACTAGGCCACAGCCCCCCACTTTCAAACATTCATGTCAGCACACCAAAGCTCAGTCCCCTGTGCATTTCCTCAGCCGTCTTAGGTGAACTAACTTACTGTCCAGCCGTGAACTACAAGGACACAAGGATGGTTTATTGCCAGTGTGAGCTCAGTTCAGAGTACTGAGTCCCAGAGAGGGCAATGTGAGCTCCCAGTCCCAGACTATGGCAGTGTGAGCTGAGTCCAGAGTAAGTAAGGTAGTGTGGGCTGTATCCCAGAGTAAGCCAGTGTGAGCTGTGTCCAGGGTATGAGAGTGTGAGCTGAGTCCCAGAGTACACCAGTGTGGGTTGAATCCCAGAGTACCCCAGTGTGAGCCAGTCACTGCGTTCTTTGTTAGCTACTAAATAAAGACAATAAACAAACTTTCTGGTGGCATACAAAGATGGTGTTCCAGGAGTTTGATGCATTCGCATACATGTTGTGCATTCTGCTGTGTTAGGAAGTCCGTATGAAGGAACAAACTGCGTTTTTTATTTCGTTGATACATGCGCAATACGCGAAACCAATCCGATCCCATACACATGGCAGCACCAAGTGGTTAAGAACCGGCCCAAGCCTGGCGTTCCAAGTGGTTTCGGAAAACCAATCTCAAGCCGATCGTTATCCCGTACACATGAAGCCGGTACGATCCCAAACCAGTTCCAATCGGTTTCAACTCGTCCATGTGAATGCAGTCAGTATGAGCTGAGTCTAGAGTATGAGAGTGTGAGCTGAGTCCCAGAGTTCACCAGTGTGAGCCAGTGTGGGCTGTGTTAGCTGACGGCAGGAGGCAGGAGGTAAGGAAGGCGAGACAGCAGCCCAGCTGTCAGTGTTTACAGCTGCTACTTTATCTTGTTTATGGCTCTTTGTGTTTGGCAGACTTACAGCCACTTATTTGCCCACAGCAACAAATATATTTTTATGGTTAATTTACATTCTCATAACACATTCTTTAGAAACCCATTTAGAATCGAGACTGGCATTCAGAAATTAATTCAGAGCTTTGTTAGTGAAAAGCAAACAGAGAGCCATCTATGATTGTGTGTGTGTGTGTGTGTGTGTGTGTGTGTGTGTGTGTGTGTGTGTGTGTGTGTGCACGCACCCTCACAGATGAGTGCGTATGGGTGTTTGCTGTGTGTGCGTACTCTATGTGTGTGCTACACTTACCCCTGCCTCTGACTAGAATGATGTCTGTAAGGGAAGATGTGACTTCAGTTGCAGCATCCTGACACACACACACACACACACACACACACACACACACACACACAAACAGGTCCCAAATAACCTGTGTGTAGATAACATCCTTTCACACACACACACACACACACACACACACATACAGCCACAGAGTGTATAGGTGAGAGCTCTGCCTGTAGTCGTTTCCCAATTACAGTCTCCAGTGTTTCCCACACATAGACCAATTTGTGGCGGGCCGCCACACATTGAAATCCCCCCGCCACACACATTGATTCCGGTATTTATTTATTTTTCCAGACGCGATTTTTATATAAAACGTTCTGTTAATTTAAACCTCGGATCAGTCTCTGCTTTACTGTCATTCGCTTTCCCACACACGCACGCATGGGTCCAAACGCACTGACATCCGATTCGCCCGCTCCTCTCCATGGCAATGTCTGACGCTGCAGCCGAAGCTGGATAGCAAGAAAGCAGAATTGCACTGAGGAGAGATTCGGCGAAACCTGGCTGTTCACAAAAGGTTTGTATGCTACTGTGCTCAAAACACACATGCACAGAATTATTGTCCAGAAAAGTTATATTGGCATAGTGAGCTAAAAGTTGTTAACGTTAGCAAAGGAACATCCCACGCCCTAATTCAACATATAAAGCTGGTAACGCAGCAGCCCCGTAAAGCCCAAGACATTCCGCCCAGGGCACGACCATAGCGTTCTTGCTGCATTTAGCTAGAAAGTGTTGAGGGAGTCAGATTTGAAGCAGACACGATGTACAACGTTCTGATTGTAAAAGAAATGCACTGGCATCGGTCTACGTCTACACTAGTCAACTATGGTTCTCAATCGCATCCTGACATAGTCCCACCCTCCCTCGTGAGATAGGTTGAATGGACTCTCTTTGATTAACTGCTGTAGATAGAATGGTAGGTCAATTTATAAACTGGATTACAGTAGCCTAATTCAGCGATTAAGGTGAAATGTGTTTATGGATAAAGCTGTGTCCATTGTCAAATTAAGAATAAAGCAACATATTTTCATATTTTATATATCACTCTGACTCTGAATGTTTGTTGCTTTAATTCAGATGAGTATTGAGAAATATTTCTTCAAAAAAAGGCCTCGTGCAGAGGAGAGAGAGCAGCTGGAGGTATCATTTTGAAATAAAGTTTAAAAGACAACAGTAAGAAAAATCAGATGCCCAAACAGGGAATGCAAACTCTGCAATAAGTAGTGTTTTGCCATTTGAGTTACCTTGCACTATGAGTTCCTGCAACTAGTAGTTCCATACTAAAGTATTTATGCTATTGTATTTATGTTTCATTTTACTATTTATTTTAACTTTTGTTTTATGCCAGTTTTTTTGGTAAGAAGTTAACAAAATGGAACTTAATTAAAATCAAGTTCAATTTCAATCTGGTGATGGGTCTTCCATACAAAGTCCAGGTATTTGTATTTGAGCATACAAATTTTATTGGCCTGTCCAGTAATGCATGTTTAGGTGGAGGAAGGTCCATACAGGATTCTAGTGGGGTTCTTATCAGTCAGAAACTAAGACTAAACCTAATAATTTAAAAATGTCTTTTAAATACTAATGTACATTCAACTTAAAGCAGCTTCAGAAAGAATACTGCCTTCTGCTCGCATTTTACATAAACCCCAATGACCGACTACGCCGACCGCCGTGACTTCGCGATGCCGTGACACTATCCCGGTGCGCAGACCCACCACAAATTGCCACCTGATCTGTGGGAAACACTGGTCTCTGTCTCTATCCTGTCTCACTCTCCATCCTCCTGTCTACTGTCCCATCCTCCTGTCTTACTCTCTATCCTCCTGTCTTACTTTATCCTCCTGTCTTCTCTCTATCCTTCTGTCTACTGTCTGAATGAAGAGCAAACACCTCCAATATAGACTAAACAAAGACCAGAACAACTCCAACAAGGCTCAGAGTTAAAGCTGAGGGGTTATCTGGGACCGACAGACAGAGAGAGAGAGGAGAACTTTTCCATGGTGATATGTCTGTGTGAGTTAGCCGGTACCCCTGCATAGCTAATGAAATATAATTCCTCTCCGACATGCGCCGCTTGCTTCGTCTGTCAATTCAAACAAGAACAGCAGACCTGTGATGGCCTCTCCTTTTACATCAACTTAATTAATTTCACACATTCATATCAGCACGCCAGTGCAGCCAACATCAGGTTTGACAGACAGAGAGAAAAAAAACACGGAGAGAGAGAGAGGTAGAGAGAGACAAAGAGAGAGAGAGTGAGAGAGAGAGAGCGAGAGAGAGACAGAGACAGAGAGAGAGAAACACGGACAGAGAAAGAGAGAGAGAGAGAAGCAAGGCAGTGACAGATACCGTAAATCATTTCCGTTAGCGAAATCTAAAAAGATGCAGTAGAAAATTAACAATATTTTTTCTTCTCTCCACACGTGTGCCTCTTTTAAAGTCTTTTCCGCCCGTGTTCCTCCACATGTTCACGTCTGTAGGTGTGATAGTCTCCTGTCTCAGAGGGGCAATATCAACATGAGAGACCATGTGGAATAAAGGTCATCAGAGTGTGAATTACCCCCCCCCCCCCCGTAACTGGGAGGGTGCTACCTTTTCACGGGGGTACTACCTTTTACATGAATTACATCAATATGTTGCTACCCCCCAACCATGATATTTTTGTCTTTTTAGGAAGTCTTCATCAGTGAGTACCGTACCCCCACTAGCCCCTGTAATTCAAATGAATTTCCCAAAAGCATTATGTGCTTGAGCCAAAGAAGGGAGCTTGTGAAAGGCTGGAAGTTTGGGAGGAAACAACTCACTCTATTGGTTGTTTGTGTTGTAACTGGCCTGACACATGTGGAGAGGAGGATGGGGAAACTGGAGCTGATTCTGGGTGAGCTAGGCTAGATGTTCTGTCTGCGCTGGGAACTCTGCCAAGACACACACACACACACACAAACACACACACACACACTCATCCTCTCCTCCACTTCGCAGGCGAGTGATGGCTCCTACTGTATACACGCTTTATTAGGGTGAACACATACACACACACACACACACACACACACAGATTCCCCTGTGTCCATCTGGAGCCCTTTAGATCAGTACCAAGCCTGTCCCAGAGGGGTGTGTGTGCCAACGGGGAGACACACACACAGACACACACACACACACACACACACACACTATGCCAGAGGGGTGTGTGCCAACGGGGAGACACACAAACACACACACACACACAAACACACACACTGTCCCAGAGGGGTGTGTGTGCCAACGGGGAGACACACACACACACACACACACACACACACACACACACATACACACATACTGTCCCAGAGGGGTGTGTGTACCAACGGGGAGACAGATTAAGGAGTGCTGGCTAATGATGCCAGACAGACTTGCACATTGACCTCTCTGGCACATTGACCTCTCTGGCACACTGACCTCTCTGGCACACTGACCTCTCTGTCACATTGACCTCTCTGTCACGCTGACCTCTCTGTCACATTGACCTCTCTGGCACACTGACCTCTCTGTCACATTGACCTCTCTGTCACGCTGACCTCTCTGTCACATTGACCTCTCTGGCACACTGACCTCTCTGTCACATTGACCTCTCTGTCACGCTGACCTCTCTGTCACATTGACCTCTCTGGCACATTGACCTCTCTGGCACATTGACCTCTCTGGCACACTGACCTCTCTGTCACATTGACCTCTCTGTCACGCTGACCTCTCTGTCACATTGACCTCTCTGGCACACTGACCTCTCTGTCCCTTACATGTCTTGTACTTATACCGCATTCAGAGGTGGACAAACTGGCTTGAGGAAGTAGAAGTCCTGCCAGATATTCCTTCTGCCTGTGCTCCTAACACATGATTTCACTAATTAGCTCATCCACCTGGCTGAAGAGGTGTGCTAATTGGGATCAGCTGCTTTAGTTAATCAGCTGGAACAAATATGTGGCAGCACTCGGGCAGCACTCTCCCCCAGAAGTGAACAAACTAGACTGAGAAAGTAAAAGTCCTGTCATGTATTCCTTCTGCCTGTGCTCTCAACACAAGTGATTTCACTAATTATCTCATCTACCTAGGATCTGCCGGATGAGTAAATTAGCTGGAACAAGTATGTGGCAGGACTTTTACTTTCTGACCCCGGGATGTCTGTCTCTCACTGCAGTTACTGGGGTGTACACCTGGGCAGCTCTCTCCCGCAGAGGTGGACAAACCGGATTGAGAAAGTAAAAGTCCTGCCCTTAACACAGGTGATTGCACTAACTAGTTTGTCTACCTAGAATCAGCTGGTTTAGTGAATTGGCTAGAACAAATATGTGGCAGGAGGCAGGACTTTTACTTTCTGAACCTGGGATGTCTGCCTCTGCTCCCCCCACATCCTCAGCCCCAGATGAGGTGGCCCTGAGCAAGGCCCTGAGCAAGGGCAGCTAACCTCCAAATGCTCCCTGGGCGCCGGAGTAATGGCAACTCTCTGCTCTGGGTGTGTGTGTATGTGTGTAGCCTTCTTTTCTGGCTATGTGTGTGTAGGGGTTTGTGTGTGGGTGTGTGTGTATGTGTGTATGTGTGCAGCCCTCTGGTCTGGGTATGTGTGCTCTGAGTGTGTGTGTGTGTGTGGGTATGTGTGCTCTGAGTGTGTGTGTGTGGGTGTATGTGGGTATGTGTTTGTATGTCTGCTCTGAGTATGTGTGTGTGTGCTCTGAGTGTGTGTGTGTGTGTGTGGGTATGTGTGCTCTAAGTGTGGGCCAGCTCACTGCTCCTTGTGAATGTATGTGTGTATATTACCCCCAGATGGGTCAAATACAGTAGACACATTTCCTCCCCCAAGGACAATAGGAACTGTTTGAACACTCAGATAGTTTCCTCTACCAGCCCAGCAGATAAGCTCCCCTGGGAACCATGGGGGGCATTAGTGGAGCTCTCTGCAGCACCGTGCCAGATCTCTCTGGCACTACTGGACTATAACAAAGCTCGCCATGTGTATCTCTGTCCTGTATTCCTTTGCCACACTGTTAAATCACTTTGAGCTACATCCTTTGTATGAAATGTGCTATGCAAGTATGCAAGTTATGATTATAAAGACACCCCCTTAAGAGACACCCCCTATTATAAGTGTGTTGTTACCAGAATGGCAATGACCAAGTTGTAATGTGTTACTAAAGACTCTCTGTAATGTCGTAGTAATGTCATAGTAATGTTGTAGTTATGTTTTGTTAACTCACAGCAAGTCATTCCACCGGCGGTACAGTACAGTGACCACTAACAGGCTACCTTGTTACATCTCTATGTGTTGCATGTGTAGAGAGAGCTAACATCCACCGGAGTCAAATGCCTTGTGTAATGAATAAAGGTAGTCTGCGTACTCTGTGTTCCTCTACAACTCTGTCAGCTTATGTCCTCCTTTTTGTAAGTCGCTTGGGACTGCGTCTGCCAAATGCAATGTAATGTAATGTAAGTACACCTGGTCAATAAAAACTGCCTAAATTGTGATGATTCTGCCCTCCTGTCCTGTCCTGTCCCCAGTTTGGCTACCTTATTACATGTCTGTGTGTTGCATGTGTAGAGAGCTAATGTCCACCGGATTGAAATGCCTTGTGTATGTAATAATCAATCAATGAAAACGGACTAAATTGTGATGATTCTGCCCTCCTGTCCTGTCCCCAGTTTGTGCAGTTCCGGACATAACGCCTATTATAAGTGTATTGTTACCAGAATGACAATGACCAAGTTGTAAGGTGTTACTGAAGAGTCTTTCTAATGTTGTAGTAATGTTGTAGCTACGTTTTTTTCTTTCACAGCGAGTCCTTCCACTGGCGGCACGGTGACCACTTACATGTTGCATGTGTATAGAGACATAACAATGCCTTGTGTATGCAAGTATAGTACACCTGGTCGATAAAAACTGATTGTGATGATTCTGACCTCCTGTCCTGTCCCCAGTTTGTGCCGTTCTGGTGACCACTAGGAGGCTACCTTATTACATGTCTATGTGTTGCATGTATAGAGAGCTAACATCCACGGGAGTGAAATGACTTGTATATGTATGTATACAGTACCTGGTCAGTAAAATCGGACTAAATTGTGATGATTCTGCCTTGTATATGTATGTATACCTGATCAATGAAAACATACTAAACTGTGATGATTCTGCCCTCCTGTCCTGTCCCCTCCTGTCCCGTCCTGTCCGCAGTTTGTGCCGTTCCGTGACTACATGGACCGCACGGGCAACCATGTGCTGAGTATGGCGCGGCTGGCCAAGGACGTGCTGGCGGAGATCCCCGACCAGTTCATCTCCTACATGAAGAGCCGCGGCATCAAGCCCAACCCGGCCCCGCCCCCCTACACGCCCCCCGGACACACCCACCACACGCAGATCTGACCTATCCCGACCTGGCCTGACCGGAGCACAACCAATCACTGCTCTCTGCTCTGCTCTGCTTACACCGTATTGGTTGATGGGAGATCTGGGGGAAGGGAAGGGGAAGGGAAGGGGGAGGAGCAGCATGATCTCTCTCTCTCCCACTGAATTCTGGGAGTTGTAGTCCTGGATGGAGGACAGGATGGAGCTCGACGTTTGTTGTCAGAACTTCCTGGTAGCACTCACAGTGGCGTGTCTGTCGGTGTGTTACAGTTCAGTTGGTTTGTTTTGTAAATGTTTGTTGGCTGTTTTTCTAATGTTATTTTATTTTATTTATTTATTTTTTGCTCGTTTTAGGCATGTATGATGCCAGAAACATGCCCAAGGACGGTGAATCTCTCTTTTTTTTCCTTTTTTTTCCAAAAGATAGCAAAAATGTACATTTGTATAAATATCAATGGGCCTGTGACTGTTTCTCATGTTGGGTGAGCTCGTTAGCACGTACGTGCAGCGCGAGTGGCTGTAAGTGTGGGGTGTTGGGGGTTGGGGGTTGGGGTTTTGGGGTTCGGTCCGTTCGTGGTTCAACCTGTGCCTGTCTGGTCTGTTGTCGTCTGCGTGTGTCTGGGGGTGGGGGGGGGGGGCAATCTCGACCCTGTGCGGACCCTTCATCTTGCTCCAGGTCAGTGCTATGTAGAGTGTATGCGTTTCAGGTGACGTTTTTAGGTACACATTTTGATATGGTGTCAACCTACCTGGGCCTTTCGATCACACACACACAAACACACACACACACACACACACACATACTCACGCACACACACACACACACACTCACACACACACACACACACACATAGTCACGCACACACACACACACACACTCACACACACACACACACACACACACACACACACATACTCACACACACACACATACTCACATATACACACACACACACACACACACTGTACGCTCCACCTGGGCAATGTTGAACGTTTTTCTTTTCATTGTCCTTGGCTAATACCCTGCGTTAGCTTGGAGAAGCGTTAGCACGGCTGAGTTCTGTTGTTGTTTTTGGTGATTAGCACAGAACTCAGACGTGCATGACAGACACACTTTTATTCCCATCAAGAGCTCGCACACCAGCTCCCTCACTCCAGCGCGAGACATAGCCCAGATAGGATGGGAGGATGGGAGCCCAGATAGGATGGGAGGATGGGAGCCCAGATAGGATGGGAGGATGGGAGCCCAGATAGGATGGGATAGGAGGAGTGTCTATTCTTAGCCGCTCCCTGTTATCAGGAGAAGAGTGGCAGAGTTGTTTGAAGTGTGCTGTGTGGTTGTTGTCGTAGCGACAGATTCCTCTATCGGGAACATCTTGTGTGTGTGTTCGATGCGATGAGTCTCATATGAGACCTGTATTTGTGTGTGTGTGTGTGTGTGTGTGTGTGTGTGTGTGAGTGAATGAGTGTGTGTGTGTGTGTGTGTGTGTGTGTGTGTGTGTTTGATGCGGTGAGTCTCATACTGCCTCACAGCATGTTCCACTGGCACCTCCCCACTGAAAGCACAACCATCAAAACAGCGAACAGTGAATCACTAAACAACTGCATTCTTCATTAGAGAAAAACAACCCATAGCAACCCGCACCAACAGCAAATGAGCACAGGGCCTCTGTGTGTAGTTTATGGTGTTAGTATGTCCACACACACACACACACACACACACAGACGAGCACAGGGCCTCTGTGCGTGTTTTATAGTGTTAATATGTCCCAGATAAGAGCACAACATGTGTGTGTATGAGTGAGTGTGTGTGTGTGTGTGTGTGTGTGTGTGTGTGTGTGTGTGTGTGCGCGCGCACACCTGAGGGACCTACAGTGCAGTTTTACACCACTGCATGATAATTTTACTGCGGAGCTGGACTGTGCCTGGTCTACTCTCCCGTAGAGAGACACCCAGGAGCACACACACTCACACACATTCACACAAACACACTCACTCTCTCTCTCACACACACACACACCCAGGAGCACAAGAGTCCAGAGCCTCTGAGTCTATCCGCCAGCTCAGCTGCTGTAATCAGATCAGCCATCGTGCCACTGCCACCCCCCCAACCCCCTGCCCCCCCACCGCACACTTCCAGAAATGAGCACACTTTGTCCCTGTCTGATTATAAACACATTTAAATAATACATGCCACCGCACAGAGGTACCCCCAGTTTTAGACACACACACACCAAGTGCACACTCACAGTGCACGTATACACACAAAAACACACACACACTCAGTCACTCTCACACACACTGCTGGACTGTTGGCTGTCCGCACAGTAATCGGGGCTGTATTGAAAGCCATTATATTCTCCGGCCACGTCTGCCAGTGGCCCAATAATGTTTCTTTATTGCCCCATTACCCCCTGAGTGCCTGTGTGTGGTCACGCTCCCTGACCCCCTGCCCCCCGCTCCCCGCTCCCTGTCCCGCTATACAGTAGCATGCACCATGGATAGATACATGGGTTTATTTAATCTCCATGCTAGCTCTAGAGTAATAGTCCTCATTAATGTAATTACATTCAGATAGCGGCTAGTAGGCTAATAGGCTAGGCTGGTAATGCATGCTAACGGGGCTAGTGGCTGCTAATGGGAGAGGGTTAAAACAGCATTAAGCACCCCTGAGACTGAAGAGGAGGAGGAGGAGGAGGAGGAAGAACACTGAGATTTGAGGAGGAGGAGGAGGAGGAAGAAGAACAGCTATTGTTTACAGCACTTCTCTACGTGTGGCTAGACAGAGAAGACACATACACTGTCTCTGCAAACCAAACACTTTTCTTTTCTTGTGGACTTTAGTTTGAGGTAATTGAAATGTAAAAGTTGTTTTCTTTGGGGTTTTTTTCCTGTGCATACATGAATTCAGTATTACTAGCTTATCATTGAAATTGGGATGTTATTTTATTTAATTTTTAAGTTCCCGTGAAACACCACTGAGAACATTGCAATCAACTAATTACACTGTTATTCATCTTCAAAGTGTTATTTTTCTGGTAATTTAAAACGTTTTTTTGCAACCAGCGCAGTAGATGTTCTATTGTGGTTTGGAAAAAAAACAAACAAAGAAAATATCTGTTTTTTGTCTCTTATCATTAGTTTCCAGAAGGCTTATCATAAGTAAGCCGTTATTTTGTGGAATAACAGACCAGATGACATTATTATTGTACAACGATTAACCATCCTGGCCTTATTAAAACAGTACTCAACTCAATTTAGCTTTCAGTAGGTTGATGTATGAATTTTAGGAATGGACCTTATCTTTGTGTCTCCCAGACAATATGCCTTATCATTTTTAAACAATGTTTACAAATTAACAACTGACTAGGGCATAAAATAATGTAAGAAACTGAGCAAAAATATAAACCATATTTTACTTTATTTACGTATGTGCAGTTGGAATAACTCTAAAAGGCATAAAAGTGGCTTTGATCTGAAGTGGTGACAGTGAAACCTTCACTGATTGGCTGGCCATGATATAAAGCTAGACCAATCACAATAACATCTTAGCCCATACATAATACCATTCCTTCAGACTAGATCGATCCCCCGTCTGTCGCCATAGTTACGTTCCAGAACCCCCCGCGTTAGGTAAAAATCCACGATATAGCGAGACTATATAGAAAACATTTATTTTATAGTTTAAGAAATACAGTACCCTTACACCACCCTGAGAATTACCCGACTATAAAAAGTAAATAATAATAATAATAATAATAATAATAATAATGTGATATCAGTCAAAGTAGTCAGGTATCTCCCATATCTCCCACTGGCTGATCAGCACTATGGTCCTAGATCAGCATTATGTCCATGGATAAGTGTTGTGTCCAGAGCAGGTCAGCGGTACTGTGGACAGAAATGCAACGCCATGAAATGAAAGGCCATTTAGATGATTTAGACTAAATATCACTGGCTGGGTTTTCATTTAGGTCATTAGTGTTTAGTGTCTAATGTATGCACAATCATGGCCACTAAACATAATGTGGATCAGTAGCCATGTTTGTGTAAGCCTCGGAGCATGGCTGGTCAAAATAATCAAAATGGTCACAATGCAGATTAACAGCCTGGATGGTATGCTGACCTAAAGCACACACGTCCGCCTCAAATCTTCTGGGTGCTGGACTACAATCGTACATGGCATTTCAGGCATGAGCCTTTCATCAGACGCCATGCTGCTTTCTGTGTCCCATCCATCACTGTCTCCCAGTACGTTGCGTGGCCCTCTTACTGTATCGAATGAAGGGGACAGCATGCAATGGCACACCGATGACCATTACTTCAAAAAGTCATCACAACAGATTGCATCCTCTGCTCCTTAATGCAGAAGATCATCATAAGAGACTACGCCCCCACCCAGTCTCTAACACGCAAACTCATCATAACAAACCCGCCCACCTCCACCCTGCTCGTTAATGGAGAAACTCATCATCATAGACTACACCCTCTGATCTCTAACACAAAATCTCATCATAAGAGAACACCCCCCCAACTCCTTAATGGAGAAAGCCATCATAAGAGACTACACCCTCTGCTCTCTAACACACAAACTCATAAGAGACTACACCCCCTGCTCTAACACAGATGCTCCTCATAAGAGGTTACACCCCCTGATCTCTAACACACAAACTCATCATAAGAGAACCCCCCCCGAACTCCTTAATGGAGAAAGCCATCATAATGGACCACACTCCCTTGCGCTCTAACACAAAAACTCATCATAAGAGACTACACCCCCTGCTCCTTAACGCACAAACTCATCACTGCCTCATCATGAGAGACTACACCCCCCCCCCCCTGCTCCTTAATGGACAAACTCATCACTGCCTCCACTGCTCTCTAACACACACACTCATCATAACAGACTACACCCTCCACCCTCACCCCCCTGCTCCTTAACAGAGACACTCATCATACTCAACTCATCATAATAGACCACACCCCCTACTCTCTAACACACAGATGCTCCTCATAATAGACCACACCCCCTGCTCCTTAATGGACAAACTCATCACTGCCTCCACTGCTCTCTAACACAGAAGATCATCATAAGAGAACCCCCTCCCCCACTCCTTAACGGAGTAACTCAACATAATAGACCACATCCCCTGCTCTCTCTAAATTGGCCATCTGCAGCCATCTTGTCTGTAATTGTGCATCAGTATGCATCAGGGGCCGTCAGCTCCACAGTGACTCACACACAGTCCCTCCCTCCAACTCTCCTGATCAATCAGTATGCATCAGTGACCGTCAGCCCACCAGTCTCCCCCCAGTCTCCAACTCCCCTCCCTCCGCCTCCTCCCGACTCCCCCAGTAACACACACACAGTCCCTGCCTCGGACCCCCCCAGTCTCCCATGGGCCCTGGGCACTGATCAATGTTGGCTGCAGCCATCAAATTTCAATCAGGCAGAGGATCTGGACACTTAGTCCGCCCACCAGCCTCAATCGTTTCTAATTGGCACTTTAATCACATTCAGTTAGACCAATTATCCACTTCCTACACACACATTTACATCCTCATCGGTGGGGCAGATTGGGAGTGAAGAGTCGGTCAGTCTGAAGCATCAGGCCCTCTGTCTAAGGGCTGGACTGAGCTGGGGATGGTGCAGTGAGACAGCAGGGGTGTGGGGGTGGGGGGGTCAGAGTGGGGGTGGGGTGAGTGGGGTCGCACACTCACACACACACACACACTCACAAAATGTACACTTTGTCACAGTCACACACACACACAAACCCAATTTTTTATTTCACACCAACACACACACACACACACACACACACACAAAATAGACTTTGTCACAGTCATTCTCACATAAACACATACACACACACACACACACACACACACACACACACACACACACATACTACACGGCACACAGATAAGGCTAATGGGAGCTAAGATATTTCAATAGCGAGGAGGTTTCACGACAGGATAAGGAGGTCGCTGGACATGGGGTTACTCCACACTTCCTGGTTTTGTATTTTATGGATGTTGCATTTATTCTGTTTATTTTCAATGTTTTCTTTTCTTTTCCCAGTGGAGGTTGATTATGTGGTTATCGTTGTTATGGATGCAGTTGCCGTGTGAGTAATCTGGCTTTGCCTGCAGTTGTCTCCACAGAAGCACAAAATCTGCATGCACCAGTCTCAGACAGACAGACAGGTATGCCATTACTGTAGAGCAGTGTGTGTGTGTGTGTGTGTGTGTATGCCATTACTGTAGAGAAGTGTGTCTCAAGGGCCTCAAGGGCCTCTTACTCTCCTACATAACCTCATGGACCACTTACCCCCCCCCCCCCCCCATCACAGACACACAGGTACGCCACTACTCTACAGCAGTCTGTTTCTCAAGACCGAGACCTCTTCCCTCTTACACAACATCCCCCCCCACCCCACCCCACCCCACACACACACACACACACACCCCACCCCCACCCCACCCACCCATGCTCCTGACTCTCAGACAGACAGGTATGCCACTACTCTCCAGCAGTCTGTTTCTCAAGACTGAGACCTCTTCCTCTCTTACACCCCCCCCCCCCCCCCCCACACACACACACACACACACAGCCCACCCACCCATGCTTCTGAGTCTCAGACAGACAGGTACACCACTTCTCAAGGACCACTAGATCCCCCCCCCCACCACAGACACACAGGTATGCCACTACTCTACAGCAGTCTGTTTCTCAAGACCGAGACTCTTCCTCTCTTACAAGTCTTTGTCTTTGTGTGGTGCACACATACTGTAGTAATGTAGTGTATTTGATTTTAGCGTTTGGAGCAGAAGAAGAATATTTTATTTTTTATTAAAAAAGATACGAAAAAGCCATTGAAGTCATCTAAACTGGGATGATAGATCTTTGTAAGCCCTTTGAAGCTCCTGTTTACCCAAACACCAGACTGGCACACGGGATACACACACACATGGTGCACTGACACACACATGGGGGGCTGTGCTGCACTACAAAGCCAAAAGGCAGTAACTACAGACTGTCGTCAGTTTGAGTGAGTTTAGAATGAACATTGACTTTTTTAACATCTTCTTTTCTTAAGTCTTGTGACTAAATCTCTTGCTTCTTCCTATTAAGGAAGTGCATAAAAGCATCACCACTATTTTACTTGCAACATGTTTGACTGGGCAATATGACAACTGTAACGGGGAAATTTGGTGTGAAATGAAGTTTGGGTACGTTAAAACATGTTAGTATGTTTACTGAGGAGCATTTTTTCCCTCAGTTTTTTCATAAAGGCAATATCTCAGTGTTTATGTTGAGGTAGTTACTGCACTTTGCCTTTGTAGGGCGGAGTAGTGTGGACCACCAGTATCATCAGTAATAAACACCTCTCTTCTGTACCATAACAAACACACCCATCCGGCCATGGGGGGATGTGCATGTGTGTGGCTAATAAGGCCAGAATTGTATCAGATGTTTTGTTTTTCTCAACTCCCTTTGTCTCTCTCTCTCTCCTTCCTTTCCTTTCCTTTATCTCTCTCTCCCTTCTTTTTCTCTCTCTCTCTCCTTCCTTTCCTATCCTTTGTCTCTCGCTCCCTCCTTTTTCTCTCTCTCTCCCCCTCTCCTTTCTCTCTCTCTTTCTCTCTCTATCTTTCTTACGGGGTTTATTGAAAGGTGTAGCCAACCTGCATGTTGCAGATAATGTTAATTATTTCATAGCGCAATCTTTGAAAAGTATAAATATATATTTCTTTCATAGCGCAACCTTTTAAAAGTATAAATATATATATTTATTTCTAGCGTCACCTTCGGTTGTTTATCTCTCTGGATTTTTAATTTGCATGGTAAGTCTGTTTTCCATTAACCGACTTTAATTGTACATGATCATTGTCATACGGTGGTTTGTGAAATGCTTTGTATTGGATTGCCTTAAATGAACATGAATAAAAAACAATAAATGACTACTTTTACAAAATACGCCTGAGAGTGGCAGCTCATTCCTCAGTGCTGTCTCACACCTGTCTCACACACTGGTGTCCTGACGTGACACAGGAACAATAGATACACACATAACACACACACACACACACACACACACACACACACACACACACACACACACACACGCATGCATGCACACACACAGACACACTCACACACACACACACACACACACACACACACACAACCAACACACACACTTGATGTCACCTTCTACATCTTAGTAACACTGTGTGTGGCGACGTGCGGAGCAAAAATTTAGATTTCAGTTTGATTATGACATTTACTCTGATTAGGAGATGAATTTAGTAAATTACAGATTTTTGTTTTTACGGCATATTCTAATCAGAGATGGTAGTGAGAATAGTCAGACAGAAATTTGCTTTTGCGTGTAACTTCACAAACTACTTAGTGTTGCTTTAGGAATGAACAAACTTTATGATGCTGGGTTATAGTTCTCTGCAGTTCCCTATGAAAGTTGTTGCATATTCATGACAGCCAGGCCCCCCCATAGAGTTGTCTGGGCCGCTGAAAATATCCAATTATCCCCCCCCCCCACACACACACACACACACACACACCACCTATGGTTTTCAATTGACTGGTTTGCAGGCCAGGAAGCTTTCATGTTTTTACCCCCTTATGGGCGTGGGCAGCACTGGATGGTGTGTGTGTGTGTGTGTGTGTGTGTGTGTGTGTGTGTGTGTGTGTGTGTGTGTGTGAGAGTGTGTGTGTGTGCATCCCTGATGGTAGCTGCTGGTAGTGAGGTGTCATGGTGTGTTTATCCAGAGTAAGCCATGATCTACCAGTGCAGCAACCACACCACAGGGCACAGAGAGCTACACACACAAACACACACACACACACACACACACACACAGGCCTGGCCCCTCGTCCCCTCGCTCACTATACACACACACACACACACACACACACACACACAGGCCTGGCCCCTCTTCCCCTCACAAACACACACACACACACACACACACACACACACACACACACACACACACACACACACACACAGGCCTGGCCCCTCTTCCCCTCACAAACACACACACACACACACACACACACACACACAGGCCTGGCCCCTCTTTCTACCAGTGCATAACCCACAGGGCACAGGGAGCTGCACACCTCACAGTAATCTTCAAACACACAGACTCCTGCATAGGGGGAAAGGGTAGAGACAGCAGCTAAACACCTTTATAACACACACACACACACACACACACACACACACACACACACACACACACACACACACGTATCACTGGGTCTCCAAGGAGACTAGTCTTCACACACACACACAGACACACACACACACACCAGACACACACACATATATCACTGGGT